>JAVHZZ010000004.1:149801774-150271774 GCA_036250195.1 Mixophyes australis
GAAATTTAGGAAAACTGGTGTAAATTGTGGTGTTGTCTGTTCTGCTTCCTGTTGTACCACAACTACATATATCATTTTGCATATTTAAAAGTCTTGAAAGTGTTTTCAGTGTAGTTGATTGAAATCTTTACAATCATCAGTGGAGTTCTGTGTAAACAAAATGTGAGGCTTCCGTAGTGGTGTAAGGTCAGTCTTCAATGGAGTAAACTAAGAGAAAAACAGAGAAAAAGGGAATATGAGGAGTGATTAGTGTTCTGCACAAAAATTGGCCGAAGGGGAAAATAATTTGAACACATTTACTAGAACAAAAGAAGTTGCGGGGAAAACAATCAAACTGTAAAGAATAAAGAACCTACTGAATGGAAATTCTTTTCCATTCTTCATTGACAATTGCTCCAGAGACTTCAATTCTAGTAGTTTGCAGGATAATGCTTGGTCTTAGCAGACACAGCCTTTCCAGGACAAAAGTGGTTGAAAGAGCAGCATTAATGACACAATATGGCTGCTTAATAGGTTGGAAATGGGAGAACTACAGCTGTGGAATTCCGGTAAAAATATTAAATGTGCAATGTTAGTTAGGTACACTGCAATGTGTTTCTCTTGTAAAGTAGCAAATAATACTATTCTTTATTGAACCTTTTTTCTGTAAATAGACTACACCACATTTTATACAATTTTACTTTAATGTTATTTGAATATTTGTTATATATCTGTTATATCATATTTGTATTTACTGCCAGAGGAGAAGAATTTACCAAACATGAAACAAACCCTTAAAATCTATGCAACAAAAATAATAATAAATGAGTTTAACACATCCTAGTAATACACTAATGATCAAAGTAGATAGGCCAATTGGTCTTTATCTGCTGTCAATATTCAGTGCTCTTGGCTGTTAAATTACGGAGACACTGAGGGTTTATTTACTAAACTGCGGGTTTGAAAAAGTTGAGACGTTGCCTATAGCAACCAATCAGATTCTAGTTATCATTTATTTAGTACATTCTACAAAATGACAGCTAGAATCTGATTGGTTGCTATAGGCAACATCTCCACTTTTATAAACCTGCAGTTTAGTAAATATACCCCAGGGCCTGATTCATTAAGGAGAGTTAGGCACAAAAATAACTACGTTTTCTCCTGGACTAAACCATGTTGCAATGCAAGTGGTGCATAGTAGTTTATTATGTTGCTCATAAGTTAAATACTGGCTGTATTTTTTTCATATAGCACACAAATACTTGAAAGCTTTATTTTTACACTGAAAGTTGATCTAGGACATGTAATACCCCAACTATAAATCTGTCCCCACATTTTAAATTTAGCTCCCCCTCCAATGCCACATGGTTTTGCCAAGGTGCTAAGTTACTCATTTTTATTTTGCTTTACTTTCCTTAATGAATCTGGCCCACTGTGTTCTGAATAGAACTCGGTATTTGTGACAGTGATCCCTGATTTGGTAAAACATGGAAATTCAGGTGACACTATCTCTGGGATTTCCTTGTGGAAGGAGAGACTCTGGGTCTCGTAAGGCACAGATCATCTCTCCACACAGTGACCATAGTGTTACAGCATGTGTCACACTACTGACCTCAAATCTTATTTCTAGAGATGCTTGAAAATTAAGAAACCAGTTTAAAAGCTGATCATATGTCATCGGTTTGATGGCCACAAACATGTTTGTGGTACAATCTTCAATAGACCTTGGCTCCCCCAGAGTGGGGAAAAAAAATTAAAAGAAAAGGGAATAAAACTAAAAGAGTGATTAAAACACACAGACGTGCACACATGCTTTATCACAGCCATGTAGATAGACCAAACATTTCACAAAGTCCTAGTTAGTTGTACACATTACAAGCTATTTAGGGGTATATGTTTCGGGTAGCACTAACTACATGAAAGTAAAAAAGGACAGAAGGATGGTTAAATACATTTCTTCATTCATTTTACTGCGTTTTTCCTATATGATCCAAATAAGATGAAAACTTTTTCTAATGTGATACTAAAAAAAGTGCCATCTGTCTTTACAAAAATCAGAGATGTAGCATACGAAAATTGTGCTTACTGTATGCAAATGCCCTGACACAGCTTTAGAGTTGGGCAGCCTACAGCATGATACATGCTAACTATTATTTTTTTGTTATATTGACCTCAGACTGGATTAGTGAGTGGTAAGATTCCTCTTTTACCGCTGCTAGCCAGTATTACAAGGAGGTGAGCATCACAAAGCTGCCCCGGAGACCTTTTATGTATAAATTGTGCAGCCAAAGATTCTCTATCGCCGCAATATACAACAGTAGGAAATCAGTCTAATTAGTGCAGACCTAACTCTCCCCTAAAATGAATGCTCTGTTTCTAAGGGATGGGGATACCAAACAGGCAGTAGACCCCCAGTCTAAGAGTCATCTAACAGTGTTTCCTTTTCAAGGTTATTTTCTGTTTGGAGGTAAGTTGGATCCATAGGTTTCTCTTCTTCCTCGTCAGAACTGTAAGTAAGCCAGGAGGTTATGCCTCAGAAAGGAGAAGTTTAAACTGTTTGGGGGTGATGCATCTAAACAACCTTTTTGTCCCTTCAGGGGAAAAGGAGGATTCAGACCAAAGAATTCCCAATGAATCATAGCTGGTGCAACTGCCAGAGACGGTTGTGGGAGGCAGGATGTGAAGTATGTAAATACATAGACACACACACTAGTCAGCATTCCTGAGTGCTGGACTCTTATATCCAAGGGCTACAAAATAGAATTCCAAAACTTGCCAAAGGTAGACATTTTTGTAAAATAGACAGTTTACGTCTGTTGATGGAGTGTGATTTCTTTAGTTTCCATCAATCAGAGGGGCACCAGCTTCTACTCCAAGTTTTTCTAGTAGCAGTCAGGAGATTTCCAATCAGTTTTGGACTTGAGAAGACTCATCCACATTGTTCAGACAAAGCATTTTCGGTTGCAGTCAATAAGTTCTATACTCAACGCAATACAGTTTTTTTGTTTTTTTTACATTAGTAGATTAACAATATGCTTATCTACATATTACAGAGGTAGTGTTAGGATTCCCAATATGAAGACCACTGAGAGAGCGTAAGTGGAACAAAGTGGTTTATTTATAACACAGGTTTAGGATGCAATAAATGGTAAGGCAACAAGTAGAAGTCAGTAGGGTTATAGCATGGATAACTCAGGAAGCTACAGATGCGGAGTATGGTTAATAGTAATAGTTCAAAGAGGCAGTGCTGAGAAGTCGGATAACAAGGTCTGGTTCAGAGGCTGGAGAAGCATGATAAACCATGGGTGTCTGGTTTACTCAAGAGGCACGAGGCACCAGGTGAACCATGGATGACTGGACTCCAGGTTACTCAGGAGGCATGAGGCACCAGAGGTGTCACAAGTGTCAGGACTCCAGGTTACTCAGGAGGCAGAGATCAGCAGGCAGAGAAAGTGTAGTGGTCTGCAGGGTGGAGTATTCGGAGTTCCAAGTAGGCACACAGCCAGGAGACTGGATCAGAAACGGAGGTGTAACAACTGCAGACACAGGAGCTAGATATTTGGAGATGTGTCAGACTGTAGGTGCTGGATTGCTGGAGGAGCAATAAACTGCAGACACAGGAGCTGGATAGCTGGAGATGTCACAGACTGTAGTTGCTGGATTGCTGGAGGAGCATTAAACTGCAGACACAGTAAAACAGGAGGGTCAAAGCCAGATGGTCAACCACGATATCAGGGCGAAAGCAGGATAATGCTTGGTCAGGGGTCATAGGAAGAGGTGCCAAAACAGAGGGACAAGCAGAGGTCAATACCAGGAAATCAATCATGAATCATAGTCAGGAAAACCAGGAGTAGTCAAGGCAACAGATGAACTGGCAAAGATTGCTGGGAGAGGCAGTTTTTTAAAGGCCAGAGACAGGTGCTAAGCATCCCGGAGTAACAAGCTTACCTCTAGCAGGTAGAAGAACAGTCCAAGTACCACAGTGGCCCCTTTGGTGGAATAGTGGTACTGTAGGCTGGATACATATATGACAGAGTCCAGACATATTCCTTGCAGGCAAGATGAGGTAAAGGCACAGCAACATCTAGATGCAGGGTTGCAGTCAGAGGCAAATCGTGACAAGTAGTGCAACACCATTGCCACAATAAATATATATATATATATATATATATATATATATATATATATACTGTATATTAAACTTGGAGTTATCTTTAACAGCATTCTTTACCATACTTTATTATACTGCAGTACATTCTCTAGCTGCCACATTCATAACCATCCCTTGCTCTGGGATCCATTACTTACACTATTTTTCCAATAAAAGCGAGAACCTACCAGCTCTGTGATAAGCCTATATTCTCTTTGCCTTACCACCTTCAAAAGCCCTATCTGCTAAGTTCTGTATAGGCCATGGCCCACGGGTTTCCTTCAGGGATTCCAAATATAGTTTTTCTCCTTTAATTTGTATAAATTGTGACTGGTTGTTCTGAATGTAATAGGACCTCTACATTGTTTACTATTAAAGTATAGCAGGACTAATCTATGGACATTTTGGGGCATGCATTTGATTGATGTGTATTTTTTTAGTAATCAAAGTATATGTTTTGTTTTCATATGTTCTCTACTTTAAAACTGCATTACCAGTTTATTGTGAAATTTTCATTTAATACTAAGGGACATATTCAATTGTTGGCGTTACTGGCCAAAGTAACGTGGTGCGCGCACTATTACCGACATTACAGTAATAGTGCGCGTAAATAGTGTTATTACGGTACCTTTAACGCTGGATTTCAGTGAGCTGAAATCCGGCTTAGTATTACCGTAATAGCGGTAATATTTTTTACGCTGCGGAAAACGGGAACAATTGAATGTGCCCCTAAAAACATAAATTAATTTTAAAGAATGTAATTAATTATGTGGCATCACATATTTATTAGCGTCATGGCTGAGCATTTGGTAATATGCACACTTAAAGGGTCATTATAGTTATTTGGTTACATGGAATTTTAATTCCTAATTTTGGACCACTAGCAATGTATCGATCCAATAAACAGCTCTGTTTTAAGAGCAGTCACCTCCATGATCATCAGATGGTATGAACAATCAGATTGTATTAATAATTTACAGCTCACATCAGCTGTGCATTTGTAATGTACATGATATATACCTTAATGTATGCTGCCTGTTTCATTAAAAACTTATTTTGCTTGTGTTTCTGTGTCAGGATTGCGGAACGCTCCCCGCTGTTGGGAGGCTATACAACCCCTGCTGTGTGCTGTGTATATGCCAAAGTGCGAAGCGGGCAAAGTAGAGCTACCAAGTCAAGGCCTGTGTCAAGCTACACGTGGTCCATGTGCTATTGTAGAACGTGAGAGGGGCTGGCCGGACTTTCTGAAGTGCTCCACAGATCGCTTCCCTGAGGGCTGTCCGGTAAGACATTACATGTTCATAGTCACTATTTAAATCCCCTTGGTAAGTGTGCTATACCAACCATGCTCCAGGAAAAGTTTAAGTGGCAGGAAGCTGTTATTTCTAAAATAATTGAATAACATTTACATTTTGTGAATATCATGGGGGCATTTATGAAAACAGGTACTGCTAATAGCAACCAATCAGATTTTAATTGTCATTGTTTTTAGTACAGTTTAGAAAATGATAGTAGCTTTTCTGTGCTATTGACAACACCACCTTTTCAGTACATCAGTTATTATATTTGCCCCCCTATTTATTTTGTTGTTTGGGGTAGGCAGTGAATAAAATGGCTGTGGGTTGCATACCAGAAAGTTATTAAATAGTTTTTTTTTCCAACTGGGAACCAAAACATGATATGTTTCTACATATTTAACGTAGTGCAAAAAGCCCAATCTCAGTTTGACGATAACAATAAAAAAAGCAATAAAATATTTTTACATTTTTGTTTATTCTTTTAAATTATTATCTGTTTTTGTATTGTTTGTTGTTTTTTTTATAGTGGAACTGAAAGCCCAAATCTGGGCTTCTAGTTCGACTGTCCCTGTGCAGGAGGGGAAAGTGCGGGTAGAGTGACAATGCAATTAGCATCATCATGGCCTCGCCACCGCCTATACAATGCTGAGATTAGCACCATCATGGCCCCGCCAACGCTGCACAAACCCGAGATTAGCATCATCATGGCCCCGCCACCGCTGCACAATGTCGAGATTAGCATCATCGTGGCCCCACCACCGCTGCACAATGCCGAGATTAGTATCATCATAGCTCCGCCACCCCTGCACAATGCAGAGATTAGTATCATCGTGGCCCCGCCACCGCTGCACAATGCCGAGATTAGTATCATCATAGCTCCGCCACCGCTGCACAATGCCAAGATTAGCATCATTATGGTCTTGCCACCGCTGCACAATGCCGAGATTAGCACCATCATGGCCCCACCACCGTTGCACAATGCTGAGATTAGCACCATCATGGCCCCGCCACCGCTGCACAATGCTGAGATTAGCACCATCATGGCCCCGCCACCGCTGCACAATGCTGAGATTAGCACCATCATGGCCAAGCCACTGCTGCACAATGTTGAGATTAGCATCATCATGGCCCCGCCACCGCTGCACAATGCTGAGATTAGCACCATCATGGCCCCGCCACCGCTGCACAATGTTGAGATTAGCATCATCATGGCCCCGCCACCGCTGCACAATGCTGAGATTAGCATCATCATGGACCCATCACCGCTGCACAATGCTGAGATTAGCACCATCATGGCCCCGCCACCGCTGCACAATGCTGAGATTAGCATCATCATGGCCCCGCCACCGCTGCACAATGCTGAGATTAGCACCATCATGGCCCCGCCACCGCTGCACAATGTTGAGATTAGCATCATCATGGCCCCGCCACCGCTGCACAATGCTGAGATTAGCATCATCATGGACCCATCACCGCTGCACAATGCCGAGATTAGCACCATCATGGCCCAGCCACTGCTGCACAATGCTGAGATTCAAGCAGTAGAGCAGGGACACAGGGACATGCAGACAAGATTCACAGCAAATTGCATCATCATGGCCCCGCCCACTTCACAAGAAGATTAGGACAGTATTCCGGAGGGTGGTCTGTTGTTCAAGGAGTCTGGGTGGACTCCCCAAAACTTTGGGAGTCTTACGGACATTCCAGGAGAATAAGTATGGCATTATTAAATTGTGCATTAGTACACTTAGGTATTCCCCTTATATGTACCATACCGTCCATGCTGAGTACAAACTCCGCCCATGTATGACCTGTATCTCACAAGATTATTGTCACACTACTCTGGTTATGGCTGTGCACACACATACCACACACATTCTGACTATCACAAATATTAACACATTCAGGTCAATACAGTGGCTAAAATAAGTATATGTTGTTTATATTTTATTTTCTTACATCATGGAATCGAAATGCATCTATACAATGCTTCTTACTATAGATCACCGCAAATAGTCTGTAACTATAAAGTGTTTTTTTTTCTTAATTACAAAACAAACAATATTTAATTACATAAGTATTAACCCCATGTTTTAATACTTGGAAGAAGCACCAATTACTGCAGTTACAGCTGTGAGTCTATATGGATAAGTCTCTGCCAGTTTTGCACTTCTGGACACTGCAAGTTTTGCTCGGTTTTCTTTACGCTTTTGCTCAAGCTCCATCACGTTTGTTGAGGACCATTGATGAACAGCAATTTTCAAATCACTCCACAGATTCTTGATGGGATTAAGGTCTGGCCTTTGACTGAGCCACTCCAGGACGTAGATTTTAAGAAAGTCCAAGGGCCTGATTCATTAAGACATGCAAAATGAACATATTTGACCTGCGTCATTAATGAAAGTGAGGCAAAAAAAAGGACTAAATATTCACCGGGACAAACCATGTTACAATGCAAGGGGTGCAAATTAGTTTATTATTTTATTTATTTATTATTTCTTTATTTATTTTGCACATAACTTAAATTTTGGCTGTTTTTTCATGTAGCACACAAATACTTGATAGCTTTATTTTTACACTGAAATTTAAAGTTGATCTAGGACATGTCCTATCCCAACTATAAATCTGTCCCCACATTTTAAATTTACCTCCCTCTCCAATGCAACATGGTTTTACCAAGGTACAAAGTTACTCCTTTTTTATGCTTTGCTCTCCTTAATGACTCAGGCCCTCCATGTGGTTTTGCTGTGCATACTTTGAGCTGAAGGAATATAAATCTTCCTAGGCCTCTTGCAGAATGCAGCATGATTTCCTTAAAGATTTGTTTATATCTTGCTCCTTCCATTGTTACCTCTATTTTCACAAATATGAAGCAGAGAAGCATTCTCATAGCATTATGCTCCCACCACCAAGATTCCCTATAAGGATAGTGTTCTTAGGATATTATGCTGTGTTAAGCTTTCGCCAAACATAGAATCAAGTGTAAAGACCAAAAAATCCACTCATGGTCTCATGAGATAATAGAATCTTCCTCCAATTGGTATGCGTGTCTTCTGGCAAACTAGGTGGTATTTCATCTGAGGTTTTTTTCAGCAAATATTTTTTTTTGCCACCCTTCCATATAATGCAGATTTATGAAGTGCCCTAGCTATTGTTATCTCAAGTAGTTTTTCGCTTCACTGCCATGGAAAACTGTAACTTGTGCCATATCCTCTCCATTTCTTTATGATGGACAGGACAGTGCTCTAGGAGATATTAAGGGGTCTATTTATTAATATTGGGTGATACTGAAGATCTTCTATCGCTGCGAAAATCTTCTATTGCCAAATTTAACAAGAAAAGGTCACCAAAAAGCTAAACAGCGCTCAGCTCTTCAGCGATACTGGCTGGCAGCAGTAAGAAGAGTCTCATCGCTCGCCAGGCCAGTGACGAGTCCCTTTGAGAATGCGTGAGCCAGCTTGCCAACTTGTGCACATAGGCACTGGAAGCCTGGACTTGGGCTTCCAGTTCCAGATTCTTAACAAACAAAGAAATGATATATAGATATATAGATATATATGTATATGTGTGTGTGTGTGTATGTATATATATATATATATATATATATATATATATATATATATATATATATTAAAAGTGGTAACAAAAACAACTTTATGTTAAAAAATAAAAAGCAAAATATAAATCAAAAATAAATGATAACTAGAATCTGATTGGTTGCTATAGGCAACATCTCCACTTTTTCAAACCCGCACTTTAGTAAATCTAGCCCATGGTTTGATGAGTTTAGTGTATAAGAACTTGACTGGCCCCCACAGAGCCCTGACCTCAACCCCATCGAACATGTTTGGGATGAACTGGAATGAAGATTGCCAGCCAGGCCTTCTCGTCCAACATCAGTGTCTGACCTCATAAATGCTTTACAGAATGAATGGGTGAATGGGCACAAATTCTCACAGAAACACTCCAACATCTTGTGGAGAGATTTCCAAGAAGAGTGGAAGCTGTTATCACTGCAAAAGGGGGACCAACTCCATATTAAAGTATATGTATTTGAATACAATATCGTTGCTGCTCTGTTGGTATAATGGTCAAGTGAATACTTTTGTCCATATAGTGTACATGCGGTTTTAGCCTGTACATGCATATATGACACAGGTGCATTTCTTTCTCTTCATTAAAAAAATAATATTTTTATTGAGAATAGAAAATAAAATGTGATACAGAAGATAAAAAAGGAATGACATTACATATTAGTAATAATAATATTAGATACAACAGAAATATTTGTTTATAGCACCAAAAAATTATTTTTGACAGAGGACAACATTTATCCTAACTCTCCTGCCTCTTCTGAGTTGGTGTTGATATACCTTCCCCATGTATAAGGCGCTCCCATGTATAAGACGCACCTTAATTTTGGCCCTGAAATTTGAAAAAAAAAAAAATATTACCGTAGCTGTCAAAAAAGGCAGGGAGAGTGTAATGGCCGGCTGCTATGATTGTGATCAGAGCAGCAGGGCAGCATACTCTCCCTGCAATCACTGCCACTGTGCCTCTGTCCCCGCCTGCAGGATCCCTGCTGCCACTCTCTGCCTGTCCCCGCCTGCAGGATCTCCGCTGCCACTCTCTGCCTGTCCCCACCTGCTGGATCTCCGCTGCCACTCTCTGCCCGTCTTCCGCCTGCAGGATCCACGCGGCCTCTCTCTGCCCGTCTTCCACCTGCAGGATCCCCGCGGCCACTCTCTGCCTGCCCCGCTCCCCCTCGATCCCCCCTGCTGCCCCTGTAGCGCTGCCCACCCCCTACATCCCCGCTACCCCTGTATAAGACGCACCCAGGTTTTAGACCCAAAATTTTTGGGAAAAAGGTGCGTCTTATACATGGGGAAATACAGTAGTTACAATTAATGTTAACAGATATAATTTGTGCTGGCATATGTTTAAATTAGGTTCCCAAGAGGCATTCAACCATCAAAAAACATCACATAGTGTAGGTCCATATTTTTTTAAATTCATCAGGGCAATCTCTGTGTAGAAAAGCAAGCTTTTATTCATTAATCAGTTTACATCACATAGAAAACCGGAACCGTCAGCCCCGTCCATTTCAAGGCTATGGCCATTCTGGTAAAAGGAGATCATACACAAGTGTTTTTGAGCTGTTGAAAGTATAAGTTGAATCGTTACTCCTTGAAGTGACGGCCAAGGACACTACAGTACAGGTATATCAATCATACCCTGCAACATACTATAGGCATCTAGATATATGCTCTGTATATATAGTGTAACCATATGAGCCTTAAGCAGGTGCAATGGCAGTAGGCAGACTGGGGAACAGAAGAGAATTGAGGGACAGATCCTTGATAGTGTAGAAAGGCACTTGTTGGCTATGTTAGTGGTAGCTGTCATGGGGAAGTGTTTATGTGGATTGTGAGCTGTGTTGGTGACAGGTAGAGTAAATTATTGCTGCTGCTCAGTGATATTTCTGCTAAGTGATACATTTTGCTAAATATTTTCTTGAGGAGGAAATGCCAGGGACCCTGTGAAGAAATACAGGGATAATTCAAATTTTAATTTATCATATTTAAGGCATGATGCTCCAAACAGTTGGAAGAAAATAAATCCAGAAGTCCCAAACATTCCCCATGAGATGAATCCCATACCTGTATCAATTTTCCTTTCATCTTTTTCTAGATCCAGTTTTAAATGTAGGAGTCTGTTTCATGTTTTGAATTAATATTTAAATTCATTGTACCGTATTTTCCGCTCCATAAGACGCACCTGACTATAAGACGCACCTAGTTTTAGAAGAGAAAAATATACACTGGCTCCTTCACTCACACAAAATACACTGGCCCTTTCACTCACACAAAATACACTGGCCCCTTCACTCATCCAAAATACACTGGCCCCTTCACTCACACAAAATACACTGGCCCTTTCACTCACACAAAATACACTAGTCCCTTCACTCACACAAAATACACTGGCCCCTTCACTCACACAAAATACACTGGCCCCTTCACTCATCCAAAATACACTAGCCCCTTCACTCACACTCACCAACACACACACACACTATATTAACACACTGATCCACACTCTTAGACACATTTGCTATGTTAGCACACTGGCACACACACACTATAGCCTCCAGCACACACACACACACACACACAGTATAGCCTGCAGCACACACACACAAACAGCTTTCACGGGGTTTGCGCTAGACTTGATTATCATAGGGAAGACTGTTTATTATCTGTTTTATTATTGTCTACATAAATTTTTAGTAAAGCATAGAAATTGTTCAAGCTGTCTAACAAAATCTGCAACTGGCATAAACTTTGCCTTTTTTGGCAGCTCAGAGCTGCAGACACTGCTCCTAATATTATTTCGAAGAAGTGAACAGAGCAAAAGCAATAGGTTATTAAAGTTATAAGGACAGTCAAAAATATTCTAAATTTATCCCTGTTGTTACCGCATTGACTAACTCTATAGTAGAATTCCAAATATTCTACTAGCAAATTTGACCCATTCTTTGAACAATCAAAAAATATGTGGAGTGACATGATAATTGGTGGTAGTGAAGTGAGGGTTAAGAAATAAAATGATAAGGAGCATAGGATAAGTTGAAGGTTTGGAGTGAATGCAGTACTTGAAGGAAGGACAGTTGGGCTCAGGCTGAACAGTTATATATATCTGAATCAGCAACAGAGATAAGCAGCAAATCTAGCAGACATGTTATAAAAGGACAGGAAGAAAACTTACATGTCCAGCGTGGAGAAGCGGGTCCCGGCCAGGCTGCAGATCCTCATAATCGTCCGTCCCCCTGCCTATCTGTGAGGACCTAGCTATCACATGGGACATGCAACACATGACAGGTGCCGCCCCATGTGATAGCTAGGTACTGACAGATAGGCGGGGGGATGGACGATCATGAGGATCTGCAGCCTGGCCGGGACCCGCTTCTCAACGCTGGACATGTAAGTTTTCTTTTCTTCCTTCCTTCCTTTCTGGCTTGCAGTATTCGCTCCATAAGACGCACACACTTTTTTCCCCACTTTTTTGGGGGGATAAAGTGCGTCTTATGGAGCGAAAAATACGGTAATTGCTTTACTCTTTTGAACAAATGAAGTATGTAATCTCTAGTAGAGTGTTTCTATTGGCTGCCCTGTTTGCAAAGTTTTCAAAATCTCTTCTTCCTATCCCTATGTTGTGCACAGACCAGTGGCGGAACTACCATTGGTGTAGCAGGTGCTGTGTACTGGGGTCCATGGAGATAATAGGGCAGATGCAGAGGGTCAGGGCCCCTGGTTCCCTTCTCCCTGCACCTGGGCCCACAGCTCTCTAGTCCCTCATGTGGCACAGGCCTCCCTCAGAACAGCCGGTGACATTGGAGGATGATGCTTTTGTCTTAATTTGCCAACTAAGTTTTACTTACAAATAGTATTTTGCACCAGTTTACACCATGCTCACAAGATTTGTTACTGCAGTACGGAGTGTATAGGTGTATTGGGGTGGTTTTTGCTTAATACATTCTTATGCTTTTTGCAGAATGAGGTGCAGAACATCAAGTTTAACAGCTCAGGACGGTGTGAGACACCTTTGGTCCGCACAGACAATCCCAAGAGCTGGTACGAGGATGTGGAAGGCTGTGGCATTCAGTGTGAGAACCCGCTGTTCACCCTGGATGAGCATCACGAGATGCATGCCTACATTGCAACATTCAGCTCGGTCACCATATTCTGTACATTCTTCACTCTGGTAAGCTGTTGTACAGGTGAAAACATTCAATTATGAGGGGACAGGTACATTCTACTGCTCCAAATTGTAAGACTACTGGGCATAGGTTACTAAGACGCTACACAATGCAGTGGTGGGAGGATGTGACAGTCCTAATTTATTATGATCTAGAGCAATTATTTCTAATTTGCTAGTAACCCTCCACTCTTCTTGGCAGGCCACATTCCTATCAGATTGGAAGAACTCCAACCGTTACCCTGCTGTCATTCTTTTCTATGTTAATGCTTGCTTCTTCATGGGCAGCATTGGGTGGCTTGCACAGTTCATGGATGGTGCCCGCAATGAAATAGTCTGTCGAGGGGATGGCACCATGAGGCTTGGGGAGCCCACGTAAGTCATTTTTATAAACTTTCTACGAAGATGCTCACTCAGGACTGACAGGACAAGGTCTTCTTCACTAGTCTGACACTGCCATGAAAGTATAAGCTATGAAGGGCAGCAGAAGATGATGTTGTTTTACTGTTTGTATAAAGGTGTCTTCCTGCCTTACTCTTGTCTGCCAAAATCTATTCTTTTCCTGATTTGATCAAAGTGTGCATGGTATAGTTTACCCACAGATGTGTACAACAGAAATACCATATTTGAACAAACACACTTGATCAAAGGGCATTGTCTGTATTCTTTAATTGTCTTGTCTGTTTTATAAAAGAATGAGGCTGAAATAACACTCAGAAAATGGTTTAGATCACTGAACTTAGGGGGTCAACCTAAGAAATATAATAATTTGTGGCTTTGCACTTGAAAGCTACATAACATTAGCAATGTGACAGCACACTTCATAAACAACACTTAAGGATATTCTCAAAAGTGGCAAACATAAAAACATAAAAATTTGATTTTCAATCACTGAGGAGGGAATTTGAATTTGTCCAGCAGTTTCAAGTGGCTCAAAAGCACCATGATGAAATTGTGAAATCACTCTCCAAACTCTCTAATTTAGTAAAAAGCCCTTTTAGTCCCCCCATCCCAAGCAAATTGTGGTGATTTTGAATGGTTTGAAACTGGTGAAAATATAACTGCTTTTTTCCATTCATTTCAATGTTTCGTATATTATAATGGGCTTTCCAGCAGTTGCTCTACATGTGAAAGACAATTGAAATGCATGGGCTATAGAAATAAATGGCAGAGAAGTTCAGGTGAACAATTATATACACCATTTTTACACTTATTTTAACCCCTGCCCCCAAATTTTTCAACCAACCTACTAAAATAGGAGGAACGATGATATGTGGTCCTCCTCCTTAAGACCAGCACTAAGAAGGAGAGATTAGACCGGTCTCGCTATACATAGAGACCTGCAGAGTGGTGTACCCCTGAGCATTCAACACATGTCTTTAGGAGGAAGGGGCCCACACAAAATTTAGTTAGTGGGCCCACTCCTCCTAGAGCCAATCAACCCTGTGCTAAATAGCATCAGGCCTCTTCTTGGCACGCCTTTTATAAGTTTCCCCCCTAAATCTATGCTTGTTTGTTGTTGTCAGGAGAATGGTATTAAAAAATGTTGTTTTAATCAATCATGGGCCATACATGACCTGGGAGTATATTTACTAAACTGCAGGTTTGAAAAGTAGAGATGTTGCCTATAGCAACCAATCAGATTCTAGCTGTCATTTTGTAGAATGTACTAAATAAATTAGTCTGATTGGTTGCTATAGGCAACATCTCCACTTTTTCAAACCCGCAATTTAGTAGGTATACCCCCTGGAGTCTGTTGGTGACCCTCTTGAAAAGAATGGTTCTTTCCTACTATTAGTTTTCTTGATTGTGATCTCAAAGCCTCATCCTAACTTATTGACACAGCCTGTGCAATAGGTAGCCCATGATTGGGTGGTGATCTTCCTTACACAAAACACAAAATAAGTCCTTACCCTGTCCCCAAGAGACAATTGCCAGTTTTTAAAGTACTTGGTTTTAAAATGTCTCCTAACACAGACAATTAACATAAGCAGAGATATGTCTGGTTTTGTATTATTTGATTATAGCTGGAAAAATATGTATTTTTATATAGCTACTCACATTTTTATGTTGTTTATATTATTGTTGTTGTTGATTTGTGAGGCACCACAGTGCTTCTCAGAGTCAGACAGTGGGAAAACAAAGCATACATAAAACAGGGACATACAAGGTACAAAATAAATAACAAAGTGTAGGGAGGGCCTGTTGACAAGAGATCTTACACTCTACTGGAATATACATGAAGCATATAGGAAACAAGACATTAAACACAATTTCTACTTTATCTTTACTTTTTGCTATAACTCTTTTTAAAATTAAAATGTGTTGGAGTACTTACCTACGCCTAACGCACAACACAATCTCCTGATGTCATAGCCTGCATGAGATGTGTCACAAGGTTGAAACTAAGAGGGCAATGATTCCTTACCTGCTTTCAGTTACTGATTTGTAGACTTTGAATGATTTATCTAGCATGTGTTTGAATAGTTTACTGACGTGACTGCAAGTTAATCACTGAGACTCATGACGTGTTTTCCTTCTGTGTACTGACCAGGTACTCATTCCCCATTCTAGAGGTCTACCCTCTACCCCACGAGGGGCAAGTCTTTCATATCGGCTTTGAGCAAAAGAATAGTTAAACTAGTGTACAGGACAGATTTAGTTATATATATATATATTTATTTATTTATTTATTTAACATATTTAGATTTATCATTTAGCTAATGCTCTTCAACCTTTCTCTTTTCCAGATCAAATGAAACTCTGTCCTGTGTTATTATATTTGTTATTGTTTACTACTCCATGATGTCAGGGGTGATCTGGTTTGTCATGCTGACATATGCTTGGCACACCTCCTTCAAAGCTCTGGGCACCACTTACCAGCCCCTCTCTGGCAAGACCTCGTACTTCCACTTGGTCACATGGTCCATCCCTTTTGTCCTCACTGTCGCCATCCTTGCAATAGCTCAGGTAATTCAATTCTGTGAACTACAGATATCTGCAGCTGGTGACTGACTATATGCACTTGCTGCAAACCTGCCGTGATCCTATTGTAGTCATTTTCTGACTGGACTAGACTGTGATGATGTGCATGCTAAGAAAAATAAGCTTAAAATAAACTGCAATAACAAGAAGTACACTTCAAAAAAAATGTTGAAGAGACATATTCAGAAGCAATAACGCAATGTAAGTTTAAGTCATCCTTTGTCCTATTTCTACAGGTGGATGGTGACTCTGTAAGCGGGATCTGCTTTGTGGGGTACAAGAACTATCGCTATAGAGCTGGCTTTGTTTTGGCTCCCATTGGAGTAGTTCTGCTTGTAGGGGGTTACTTCCTAATCCGGGGTAAGCATAAGTAAATTAAGAAGATGTTAAAAGTATGGCTACAGTAAAAGTCACAGCTGAAAATAACGTTTAACATTAGTTGCCTGCCCTTATCCTTATGGGCCAGTTGAATTGAAACTAGGTTTATCCTGATTTGAGATCTGACCAAAGAACACACTGTACAGTTCCCCACAAGATATACATAACAGAAATACTGTAAATAAATAAAACGACACACAAATTGACTTCAAGTGCATTGTCTTTATTCCTTTGATCTCATTGCTTGTTACATAAAAATAAAGAATCCGGCGTTGAACTTAGGGGTGAAAATTTAGGAAATATTCTGGGCTCAGAACGTAATTCATGGGGGAGGACAGGAGCAGGAAGGCAATGCTAGGTGTGGCTTTGCTCCTGAAGAGATGCGTAGCTGGAGCAATGTGACCGTTCCGAGGATATAGCTGCTATTTTGGAATAGATGGGGCATATATGCAGATCGGGGGACTGCAAATATGGCCCATCTGCTGCACTTGGTAAACAGAACTGAGGGACATTCTCAAACATGGCAAAACATTAACTTAACATATTTTTACATCAAGATATGTTGTCAAACATTCAATCCAAGTTTTTGTCAGGAAAATTATATTGATAAATGTAAAAACTAAATAACGTAATTTGGAATGACAACATGTACAAATAGTATGAAATGAAAAAAAATGCAAAAAAAAAAAAGTTCAATAAGTTTAAAAGGAGGATGAGAGAGATAGGGAAATAACGGTGGGGGAGGAGAAAAAAGGAAGGGCAAAGGCATGCCATGCCAGGCATTCTCCCCTGTGTCTCTCTGTCAGTCTACCCCACCCCTTAGATTGTACGCTCCTTTGAGCAGGGTCTTCTCTCCTCCTGTCTTCTCCACTTTCAACTCTGCTCGCCAGCTTCCCTGCCTTAGAATATGAAAGGCTAGTTTAATAAATAATTTCATGTTTTCATGTCACATTTGATATTTTTTACCTTTTTTATTCTGTTATATGTTTTTCCATTATTTTTTTCTTTATTTCGATTTTTTTTAAAGTTTTTTTTATTATTTCTAATTAATCTGTCTAAAAATAGGCTGCATTATTTAATACTTTTTGGGACATAATTCCTCCATTTGCCCTGTCAATTGGCAAGACCCCTAAAATTGTTCATTGTTTTATATTATCAACTATACTTCTACATTAAAGACCATTCTGTTTCTGGTGGCTACACATTACAGCCCAGTGCAGTTAAAGTGATCCTGCTTGACTGAACAGTACATTTCCTAATAAAAATGTGTTTCAGGCTTAGTACTAAAACATTATCTAATATACTACATGGAGGTTTATATGCCATGATAAATATTATAGGACTCATTTACTAACATTGCAGTTAGTGCAAAATGTACACGGAACCCAAGCTTTTATCTGTCTGGTGCAAGTTAGGTAATGAAAGCAATTCTGATTGGCTGCCATGGTGTACTGCAAATTTTGCACCTAAATGCTCATTTATTATCAATCCATTTATGTATTTTACCAATTCCTATTTCTCTTATAGGTGTAATGACATTATTTTCCATTAAGAGCAATCACCCTGGGCTCCTCAGTGAGAAAGCAGCCAGTAAAATCAATGAAACCATGCTGCGGCTAGGTAACACTCTGATTTCTATTTGATGCACATTTCTATTCGATAAAGAATATTGTTTTATCCCATACACAGCTCTTATTCATTACTCAAACTTAGGTTAAAGCGCAGAATATTCTTCTTTAGATAACCTTTTTTGTGTTATTATTTAAAATAAGGTAATTTTATGTTTGTCTTATTGTCATTTTATATTTACATGTTTTTTTTTGTTAGTTTAAATATTGAAGCTTATGATTAAGATTTATACATTGTTATGTCTCAGTAGTTTGCCTGACATGCCTTAATGTCACTGGCAACCAATGTTAATTTAGAAGCTGCTGTATTTTAGTAGATATCTGCATAAAAGCAGTATAAGTTAAATAAATAAATAGTTTACTACAAAACATTTTATAGTAAAGAAATGTTTGAAGATTGTTTCAAAAATGCCCCCCAATTTTGAATATTTGAAACTGTGTGCCCAGTAAAGTAGATAGTATACTATGTAGGAAGAGCATAACTATATATGTAAATTTACCGTACGTGTCTTCTCATCTGTATTTAAGACATATTAGCCACTGATACACATGTCTGTGCAGTAGTCTCAGAGTACAGAATTTTGTGGATTTATTATTGTCATAAGTAGATTGTATTGGAATTTAAAGGGTTACTAACGTCAAAAGTGTTCCGTATTTAATTGTACCTAGCACAGGGAATGTATATGATATATATATAGTTTCATGCTCTATATAAAGCATCAGTGGGTTGTGTCTGCCACTTCCTTTGGCTGCTCTCTATCATATTTCTGGGCCTGCCCATGCCCCCAGTGATGTCAGGCGTAAGCCCCCAAGATATTGTATTATGGAAGGATTATCACACCTCTTTTATATTGACAAGAGAGATCTAATAAGACATGAAGGGATTGTGAGGGGAAAAGGAAGCAAATGATGTAATTGAACTAAATGGTAAACTAGGGAATAATCTGCTCTGATACAGGAATATTTGGATTCTTGGCATTTGGTTTTGTGCTCATCACCTTTGGCTGCCATTTTTATGACTTCTTCAATCAGGCTGAGTGGGAGAAGAGTTTCCGAGAATATGTTCTGTGAGTATTGCAAATAAAAATATAATTCAAGTACTAACTGCAGTAACCTTTAGTCTGTGATTACACTGTGCATGCCTTCCAGTGTTCAGCATATTAATTATTGCTGATAAACCCATTTACTGGTCAAGCAACTGTAAAGCTGGGCAGTATGTTACAGTCTATTCTATACATCTTCCTCCATGTTCTATGGCTGTATACTTACTCTGCTGTCTTAAAGGTGTGAAGCCAATGTGACCATTGCTAGTGAGATGAAAAACACCCCCCCAAAGTGTTATATCAAGAACAGACCCAGCCTCCTTGTAGAGAAGATTAATCTTTTTGCCATGTTTGGCACTGGCATAGCCATGAGCACTTGGGTGTGGACCAAAGCTACCATTATTATCTGGAAGAGAGCCTGGTGCAGGTGAGGCTTTGGGTTTTATGTGTCATCGATTCATTTCCATGCTTCCATTTTTCTTCAAATGTTCTAATATTTTCTATAATTCTGCCTCAAGACAGAAATCTCCAAGAAACTATTGTAATATACTAAACAAAATTAGACATAATTTAACTTTTTTTTTTTTTTTTCGTTTGGCAAACATTGTGACTGAAAGTATTGTTTTGTATTAAGTGGTTTTCTCCTCCTTAGTATTTTCATTAATATGTTTTGGTAGCCCTCTGGTGTCAGTCTATCTCCATGAAGCAGTTTTGTCAATGACTAATTTATTTTGTGGAATAGATATTATAGGAAAACATTTAGTAGAAAAGTTCAGAATAAAAGTTTTCTGGCATCACATGCTTTAATTTGCACATATACATACATTTTTTACAAGAAAGCATATGGATTTGCGGGCCAAGCTGGTGGCATCTTCTAGTGTGAGGAGCTGGGTGAATTGGAGACATAACTTGCTAAGTATGGACTAGGCCTGTGTTAGTTTTGTGGAACTAAAGTTAAAAGAGAGAGGGGTGGAGACAAAGCATTTAGGGGGGTCTCTGTGCTTTATGGAGGAAGCATTGCATATTTCTGCCAACAAAGGACTGATGTTTCCACATCCTTTGAGTTGTTGTAGATTAGGCCTTATCCTTTACTTGAGACACATTGTGCACCATCTAGTTTCACTTCTACACAAGAGTGCATTTCTAGGTGCTCTTCCACCAGTGTAATGAACACCTACAAACACGCAAGTGACATCTGTAATAAAGGCAGTCCCAAATGTCCCCTCAATTATATGATTCATTAAAGACCTAAATTAAGCTGAACTGAGCATTATTTTAGGAGACAAACAAACAAGTTTAAACTAGTGAAGGGGGAGTTGGAAGTGACATTTTTACAAGTCCCAGCCATGAGCATTTTCAGGGCCAGTTCCAGGGACAAGGATGTGGGTAACCACCTTGAAATGCAGACAGATATGTCCAATTGCACAAATTAACAAGCGGTGCAGATCCTCATTTGTTGTGGTTGTCAAGTAAGCCTTAGTGTATTATTGAAATGTAATGACAGGTAATAATGCATCAACATAACACGCATGGGAGCAAACAACAATTAAACGAAGTACAGTCAGTGTCACAGAGAGGAAATACATCCTTTTCCATCCAATTCTTCTTGTTCAGGGGCAAGGGGCTAGATATTATAAAAATATTTGGTTTTGTTATTGGAATTACAAGGTTCAGTTACACTTACATGTATACTTATAAGAAAAGTTATTCAGATCCTCATTAGTTCTCTTTATATACCATGCTACATTTTCAAGGATTTTGGGGCGTAGTGATGATGAACCGAAGAGAATCAAGAAAAGTAAGATGATTGCAAAGGCATTTTCCAAGAGGAAGGAGCTGCTAAACAACCCTGAGAGAGAACTGTCCTTCAGTCTGCACACTGTGTCCCACGAAGGGCCGGTTGGTATGTACAAGTAACCCATTGTGGTGTTTAATGTCTGACAAAGTTATACACTAGGCTAGAGAATAATGCTTGGGGAAGCAGTTTAGTGAAAGATAGAGACCGTCACCGCAGCTTGTGTGTTTTCCTGTATATGAAACTGAGTGATTAACTACAGCGTTGCAGTAATGTGGTCGTGAATCTTTTCAATTGGTTCCTGGCCACCAGATTCCTGTACACAAGATCCCACAGAGCTCTGGCAGATGCTTCATTACTGTGATGTAACCAAGAATATCCCTTTGTGAAGTGATTCTAGTGGGCTATGAGGGATACCTGGACTCAAATGGATCCCAGGACAAAAAGATTCACAGTGACCTAGATCTGGTAGAAGCTGTCATAATATTTAACCCTGGCAAAAAAAAAGTATTTGGAAAAAATTTAAATCCTCTCCCAAAATATAGTGTACTTTTGTTTCTGGGTCCTTGGACTGGATGAAACCTCAAGGAAAGAGCATGTATTTGATAGCCATGAACTCAAGACATGTAGCCTTTTGGGGATAAATATTCGAGACTATCCTGACACAAATGTAACCTTGGGCAGGATCTTGGAAAGTGTTTTTGTTATGGTTTTTTTGTCTGTTTTCCATTATACAATAATTTACCAGTATGCAACAAAAGAAAACAATATTTGTCCTAAAATAAAAAATGTATTAGAGTACACAAGGTTGCTAGGAATGTATTCTCAATAAGGTTGCTGTGGTCATTACCAGTCATTAACACACTGCAAATCATAACATTAATAAATAAAATAAATAAACAGCCCTTACCTCTATTTTGATAATATATACAAAAACACTCAATAATGCACTCTTAATAATGTTCTGTTATGTTGCTGTGGTTCTGTACAATTTGACTTATAATACATGTTCTGTTTAATTTCCAGCTGGTCTGAACTTTGACATTAATGAGCCATCAGCTGATCTGTCATCTGCATGGGCACAGCACGTAACAAAGATGGTGGCCAGGAGAGGAGCTATTTTACCTCAGGATGTTTCTGTAACTCCTGTGGCAACTCCAGGTAATAGCCACCTCTCATTAGTGCTACTGTTTACTTTGTTTTACGCAATAACGAAATACAAAATTGTTCTTTTTAAGCCATGATCTTTACCCCTTTCCTTTTCTCCTGATGCATTACCACTCTTATTCAGCTATGTGCTGTAAAGCTAAATTATAACTGTCTGTGGCTAGTACATTACACACATTAAGGAGATCATTCAAGCGAGAGTATAGTCAGCACTTTCTCTCACGGTGTTCCTAATGGAATGGTGAACTTGGTCTGTATGTTGTGCGAGGATCAGGATCACGCTTTGTCTTAGCACCGCTGGTGGTTAAGGACAAGTAGCATGGCAGAATTCATGTTTAAAACTTAATTTGTGTAATGCGTTAAAATCTAAGAGTTGCCTTTTAAATGTGTATTTGTTAATGTAATTATTTTATAAAATAAATGCAGTCCTAACACATACAGCTTAAGTGGTGTAGTCTCTTGGGGGATCTCCGCCCCTGTTCGGTGTAATAGGAAACATTGCAGCAGCATTGTAGTAAAATAAGACTGTATTATAAAATGTGAGTTAAAATTTTCTGTTCTCATTATGGTTTTGATATGAATGTGCAGTCTTTGATTTTACCTGCAGTTTGTCTTACACACATACAGTAATGTGTATTTCAAAAAAAGGAATTTGAGGCATCACAAGTTAAAAACAACAAACATCTAATAAGAATTGATATAGCTTTTTGGGATAGCATGTATATTCTTCATTCTGTCCATTTCTACACTAGGCACAAGACAAAGAAGGATTTGTTACTATATTGCATTGCCTGGTTGTTTTGGTATATATAGTATTTTTGTGAATTGGTTTGGAATACAGAGAAATCTGTTCTATGAAAATAGGTAAAATAGGTTAGTTTTTAATGGAAGGAATGCAGAATAAATAAACAGGCGGTAATGGAGTGTATAGCAATCAAATCATAAGCAACCAAAAAGGGGCGTAGCTGGAGGAATAAGGTACTGCAGAGCCAGAAACAGTAGAAAGCACAAGAATCTACAAGAGCTGATCACCTTCTGAAATTTAGTAGAACATTTTTTATATATATGTGTGTGTGTGTATGTATATATATATATATATATATATATACACATATATATATAAAATATATATATATATATATATATATATATATATATATATATATATATATATATATATATATAATATCATCATCATCCATGTAAATTAAATGTATGAATATATACAAAACGAAACACAAATAACGTATTAATCAATGACACTTCTTGGAATGTGGCACTAAGCTCATATGAATATGCCTCTATAATTACACAAATCCAGACTCTCACAGACAGACTCACATCTCTAGGACAATTACCTGATTGGATCTGATACAAGTCAAAAAGCTAAGATTTCACTGATTTGAACTGTTGTGACATTACCGGTTCTGCATCTATGTATGAGTTAACCAATCCACACAGTGTATTTCTACAAAGCAAGCCTTACAAGCTGTCACTCAGTCTTTGCCTACTCTGATGTGCTTCCCTCCTAACCTTCAATTTGCTGCAGAGGAGTGATATTCAGCATGTTGGACATATTTAGATAAGTATAAACACTCAAGTTATTTTATGTATATTAGCTTGGTTACGCACAGCCTTTGATGTATATCAATGTCAAATAGTGTACTATGTATAAAAAGTATTTGTTGTCTTTTAGTGCCTCCTGAAGAGAGAGAGAATATGTGGCTGGCAGAAGCAGGCAACACTTATGGACTGGAAAAGAAAACTGCTAAAAAAAAAAGGAGAAGGAAGAAAGAGGTCAGACCAATAGAGGAAACTAGGGGCGTAGATAGCTATGCTCCTCGGGCTTCAACTGCTGTACCGCGTCTTCCCAAGCTTCCCGCTAAGTCAGGTCTAGTAACCAGGTCTAGAGAAGCTCAGGACTTGGACGATGCTCTTCCAGGATCATACAGAGGGTACAGGAGATGGCCACCTCTACAGGGAAATCTATATCATGTTGAAAAGATGGATGACCACCTTGGATACAGAAGTTATACTCACACTAATTTCATGGCTCATCCTTACGCCACTGAAGAGCTTCCTATTGCTGAACAGAGCAATGTCCCTCAACCAAAGCATGACGGTGTATTTCAATACTCAAATGGGAATACCCAACGGTATTCCACGAGGAATGGTCCTTACAGTGAAAGAACTGAATCCAGAAGACCAGGAATTCCCCCAATGCATTCAAGGGCAAACCTTATGGATGCCGAGCTAATGGATACAGACTCAGATTTCTAGTGGCAAGTTAGCAACATCATCTGAGTTCATTTAGAAAGTGACTAATAGTTGCAATCTGCATCACTTCGATCATTTCTGAACTGATTAACAATCGTCTCCAAATATGGAAACACATTTTAGACTTGCTGGAATCTTTGCAAATGCATATTTGTGGCAGAATTATTCAGCTAAGGATTTGGATTTAGTAAGTAGTTCCAGTCTGTGACTGAAGACTGTCAAATCAACATGAGATTGTCAGAGCTTGTAAGTGAGGAGAATGCACACAAGGATTCCTATTTACTGTACATTCACAATGCAGCTATGCAGTGCAGAGTCTTCTATAGTAGCTCACACTTTGGTATATTTGATGTAAGATGTTCTGCTGGACACTTATTTATTATGTACTGAACAATGTATTGCTGACTCAAATGAAAATGGAATACTTTAACAAACCTTTGCAGGGCTCTCTGCATTCAGACTGATGTCTGTATAGTGGTAATACCTCCTTACTGCCACTTAGAAATATTTGTTTTCTGCCAAAACTGCTTTTCTGAAAGTGGCTGTCGTAACACAGAACATGGCTCAGAATATGCCTGGTACCTGCTATAGATCTTTAGTTGTGTAACTTACAGAGCAGCGGATTGCTATTTTACACATTGTTTTGTTTCCCTTGACATTTCTTCTCCATTTATAAAAGCACTAGTACCTAAAGGAATAAGAAGAAGAATAAAATAAGAGTTTGGCATATCTTTTCTGTGGGATACTGTCCCACCTGAATATATTCTATTCATTTTTTTTATATACATTTGAGGTTTACCACATACATTTCAGAACTCCTTTAAAGAATTATCAGTGCTTTACTGTTGGAATTTTTGTCTGAAGCCTAGGAAAGAGCTTAGGTGGCCATGTGAGAATTCCCAGACTAGTTCATTCTTATGTCCGTGTCACACACGTCGGGGAGAGTAGGCCACCGTCCTGCATTCTGCTTCTTTCTTTTTAATGGGACGGGGGCTTGATGACTCCGCTACACCTGTTGTGATCTTTCAAATCTCCTCATCACGCCCTCCTCACTTGCCCCTCGGACCTCTCCTCCAGAATCTCCCGGAGGGGAGGGCCAAAAACAGGCCCGTGTGCTATGATTCATCGTCAGTATTTATGGAACTTCAGCAATACAAGTTTATAAACACCTCAGATTTGTATTTACTTTTACTGAAAATATGCTGTGCACTACATTTTATACGAGTTAAATATTTTTTTTAGTATAGCAGTGCATTGGTATCACTGTTTGTATTTTCTGTACAGAGACGTCTTAAAGTACAGGATGCCAATCACAAACACAAAGTGGAGGCAGCCATTTTGAGTGCTGAAGCAATATTTGTGAGAAGGCCCAATCGTCTTCCTTTCCCCAAAATATTCCCCTGTCCTGCCGCACACACCCGTGACAGGTACGCACAGCATCCTGGTGCAGAGGTGAGCAGGGTGTGTCTCCCTGCGGTCCTGGCAACTGGGACATTCCCCTCAAATTAGAACAGTTGGTCGGTGTGCTAGCCAGAGTTCTTTTGAAGTTTGGTTCAGTCATTGAAAAGGCTTATTCAACGATCGGTAAGCAACAGGTACACTTGTATAGTGTCAACATATTCCTATATCACATATTGGAGTTGTCAGAGCTTTGTGATAAATTGTCGCATTTTTTCCCCATATCTGATGGTTAGTTTATGTGTTGTTTTTATTTAAACATAATACTGTAGTGCTGTTTTTTTCCTATGGAAATATCTGCTTAGACAGAACTGTACATATTTGGTCATTCTGCTCAGCACAAGACCCTTCTTCAGATATAAACAGAGAGGATTTGTGTGCTGCTGTAAAATTAAATGCATGATGGGCTTTTTTGTTTGTTTTTTATATACCATGCATACATTTACTTTAAAATGTATCATTTCTGGCAAAGGAACATTCTTTTGAAAATATAGTTATTTTGAATATCATGTATTGCCAAGGGTATCCCCATGCCTGTCAGATGATACATTCATGATGCATTATTTTGTGATGCCTATTCTTCTGTTTCTCATGGTCATTTTAGATACTGGGTGACAATGTTCTATTGAATTCTATAGAATATATGTAATTGTCCTGTCCAATAATGTACAAAGCACAGTATCATAATATCTAAAAGTGTGTTTACCATGATAAGTAAATGTTACTTAAATATTCTATATATTTTTTTATTTTTTTTATGTCTTTATGGTGAACACAAAGGGCCTGAGTCATTAAGGAAAGTAAGGCAAAAAAAGGAGTAAATGTTCTCTGGGACAAACCATGTTACAATACAAGTGGTGCAAATGAAATGATCATTTTGCACATGAGTTAAATACTGGCTGTTTTTTCATGTAGCACACAAATACTTTAAATGCTTTATTTTTACACTGAAATTAAAGTTGATCTAGAACACGCCCTATCCCAACTATAAATCTGTCCCCACATTTTAAATTTACCTCTCCCCACCAATGCAACATGGTTTAGCCCAGGTGCAAAGTTACTCCTTTTTTTTATGGTTAGCTCTCCTTAATGACTCAAGCCCAAAGTGACTATGTCAAGTGCAAAAAGAAATATCCCTTAAAATATTCAAAAAAGCGTTGCCTTATGAAAACCTGATGGGACTAATAAATATATATATTTATATATATATATATATATATATATATATATATATATATATATATATAGTTCTCTGACAGAGTATTATGTTATTATGTGTTCTGAGTTATCTTTGTTAGTATAAACAGTGGGACAGGACAGGAAGTTCATCCAAATGTTTTTGTGGTTTTTTTTTATATGTGAACACTCCACCTCCAGCCAGCAGGACCTTGTATTTCTCTTGTTAGGGACCACCGCAATCCGTAAAAACTGCTCCGTTGGTAATGGTCACTTAAGGCTTCACCAGTGTTTAACACTCTAGGGAAGATTAAATTAATATACCATATAAGTTTATTAATAAAGCTGAGTAAAAGCAACACTAATATAATTGTGTTGTCACCATGCTACACAGCAGATATTAATATATTGTAATAACCGGTGGTAGCGATTTTTCTGGCTCCAATAACCCTGACACAGTAGAGACCGACGAAACAATAGCAATGAGTACAATGCTGGTAATGTAAAAATTGTGATTTACCACGTTAGTGACAAGTGGTATTTGCGTCACCTTCAATTCCCTACCAGTGTAAAAGACGACCTTGCAAAACATGGACGGTAAGAAATGACGTCATTTCTAATGCACCTAATCCAAACTGCGGTTTTAAAGCGGTAATGGCTGGACCCACATCATGTATAATGTAATCCAGGCTGTGGGTCTATACTGTGTCGGGGTTATTGGAGCCGGAAAACCCTATCACACCCGTAATAACAGTCCCAGCTTACCCTGCAATTCTACAGATACAATGTGGGGTTTCATGGTATAGCGCATGGGAAAATAGATTGATACATATAGGTCACCACATCTTACTGATGAATGCTTAGATCCTAGAACTGATATTAACTGCATAATGCATACCTCAAAAATATCCCTCTTTGGTAGGACTGTGCTATAAGTGTCAAATTTGAATCTAAATTGTCCATTTTTGTTTCGCATTGTTTTTCTTTTGAGTTTGTATAGATACATGACTCCATTAGCTCCTAGTAATGACTGTTTGGTGGTCTTTGCAATTCAATTGTGCACATTTACTGTGTTTTATGATTATTCGTACCTGAAAGTCTGCCAGTCTGTGCATGTGGGAATCTGAAAGAAAGAAGAATATTCTTCATTGTCTCTGAACAGCCTTATGCAGGATGGTAATGTGCTGCAGACACCACTGTGTCTTTCATTACAGTCATGCCTAGCGTCGCTCTTCTCTGCAGTACATTTAAGCATGTTATTACATTAGTTATCAGAAGTGAAACACTTGTAAGATGGTCACAATTCAGCATTTAGGAAGCATTTTGTTCAATTGAAAATGTACATTGGAATTGTGCCTTCTAACTCAAGCATTGTAAAATAACTATGTTTTGGTTCTTTATTTTGTTTCGTTTGTACAAGAAAACCAAAATTTTTTTTAAACCTTCAACTCAGAAAACAACAAGCTGCAACTAAAATCATTTTGTATTTTTGTACCTGTATATAAGAATAAAATGTACCCAGTGTTATCCTGTTCTTTTTTTTTTTTTTTACAAACCTGAACACAGCTTTCCATGGAATGAATTCTGAAAAATAAAAAATATATTCAATTTCATTTTTAGATTACATTTGGGGATTTCAGATGTTCATCAAAACATTTCCTTATCTATTATTTGATTAGATTGTTAACATAGAAAAGAAAACATTTAGTAGCATAAAGAAGAACTCTGGGTTATTATTTAACTGGCCAGTGTGCAGGAAACAGATGCAATGAAAGGATAAATCTGCTAGGTGCAAAGTCAGAGTAATGTGCAGAGTTTTGCTGGCCATGAACTGTACAGTTTTTGGAAATGTTTCTAATAACGGCATGTGTGTGGCCCTGTTTAATATAATCTGATGCCAATACCTCTAAATCTAGTTGGCAAATGACCACTGTGTCTGTTTGTGCAGTCATTTGTTGAATGCTCTATGAGGCCCTTATGAGAAAAGATCACTTTGCCTTTTGGTAATCATCCAGATATGTCCAATTTGGCTTCCCATGTGTTTGGCTCAACTGGAAATGGATCCTGGCATTTGGGACAAGTGGTAGAGTAAGGAGAGTTAAATGCCACGCAATTGCTGATCTCGTCAGTGTTTTGGCCACTAGTGCGTCATAAACTTGCAGAACTAGCGGAAGAGGTCTTCATCTATAGCAGCTGCCTTTCTCGTAGAGACTGGTTCTGCTCACAGGTACTCAGATGCCCCCAAGACTTACACTCAGTGTAGTACAAGTTTATGTCCACACGGCGGCGCACAGGAACAGTAGGTAATACACAGAGTAGGGACCGGCCGGAGATCTGCGGAGTGGGCGAGCACAGGTGGAGATGACAGTGCTAGCTGCTTAAGGGCCACAGGCAAATATTCAGAATCCGGGTACATGCAGAGGATCATCATCATCAACAACATTTATTTATATAGCGCCAGCAAATTCCGTAGCACTTTACAATTGGGAACAAACATTAATAAGACAATACTGGGTAATACATACAGACAGAGAGGTAAGAGAACCCTGCTCGAAAGCTTACAATCTATAGGACAATGGGAGTTAGAAACACAAGGGCATGTGCTACATCATATTGCACAATGGACCAGCCAGACTGCAAAGGTAAAAGTACTGAGTGGGCTGTGTGTGTTGCAATGTTGGTCAGAAGGTTGTTGTCTTGCGTTAGCAGTGTAGAGGATGGCAATAGGGTAATCTAGGGAAATTAAGATGATGGTTGAGGAATATCATGAGGTGGGTTTTCAGTGAACGCTTGAAGGTTTGAAGACTAGAGGAAAGTCTTACTGTGCGAGGGCGGGAATTCCACAAAGTAGGTGCAGCCCGGAAAAAATCCTGTAACCGAGAATGGGAGGATGTGATGAAAGTGGAGGAGAGACGTAGATCTTGTGCCGAACTGAGGTGTCGAGTAGGGAGATATTTCGAGACAAGTGAGGAAATGTATGTCGGTGCAATTTTGTTGATGGCCTTGTATGTTAGTAGAAGAATTTTATATTGGATTCGTTGAAATACATGCAGCCAATGTAGAGACTGACAGAGTGGCTCAGCAGAGGAATAACGGTTTGTAAGGAAAATCAGTCTAGCCGCTGCGTGCAAAATAGATTGTAGGGGTTCAAGTCTGCCTTTGGGAAGACCAGTAAGGAGGGAATTGCAATAGTCTATGCGGGAGATGATGAGTGCATGAATTAATGTTTTTGCGGTGTCTTGTGGCAGATATGTGCGTATTCTGGAAATGTTCTTTAGGTGTATGTAACATGATTTAGATATAGAGTTGATGTGGGGAATAAACGACAGTTGTGAATCAAGGATTGCACCTAGGCAACGAGCTTGCGGGGTCGGATTTATGGTCATGTTATCGACAGAAATAGAAATGTCAGGCAGGAAGCTTCTGTTCTTGGGTGGGAATATTATTAATTCAGTTTTTGAAAGATTGAGTTTGAGTTGGCGAGAAGACATCCAAGATGAAATGGCAGAAAGACAGTCAGTAACGCGAGACAACATAGATGGTGAAAGATCAGGAGAGGATAGATAAATTTGTGTATCATCCGCATAGAGATGATACTGAAATCCAAAGGAGCTTATTAGTTTTCCAAGAGAAGTGGTGTAGATAGAGAATAGCAGAGGACCTAGGACTGAGCCTTGTGGAACTCCAACTGATAAAGGAAGCGGAGCAGAGGTGGATCCAGAGAAATTAACACTGAAAGATCGATTAGATAGGTAGGATGAGAACCAGGATAGGACAGTGCCTTCAAGACCTAGGGATTGCAGCGTTTGTATGAGGAGAGAGTGGTCAACAGTGTCAAATGCAGCAGAGAGATCCAGGAGAATTAGAAGAGAGTATTGGTTATTATTTTTTGCTGTGATCAAATCATTGACAACTTTGGTCAGCGCCGTCTCTGTGGAGTGTTGAGAGCGAAAGCCTGACTGAAGAGGATCCAATAAGTTGGTTATTATTTTTTGCTGTGATCAAATCATTGACAACTTTGCTCAGCGCCGTCTCTATGGAGTGTTGAGAGCGAAAGCCTGACTGAAGAGGATCCAATAAGTTGTTTGCTGTAAGAAAGTGTGTTAGGCGTGTGTAGGCAATTCTCTCGAGAAGCTTGGAGGGGCATGGGAGCTGGGAGATGGGGCGGTAATTTATGAGAGAGTTAGGGTCAGAATTCTGTTTTTTTTTAAATGGGAGTAATCACTGCATGCTTGAATATAGATGGAAAAATACCAGTAGAAAGAGATAGATTACAGATTTTAGTTAGAGGGGGAATGAGCACAGGAGACAGGGACATACCCATTTGTGAGGGAATGGGATCAAGAGGACAGGAGGTAGAGTAGGAAGATGAGAAGAGAGTAGAAACTTCCTCTTCATTTCTGGGATCAAATGAAGAGAGAGTGTCAGAGGGTGCTACAAAGGAATTGAGCAGATTGCTTGTCAAGGGAGATACCATTTCAAGCCTGATCTTATCTATTTTGTCCTTGAAATAGGAAGCAAGATCCTGTGCACTGATGTGAGTTGGAGGATTTGGGGCAGGAGGATTCAGAAGAGAGTTAAATGTGTTAAAGAGGCGTTTGGGGTTAGAAGCCTGAGCATAGATGAGAGATCGGTAGTATGCTTGTTTAGCAGTGTCCAGAGCATTTCTGTAGGAGTGGTAGATATCAGTATATGTGATGAAATCATTAGAGGCACAAGATTTACGCCAGTGACGTTCTGCTTTACGAGAAAGTTTTTGTAGAGTTCGTGTTACTGTAGTGTGCCATGGTTGGCAACGAATTCTACGCGAAGTATGTATTGTCGCTGGAGCCACTTGATACAGAGCAGTTGCTAGGGTTTCATGAAAATGGGGTACTGCCCGATCAGGGGAGAAGAATGTAGAAATTGGGGAGAGAAGGTATTGGAGAGAGGTGGAAAACTGTTGAAAATCAATAGCGTTGATATTCCTGGATCAGAGTCACAGGCAAATATTCAGGATCAGGGTCACAGGCAAATATTCAGAATCCGGGTACAGGCAGAAGATCAGGGTCACAGGCAAATATTCAGAATCCGGGTACAGGCAGAAGATCAGGGTCACAGGCAAATATTCAGAATCCGGGTACAGGCAGAAGATCAGGGTCACAGGCAAATATTCAGAATCCAGGGACAGGCAGGTCATACACGAGAGAACAATCTGAGGTTAAACACCAACACAGCAGAGAAGCAGGCAGCAATACTGGGAACAGAACACTATAACCAGCAGTGAGGCCCTGTCCTCACTGCCTTAAATACTTTGATGGACAAATCAGAAAGGAGGAGGACAGGGCTGACAATCAGCCTCTGGAGGCTGTTAATTAATTACTAGCTTAGTACTAGCATAGGTCATATCATAAACCAGGAACATGTATAAATATATAAATTAACAAATTAGAATCATGCGAGAGCTCCACCTGGAGTTGGAGGATGTCCCTACAACCTCCTACTGTATGCCACAAACATAACAGTGCATTGTAAGTTTGTAACTAATGCATGTGCTTGGCTGCTACATCACGCCAGGATGCGGCGTACCACCGCGGCTTGTGACGGTCAGCCAATATAGTAAATTTTAACCAAATTGCCTCATTATTGTTTGGCTAACTAAACAACAGTTCTGATTTATTAGCTCAAAACAGAGCATCACTGGAATGTGTGTGGGGACAATCGCAGTACATTTACACTTTGTCTTGGATCTGTCCCGTTTGGTCCTTCAAGTTGGTAGTCATAATTTCTACAGATCATGTTGGTCGATGATTGGGCCAAACTACCACATCTATACATGTCTGTGCAGCTAATGAGCCGCTTCATAGGATATTCTGTCTGCATTTGATGCACAGAGAGCACAAGCTGCTAGAACATATTGATTACTTTGTAAATGATTCATTCACATACCATCAGCTCTGGACTACACAAGGTGTTAGGGCAAACGCTGGTATTATCTTACTGCACCAGTGCAGCCCCAACTAAAATGATAAAGTCATATTGGGCTAAACATGATTTAAGTAATTGTTTGACTTATTCGGGCATTAAAAAAGTGACATCTCTGTTTTTTTGTTACCTTCAAAACAAATCAAAATCATTATATATATTTATAACAATAGAAGCATAAGGAGACTTAAGACCAATTGCTGTAACATACATTTGCATAGTATTGACAACTGAGTAAAACATTAATGAACTAGCAACGCCATACAGTTAATGTCTGAGTACTGAAAAGTACATTTTAAGTTAATGTATGAACAGTTCCTTTTATTGCAAGAACATTAGGTGCTACTGTTGGATGGGGCCGCACAGGTTGGTCCCCCCCCCATTATATGAAAATAAGAGGGTGATTGTTTATAATTCTCAACTCATACTATGATGTGGAAGAAAAACATTTGTATATTTGGCATTTTATGCCTATATGGAGTGTGCCTATATAACTATCCCACATCTCAAAAAACTTTTTAACTCTGTTTCCTTTGCCAATGTGGCTTCCAGCCAATCCATTCTAAATATCACACCTGGGACTTCACCTACAAAATAGTTGTGCTGGCTGCTGCGCTTATTGCCATAAAAATCCTTTTCCCACCTCTTGAGATTTTCTGACTTTGACTTTAAGCCAGAAAGTGCTTACTAAGGGGCATCCCCAAAGGCAGTGAAATAGGTCTGCTTCTTCTTCATGGTATCTAGGGCAGTTATGTGGTGAAGAAGAGCCTATTAAAAAGCTGCGTTTAGTTGATAGATTTGATCTGTGAAATGTTTTAAGAAATAATTCAAGATAGATACTCGCTGGTATGAGGCAGCTACAGGGCTTTGAGAAAGGTATCTACCGATAGCTCAGAGAAAGGGTGTAGCTATTGAGTCTGGCCTGTTGTGCTGTTGTATTCTAGGAAATCTCTAATACAATTATAGTGAGTAGTGATGGCTTTGTGTTGAGGAGGTTTTTGGGATAAAAGTGTTGCCAGGGGGTTCTGCCAATCCTTATTCAAGAGATCTTGAGAACATTGCTAATGTAATGTTGTGCCTGGAAATGGGCTAAAGGAAAGGAGCCAAGAACATTTTATTTTTCCACCGAGTGTATGTGAGAGGCCATCTACTCGATTTGTCTACCAGGCAATAAATTGTGTTACTACCGTTCTCTTTCCAAGCCGCAAAGCAGTAGGATGGCGTTCGTTCCTGAAAATCAGGGTTTTGTACTAAGGATTGAAATAGCGTTTTGTGAGTGTTTTAGTGTAATTTATGTCTCAGTATGTGCCATACATTGCAGGTATCTAGAGGAGGAAGTTTTCTTTGATGTCCTGGGGTATTTCTTGGTCATGGAGATTAAGAAAAGACTGATGCTCCTATTCAGATACCTTCAAATTCCTGTGTCTGTTGTGTTACGCAATAAAGGATTTTGGGACAAGTTAAACAACAGGGGTGATTGTGGGACATCCCTGGCGCGTTCCCTGATGCATCTCCTCTGCCTTTCCCTGCGCCCATTCATGAGGTATGTAATGATTGGTGTGTTGTAAAAGTAGTGGATTAGACCAATGAAAGCGGCACCGAATGTCCTGCGAGTATCACATAAATGTGTCTATAAGACCGTGTCAAATGCTTTGTTTGTTTCGAGACCTAAAAGCAAAGCATTTAAATTCTGAATTTCACCTGATATAATAGTAGCTGCTACTGCTGCCTGGATATCAAATGGTGATCCCCTCAAAGCCCAGCTGGTGTCCCATCAACAAGTCAGGGAGGATCAATTGAAGTCTCGTGGCCATATTTTTTTCTAAACGTTTTGAGGAGTCTGATAGATCTGTAGGAAGCAACCAGCCTTTGTTTGGCTTTGGTAAGGAAATATTGTGTGCGTCATCAAAGGTGGGATGGTGTAGATTATGAATCGAGTGGTACAACTCCAGTAGCAATATTGGGTATGGAACTCGCGCTCTACTCTTTAGGTAGCAAGAGCGGCTCAACTAAAAAAGGAATCCCTTCCTATGTTAATAAATTGGTAAGAAGTGAGCGCTCAATTGCTCCTTTTGGGGATCAGTGGTCAGTGGTCTGGAGAGCTAAATCTTAAATAAATTGATTAACAACTCCAGTAGGGCTGATTTGATATCAGGTTGAATCAATTTATAATATTCTCTGGGGAAACCATCCGGGCTTGGCGCCTTGTGAACCAGCATGACTTTTATTGTGCAACTCATTAACGTATGTGTTATGTCCATATCCGATATATCCGTCTGAGTTTGTATCAATTTTGGGAGGCGTGCTCTTGTAATGTCAGGTAAACCTTGTGACTGGTAAAGATTTTTATAGTATTTCTGAAATTTCTCTTTAAGTTTGGTATATAGTGACACCGAAAGTGGATCTCTAATAGCTGTGATATTGCTGTAGTTTTTTTCCCCAAGCTTTAGACATATTAGGTGGAACCCTGCCTGGCTTGTTCCCCAGCGAAAATGTTCATTTTTAGAGTAGTCCAAAGTGCCTGGTAATTGGGACATAAAAACTGTTTTCAGTAAATGCATATGTCAAAGGATCTCTCTTTAATGACTCTTTAAATAACAGAAGTAACACATTGCAAGCCTATCTTGTCAGATGGGTTGCTTCATGGGAAAGCTGACAAAAATGTCCTGTGTGGTTACTGTAAAAGAAAGTCCTGCTACGTTACCCTTGGATGTTGACCGGGCTGTATTACTGTTTTAGGAGATCTGGGGTTAAATGTATCAATATACGGGTTCTTCAACACCCGCGTGATAACTATCAAGCTGCGATTTTTTTTCTGCGATTTAAAATTGCCGCAAATCGCGAGAGATCATCAGCGATTTTACGTGCAAAATCACCATATGTATAAACCTGCAATTTTGACTTTCCAAAATCCAATCTCTGGTGATTTGTGTCCATTTTAAAGCACCCTTTCCCTCCCATGTTGTAGTCAAACTCACCGGAGATTAAACACAAACTCGCCCGAGTTTCAACAGAAACTGAAACAGTTGAACAGAAATAAAAGCATGTTGTTTGAGCTATTTGGTCAATGTTAATATAACAGGAGGGACAATGGAAGTTTAAAGAAAGCATGTTTTTTGTTGTAGAGGGGCAAAAATGATTATTCATTTTCTTACAGGGGACAAAATATTTTATGAATAGTATAGTGAGCCATATTTAATTAATGGTTATATGTAAGAGATTTTTTTTTTAAATTCTATTATAATACAGTGGCTTAATATTTCATGTGACAAGACTTAATATTTCCTGATGGGGATACCATTAAAAGAACATACGTGTGGCACTACAAGTGTCAGCATGCACATGAGCACTTGTAGTGTCACAAGTTTGTAGTTTTAATGGTGTCTCCGTCAGGAAATATTAAAATCATGGGGAAAAAAAATGATTGCCCCACTGTTAATTAGATTGTAAGCCAATACAGAAAAATAAAAAAATGTAAAAAATAATTACATATATTCATTACAGAAATTTGCACCTATCATGTAGGCGTTAAATTTACTCTTGGCAAGAGACATATTTCAAAGATGTGTATGTCAAAATAATATGCATCTCAAGGGGAAGGTTGCTTGACGTGCATCTAATGCTCTTTACTATACTATAATGTATTTGCACCTGAATGCCCCTTATCTGCCTCTTGAAGTGCAGGAGGCTGCAGGTGATACACACCTCTTAAAATAATGGTTCAATTTGGGCATATGAGCAGTGCAACACATTTATCAAAATGTACAAAATTACAACATTCTGAATCATTTACATCCATCTCTAAATGAAACAAATGTAAATAGGTAGCTGCATACAGATGTTGCACAGAAATGTCAGCCACCAATGCCTGTTTTCGACAGAGGATGATAATGCAGATGGCTAGGAATAGCCACAGGCACTTTACTCACCAGCAGCTACAATAGTTATTCTGCTACCTTAAGTATCAATTGTTCCCAGGGCCGGATTAAGGGAATGGAGGCCCCTGGGCTAAGGGGGCCTCCATTCCCCCGTGAGGGCCCCCCCCCCCCGTGATCCAAGCCGCCCCCCTGGTGATCCGAGCCGCCCCCTTCCCCGCCACTTACCTCCTTCCCCGGCGCGCTGTACACTCTTTACTGAGGAGATCTCGTCAGAGTGAGACTCACGAGATCTCCTCAGTAAGGAGACTACAGCGCGCCGGGGAAGGACCGCAGTGAAAGTGCTCAGCAGCACTGATCGGGCTGGGGGCGCCCCCACCCCCGACCGATCAATACTGCTGCTGAGCACTTTCAAGGGCCCCCTGGATGCCCGAGGCCCCTGTAGCCCAGTTAGCCCTATGGTTAATCCGGCCCTGACTGTTCCCCACACCTTTTGTTTATTGTAAAAATGTGACCAGGTTCTTTACCTTCTGTTCCACTTCATTGGAATTATTTATTTGTGTCAATGTACATTAATATGTAATTACTGTAGGTGCTTTATAACGAAAAGATAGTAATAATGTAGCACTTACAGTAGACTGATTAAAAAATATTATAAATGTGCACAACTAATTTATTCGCAAAATAATTAGTTACCTGTAAGCTAATTTATAAACATTTTTGCGCCTCTAAAACATAAAACATGCTTTATTGAGAATCCCATCACAGGATCACACATATCATCCAACCTTTGTAAAAGAAAAAATAATGTTGGAATTAAAAAAAAATACACTTGCTTTAGTGCCAACAGGCTGCGATACAGAGCCAAGCCAATCTTCCAGTGAAGAGCTATTTATGAAAAATTGAATGTATTTCTACATACTTTCCATGAAAAGGCACATTGCTGCTATTTGCTTAATTATAACTTTATATTGTCTTGTAGCGTAGTCTGCAAACATAAGCAAGGTTAGTTTTATTTTTCTGCAATGATTTTATTGAAGGATTGTCAGAGTATTAGTGTAACCAGGCAATACAATAGAAGGGGTCACAAAGTAGTAAACAGATGAAACTATCAAGTTCTGTGGAACTCTTCTGATCCGAATTTCTCTGAAGTGAGAGAAAGGAGGGAATGAGAAGAGGAAGAGGAAGACAGGGGGGAAATGGGAGAAAAGTTGTAGGCATTCGCCAAAAGACTTACCCAGGAGATGCCACATGTTGATAATACACTAGTCGTTACACTAGTACACTAGTCCCCACAGTAATACACTAGTCCCCACATATTAGATGTTTGAGTCTCAGATTGTAAATCTGTCCCCACATGTTAAATTTACCTGCCCCTGCAATGCAACATGGTTTTGGCCAGGTGCAAAGTTACTCCTTTTATATACTTAGCTCTCTTTAATGACTCAGGCCCTGGATCTGGCTGGATTTCAGCTCGTAGCTCCCTGAGCTGCGAGCTGAAATCCAGCAAGTAAATTACCGTATTAACGGTATTTACGTGCAATATTACCGTATTAACGGTAATATTTTTCGAGCGCGTGATTTTAGCGGTTCTCGCTAACAATTGAATACCCCTCATAGAAACTAAATGATAAAACATTTTTATTTTCTTGCTTCATAGATACCATCATCATATCCGATGAAAGTTCGGAAAAAAATGTTGCCAAGCTCAACGATTAATTTAAACAAATGAAAGGAAATATTGCCAACATTAAGAAAAAAATCAAAAACCTTGATAATACTTTTGATGACATGTATATGCTGTTTGCAACTGTTGTGCCACAAACCAGTAGCACCCTTTCACTGTAATACTAATTTTTTTTTCACGTTTCATATTGTACTAGACAAATTTTATATTGTTATTTTTTTTACCTGCAATAAAACTGTTGTGTTAACACTGTGTGGTTTATTCGGAGTATTTTATAAATATTATTTAATAAAGGTTAGTATGACATTATCACTTTCATAGTTTTTAAACTTTATAAAAGGTTAAATGAGAAATGAATGCCAACATACATGCAAAGGGTAGTAACCCACGTGCTTTATACACGTGTAACGGTCTGCAGCCAGACAGGTGCAATACACATCTATACAAAACACAAGCCTGTGATGTGCGGATTACGCACCACGTGGGACTGGGATTGTCATCAAAAATTAACATACACACGCCCCCCCCAGGTCAAGGAAGTATCGGAGGATTGTCGTGGATCGGTCGGAAGTTTATACACACTGCACAACGGAAACGAGATTGGAACGAAAATATTAAACAGTACGACCAACCAAATGAGGCGACAATCCTCCATTTGGGCAGACTTTCGACCATCATGTCACTGCACACACTGACCCGACTTTTGAACGAGCGGTCGTATGTCGGCTGATTGAGCCGATTATTGGACGAAAACAGTGTAGTGTGTACCTAGCTTTAGTTACGGCTCTGCAATTCAGCCCTCCCCTCCCTTAGAGTTCCCACTCTAGATTGCACTTTTGCTCTTGATTTCAGATGTTGGGCTGCAGGAGGCACAGGGCTAAGTGTACTATTAGACTGTATAGTATTATAGCTATTGTATTCCAAGAGGGTTTTGCCTGAAGCTAATCTTGATAGCACCTATTCTAGTCTTCATCATTTTCCTCTGTGCTTTATCACTTCCCCCTGCCAGCCATTCAATGGTATGTGGGTCAGTGGTTATACAATACATGTGTGGTAACTTTCAGGTTAATTAAGATGTTATGTGATATCAGTCTTTGCACTCATCATGTAGCAAGGATTCCCTTCCCCCCCAGCTCTTCTTTAGCCTCTTGGGATCATGCAGGTCACAGACATATGCAGCGTACACACAGATTCTGTTGCACATGGGCTGGTTTTTTACTACTTGCCACATCTTATTTGTCCATCTAGGCAGACTCATGGAAATAAGGGGAAATGTGAACCGTTTTATGTATTTACTTCAAATGTCAATTTAAGAAGAAAAAAAAAAAAGAGGGTTTATTTTCAAGGACCTGTGTTTTTTAAGGTGCTGCCTACATTGGGATGCTCCTTACATGCTGTCCCCACCTTTTGTATTTAAATGGGGATACTGATTTGCAAATACTTAATAAGGTTGTGCCCCCCCCCCCCCCCTCACTGGCAGCAGTGCCCACGGTTTTTAAGTGCGCCCACTACCTTACAGGAGCCAATTGCTTATATAACATCTAGGGACGTGCCCATTAGGGATTGTATCAATAGACTGCTCATTACTGCCTTTGTGACAGGATGTGCGAGTTGTGTAGCAGAATCCCTGCTGAATTTATATGGAATTTTATGTGATGGTTGAAGGTCGACTGTCCATAATATAATTGTGATATATATTTTTGTACTGTCACATCTCCACATACTATGAGTATATCGGTATATGTATGCATGTTTTCTTACACTTCATTTTGTCCTGGTAACAGATGCAGTTCATGTGGGTGGGATCTGCTATGAGGAAGGGCAGTGAGTACACTTCATGTTATGGAAGAGCTGCCAGCTATACAACATAGCTTACAGGTCTGGAGTGAAGTGTGTCCTAAGCAAGTTCTCTCTATTCTCGCATTTGGCGGGGTGAGTTCAGAGTTATTATGTACTAAGGCGTTAGGGGCATACTTCTTCCTGGGGCTCCGAATTATTACATTTTAATTTTACCTATAGCATTCAGTTGATGGTAGATAGCGACACCTCGGGCTCCTCCTGGTTCATTTATTAGGTATATGTGGGATTGTTCTTGCATATGTGTACGTATTACACTATTCAGGAATACTCTGCCAACAGGGGCCATATAGGTTTCTTGTGCCAATCTGGTCAGGTATCCATCTGTTGGGATTTCTGATCTACACTTGTAATAGGTTATTCCCAGGAGGTTTTGTTAAAAGAGTGACCAATGAAACGATAATACACACTGAGGGCCAATTTCTGGAGCAATACCCCAATGAACTGGGGAAAGACAGGACCAGTTTGTGTCATCTGTGTTGATAAAGAAGGCAGATGATCTTTGGGATACATTTCCCTAACAGTAATTCTCAGTGGATTTACTATATTTTGCTAGTTGTGCTATGGTCCTTGCGGTAATGGGTTGTCCTTTATTAAGGATAATGCCATCCGATATATCACCTTAGGCGCCATGGTGCTATCCACCTGATCTAAGTTTTTCTTTAGCTCCACTGGCCGAATATTCTCCAGACATGTCAAGGACACTATGGCATATGAACTTTATTTGTGAGCAGGCATATGCATGCTGGTTACACTACTAAAACGGTGGTTGATGAGGTCCCTATGGTTAATGTTGGTACAGTTGGGTTTTGCCTGGCAGACTTCTGACTACTGACGTACTGACTTCTCTCTTCTCCACCATCATATTTAAATAGATAATTAAAATTTGCCACGCTCCGGTCTCGTGTCAGTTATTTAAGGTTATAGTCAAGCAAGGGTAAGACAGTAAAGGAAGTCATGATATCAGCCGTTAAGCCTTTTATAAGAACTGAGGGCTGAAAATAAGCCTGAAGGCAATTTAAAAGCTGAGACTGTATCTTCAAACTGGATTATTCTCTGGAGTTTAATAGTTAACTATGGGAGTACGCTCAGCTGGTGTCATAGGGGAGGGGGAGAATGGGGCTATAAGTGGGATGGGCGGAAAATTAATCAGTCTCTGCATTTCTGGACATTGCCCACCCACCCTCCCTGGTTGTTGGTACTTGGTAGCACGAAGACAGGAATGGATGTTGATCATGTTGGTGCTCAGTTATTGGCGTTCTGGCACGGCTGTTCGTGATCCTGGATGGAGAGTTGCCGGAAAACGCAGTACAGTCGACGGCCAATGGTTTGGGCGCACATTATGGTAGTGGGCACGCTGAACACTGGCAGACGTCGGACTGACGGCTCTCTTCTCCACCACCATATTTAAATAAATCATTTAAATTTGCCACTCAGGTCTTGTATCAGTTATTTAAGGTTATAGTTAAATAAGGGTAAGACGGTAAAGGAATTCATGATATCAGCCGTTAAGCCTTTTATATGTAAGTGAATGGAATTTGATAGTTTTACAATAAAGGTTATAAGAGAAGTGGTGGTATGGCTTACCATCGTATACCAGCCCACTTCCACCACTGATTGAATTATTTAATTGTACACAGGTGGATACCAAAGAATTAATGATGTGACCTCTAAAGAGTAGGGTTTATTTAAGTATATCTTAGCAAAAAAGGTAAATACTTATGTAGTCAATTATATGTTTCTAATTATGATAAACCTTTAGAGTTTTTTAAACTAACAGAGTATTTTGTGCTGATTAGTTAGATTCCCAAACAAATTAATTCTGATTGGCATGCAGATAGTAGGTAATAATAGCTGTACTTTATATCAGCTCTTTGCCCTACCACCCACTAAACTATCTTCTCACAAATATAAACTAAAAGTGGGAAATTACACATTAGTGCCGAGAAGGGTTAACACTCTGAGTAGAGGGTTGCTTACAAAATCTAATAAATACCCTCTAAGTTCAATTGCTAGGCTCAGAGAGTTCAACTGTTGCTGTAGCCATCACTATTCCTCCTTTGGTGATCTCCACTGCCTCCTCAATGCCAACTCCAGCAGCGACATAATGCTAAAGAAAACACAGAGCTACACACAGTGTAGGACTGGGGCATGAAGGGCCCACTGGGGGACTGCAACGCTAGGGGCCCACAAAAGGGGGTGTGGCCAGCCATCAAAGAGGCGAGACCAGACACTAGAGGGGGAGTGGTCAGCCCACAAAGGACAGCTAACACCATAGTGTAGTATATCAAGAATGCAGTGTGTATATAAAGAATACACAGTATTGACCTGTCCCTTAGATTGGGCAGAATAGTCACCAAAAATCGGGATTGTCCCACTAGACTCAGAACATTTGACAGACTGTCCTACCTGTTCTTGTCACTTTCACCACCTGTGGCTGCTGGTTTCTTTAGTTGCGGCTTGTCTGGATCCTGGAATGTTGGGGCCTTATTTGGAAAAAATAATGGGTACATTTAGAAAATTGCAACCAGCCCTGGCGTTAAATCAATAGGATCCACAATTAATAGTTTGGCCTTCCTCCAGCCCCAGCATTAAAGTAATAGTATTTCCATTTAATAAATAAACTTATTTCCCCCCCTCCAGACAGCCCCAGTAATAAATTAATAGCATTTACGTGTAATAAATATTCCTATTTCCCGCAACCGTCTCTGCCATTAAATAATTCATCTTCAGATTTAATAAATAGACCTCATGCTCCTCAAACTCAGCCCCGCATTCAAATAATAGCGCCCAAACCACCCCATCTTAAATTAATAGGCCCCACTATAAAATTAAATTGTCCCACCATCACCACACAAACAAAATAACACCCATTAGTTAGCCACCACCTACCACACACACATTACATTGCCACAAGCCCACTGTGCCATCACACACACATTACTGTGTCCATTCATCACCATGCTGTGCCCCCTTATGATCACACTGCGCCCTCCATGCTGCTTTTGCTCCCCACTTCTCCTGGCCCACCTTTATCACACTGCGCCATGCTGCATTTGCCCCCCCCCCTTCTCCGGGCACCACTTCATCAACCTGTGCCATGCTGTTTTGGCCCCCCCCTTCACACTCTGCCATTCTGCTTTGGCCCCCCCTTCATGCTCTGCCATGCTGCTTTGGCCCCTCTTCACACTCTGCCATTCTGCTTTGGCCCCCCCTTCACACTCAGAGCTGGATTAACAATAGGGCTAAAGGGGCTACAGCCCAGGGGCCTCGGGCAGCTGGGTGGCCCGCCAACATTTATCGGGTCTCTGGCTGTCACTTGTTCAAGGAAAATGGTAGGCAGCTAACAGCAAAGGGGGGGGGGAAATCATGGGGGGGGCCTCACAGTATCCTTAGCCCGGGGGCCTCCCTTCCCTTAATCCGGCCCTGTTCACACTCTGCCATGCTGCCTTTGCCCCTTTTCACTCTCTGCGATGCTGTCTTTGTCCCTTCTCACTCTCTGCCATGTTGCCTTAGCCCCTTCTCACTCGCTATAAATAAATACAGAGATGAAAACAGCGCTGGGAAGTATTCAACCCAAGATGAGCATCAATATTTTGATATCAATCAGATGCATAAATCACATATGAACAAAACTCAATATACAATAATGTTAGAAATATAAAATCGTATAATACTTTAATCACACAAATGTTGGAAAATAAATAAAAATCTCAAATACCATAGAGACTGATAAAAATCATCCAAAATTGGATAATAACACAACATATATAATGTGCTGGATGATACTGCCTTGATAACACTATAATTATGAAGAGTGGAGATTGTTCATATTCAGTATGAGTCCTATATAAATGGACTTTTTGCTAGAAACTAAACGTGCATAAAAGTGGACCATCAACAATAATGCCAATGCTGGAAGACGGAGATAATATCTGTAAACTGGAAAGTGAACTGGGTATTTAGCAAGTTTGACACGCACTTACACGTTCCCGTGAAGTCCACCAGTATTGCGGTAAGTTGTGATATATCCCCAATTGGTCTCCTCCGTATTAATACTGTCAGCGTGTCAGCTTGATACCTCTAAAGTTTCCATGGAGTCCACCGGTAATAGAATAAGGTGTAATGAGTCCCGACTTGAATTCCTCAATAATAATGCTACGAGCATGTCAGCTTGTTAGCTCAGCTGTAGAAAAAATGATAAGAACAGGTGCGCACCTGTAGAATGTCCATGTATAACACAGTTACTGCCAGAGTGTTCCTAGTATGTCCATTTGCAGCGTAATTGCATCGATAGTGTGGACTAGGTAACTGCTGGGTTAGTATACGTGAAGATGGTAAAATTAGCTCACAGCATATTACTGGTGATGAAAAACGGCAACACGTTTCGTCCACTAAATCGTGGACTTTCTCAAGCCTCAATCTTACTTTGTCCGATCATTAGTCTTTAAATAGCCCTTCCTGAATGGGCTTGATTGGTCGAGTCACACCTTATGCTTAATAATCCTGATGGCAGTACCTTTCCATTATTAAAACAAATATATAGAGCAATACTAGTAAATAAATACATACAAGGCATATCAATTCAAAAAACCTGAATAGGTCTAATTTGCTAATGTATAGTCAAATAATATAAGAATATATAAATAAATATATGTATAGAAAAATAATATTAATATTACTATGAAATTGTGAATTTGGTAACAACAAAAAATAAAAAACTCCGGCAGTTTGCTCTATTCGCTTGATATGTACAACGGTACAGGACTTACCTTTGGAATTGGGAAAATTTCTTACTCCAATAATCACCTGGTAGATCTTTAACTCCCAGTTCCCTCCTGGAATGTACCTTATTGTGAAAACTATATTTATATGTTTTCTGTTGTTTTTCTGCGCTTTTTATTTTTCTTATATGAGTTTTTACATTTTGTATTCCTGGTACTTGGTTAATGTTTTTGACATGTACTGTTGTGCTCTATATCCATCTGCTGTTATAAATAAAAGTTATAAAAAAATAAATAAATATTGATGCTCATCTTGGGTTGAATACTTCCCAGCGCTGTTTTCATCTCTGTATTTTTTTATATTATTGTGGGGGTGTCAGCATCACCCCTTTACAGCTGCGGGTAGTCCTTCATCCCTTTAATGTGAGATTCATTTCAGCGCCAAAGGTTTTTTCACTGTGTGGTTTCCTTCTCACTCGCTGCCATGCTGCCTGTGCTCCCCCTTTCACTCTCTGCCATGCTGTCTGTGCTCCCCCTTTCACTCTCTGCCATGCTGTCTGTGCTCTCCCTTGCTTCTTGCACTTACCTTTTCTGTTGGCTTCTTTCTTGTCTTCTGTGTTCTCTCTTCTTGCCAACTCCTCTCTGCACCGATCTTCACTGAACATCGGGCGTGATGATGTCACGCCCGACATTCAGTGCGTATGGAGGAGAGAGGAGTCTGGGAGCGCCGCAGTCACGTGAGAAAAAATAAATAAATAAAGTTACCCGCTCCCCCCACCACCTAAGAGGGGAGCGATCAGGGTCGGGGCCTACCGGTGGATAGCCCAGCCCCTGAGTGGCCCAGTCCAACCCTGGCTACACACAGCTGCTCCAAGTTGATGGATAACCGTAAGAATGTCCATGCAGCATGAAAGCGACAATCTTCTCTGGAACCAGAAGCGGAAAGAAGTTCCGTTCAGATAAATGGTGAAGGACATATAAAATTGTTGACAGCTGTTTTAAGATTTCAATAATGATCTGTTTCAAGCACACACTTTCTCTCCTCATTCCAATTGTACCACACCACTGGTAGCTGCACAGAAATGCCAGATGCCAATAGCTGCTTTATTAATAGAAGCTTATATTGCTGCTGCTTGCAATACCAACATGCACTTTCCCCACCAGCTACTACAATTGTTATTATGATACCTAATGTAGTAAGTATTCCCTACACCTATTAGATTGTAAGCTCTTTTGGGCAGGGCCAATTTTACCTTGTTCTATGTCATTGTATGTAAGTTATTGGTTCATGATCCCCTCCTTATACAACACTGTGTAGTATTTTAATAATCTAAAAAAGGGTTTGAATACGTTTAACAGCCACTGGATGTATAAACAATACACAGAGGCAGAGCCGGATTTAGACCTCATAGGGCCCTAGGCAAGATACTGGTTTGGAAACCTGCCGTCCCCTCCCCAGTGAAACAATCCATAGGAATGCATTTTTTTAATTTTTTTTAAAGCATAGATTATATTAACTATTAATACCTACTAGAGAAGATAGTGCAGACAATGATATACCAATAAATATTAACTTTTAATTGAATCCTTACATAAAACAGAGCACAAATAATGTTATACATAGCTTTAATTAATTACATTTAAATAATAGGAGTTTTTTCAATAATCTGTTAAAATGATTACTTTTCATTACTCACGTTTGCTGATGAAAAGAAAGGTTATTTCAGTCCCAGACAGTTGATATTATTGGTCCAACTCTGCGCACTGTACCTTGATCCTCTGTATGATGTCACTTCAGTCCCTGCACGTCCAGTCCAAGCACACAGGGCCTGTGTAAGCTCTCACAGCTCCCTCCTACAAAAAATGTATTTGGCCAAATAAGTTGAAGTACAGAAGAGAAAAAAATGTCCCCTACTTCATCACTTTGATCACTTTTGCTCCTCCTTCACACTTCCCCTTTAGTACACTGTACTCCCTTCATCATCACACTGTGCCCTCCATATTTTTGCTCCCCTTGTTTATTTCCACATTTGTGTCATCATGCCCCTCTGCTACATATTTTTGCCATTATGCCCCCTCATGCCCCTCTGATACTTATTATTGCCTTCATGCCCCTCTGATACTTATTATTGCCATCATGCCCCCTCATGCCCCTCTGATACTTATTATTGCCATCATGCCCCCTCATGCCCCTCTGATACTTATTATTGCCATCATGCCCCCTCATGCCCTTCTGATACTTATTATTGCCATCATGCCCCCTCATGCCCCTCTGATACTTATTATTGCCATTATGCCCCCTCATGTACTTCTGATACTTATTATTGCCATCATGCCCCTCTGATACTTATTATTGCCATCATGCCCCCTCATGCCCCTCTGATACTTATTATTATTGCCATCATGCCCCTCTGCTACTTATTATTATTGCTATCATGCCCCTCATGCCCATCTGCTACTTATTATTATTGCCATCATGCCCCTCTGCTACTTATTATTATTGCCATCATGCCCCCCATATACATATTATTGCCATCATGCCCCCATATACATATTATTGCCATCATGCCCCCATATACATATTATTGCCATCATGCCCCCCATATACATATTATTTCCATCATGCCCCTCATATACTCCCTTAATACCTCTGACATTGCCCCTCCTTTAGTTAACTTACCTTCTATTCTGCTTGTTTACTTCTCCGTTCGATGGCGCGCTGCCGCTGCTCCTCCTCTCTGCTCAGTCAGTGCTCCTCGCCACTTCTTACTGAAAATCACGTCGGGAGTGACGTCATCACGCCCGACGTCATTTTCAGTAAAAGAGGAGAGGAGACTGCCGACGAGCGGTCAGCTGACTTTTTTTTTCACTTCTTTCTTTTCGGCATTATGCCGGCGGACAGAGGGGGATGGCAGGCGGAGGGGAGCGCCCCTCTGCCTTGCCTGCCCCGCTCACCGTCGGCTCTGACAGGGCCCTCTTGGTACCGCTGGGCCCTAGGCTGTCACCTAGGGTGCCTAGCGGGAAATCCGGCCCTGCACAGAGGAACCTGTAGACCTCACCTACCTGACCCTCTATCTGTAGACAATTTATAACCGAGTCACTATATCTGTTATTTACAGTTTAGACACCATTTACACTGTGGGGAGGCTGATCAGGAGGCTTCATATTAGCAGGAAGTCCAAATATATACCCACTTCTATATGTGCAACCAGTGACACAGGAAAGATAATATGAATAGCTCAAACATGTAACATTAGGGATTGCTTTCTATTAGTCATTACCATTTTAAACATGTTTCACATCTTCTGTGGAAAGGTAAAGACTAATAGTACATATGATACACACCCTCAAAGAACTCTCCTTCGAACCCTGTAACTTCCACCCCATATTCCTCCTCCTCTATATTTCCAGTCTCACTTTTAGCTTGACCCTCTCCAGTCTGGTTTCATTCCTTTATAATATACCAGTATTGAATAAGGTGTCCAATTACCTATGGTTAGTCGAATTTGGGCTATATGCATTCTAAGCTTTCATGGCCATTGGCTGCTTTTGAGGCAGGTTGATCACTTGCAGGTCATTGATTTTATCATAGTTTTCACTATAATCTCTTTGTCCCTTCTTCTTTTCCCTTTCATATCAGATTTTGCTGCAGCCATTTCGAGGAGATGACAAGTTATTGCGATACAATCTTTGAGCTCTGCTTCAACTTCACCTTTCTGTGGAATTTTGATTCCACACTGTATTTGTAAATTTGCCATTTTTTGAGGAATTAGTAGCCTATGAATAGAACTGCGCCAACAAGTCAACTCATTCTGCGGGGGTAAGGTGGTTAGTGTAGGAATGGAAACACTTAAGGCCAAATTCTGCTTGCTTCAACCAATTTTAAATCTCATCTATTACCAAAAGTGTATGCACAAATCCCTTCAGCTTCCACTATGATGTCAGGAATAATATCAATTACCTGGTCCAATCATGTATGTCTCCAAATGTTAGTACACTCTGCCTGAAGATCACCTCACTCAGTCTGCAAATGCAGTGATCTTCCACATTTGCAGGCCCTAATGTGTTCTATAAGAAATCTAGCCGTTTAGCACACAGGCAAGATCTTGTTCAAACTGGCCACCTACAGGCTCAAACTAAGCTAATTACCCAACCATTGTACAATGGTCCTATCTTAGACAATCAAAATCTAATAGTATTGAAATTGGTCCTGCAGTATTAAAAAGAAGGTTGGCTGATAGATCCACCAGCATATGGGTGGTGTCATAAGCCAACCCTTCACTATTAGGGTAGTGTGTGCAGTAAGTTTCCACAGCATTCCAAATGTTTTGTGGCTTGTCAATTTGGCCCTCCTTGTGTGTACCAAATAATGCTAAATTAATTGCAGATCTGATTAGATTGCAATGATCCAATCTATTTAAAATACCTATTAGCAAATGCTGTGATTTTCAACCATGACATCAGGCTAAATGTGTCATGACATTTTCAAGGTAATTAGGAACTCCCATTCAATCTGAATGGGTGCTACCAAACTCAGAAATCTGGAGATTTCTCCAAATTAAACATTTTTTGACTTCAGGTCTTCAGGGATCTTAAGACATTTGAATCGCTGTGTCAAGCCTCCAAATGCCCTCCTCACCTTCTATCTGTTATTTACACTCTCCTTGTTGAAAATTTGGTTAACTCCCTACCCAGAGAGTGGGAAAGAGACCTGGGGGATCTGATCCAATCAGCTGACTGGAAGAATATCTTTGAATCCACACATGTGTCGAAGTCGTATAATTGGATGAACGAAAGTATATTGGTTAATATTGTTTTATTGGTCGATTGCACTCAGTGGCATACTGCGATCGCACGGTAAAATACGCACGTACACACTCGCATTACAACATTTAGTTATTTATATAATTCATATTCATATTGGTTCCGTTATACAGTGATTTATGAGCAGATAGTATTTAGTTTATTATTAGTTTATATATTATGATTATATGTACACTTCAGTGTTATTTAAGGTTCAGGTTATAGGAAATGTGTCATGTCTGATATCATTCTAATCCTCTATTCATCAGCAGCTGTCCGGTTCCATTGCCGAAGAGATCGCATATTGCATACTCTGACATTTTACTCTAGACTGTAAAATGCTAATGGACTAGTTGTAACTGGTTTGTGGGCGGGAGAATCATCTGGAATGTTGACCTCAGCCTTTGAGGGGGTTGTTTGAACTAGCCTATGACCTGTTTACCCTGGACTCACCTGAAGTCTGGACCTATAGAAGCAAGCCATGTCATCTGCATTGTTCTCTCTGTAACACTGAATGTATATATATCACAGCTGCGCTCCCACCAGCTTCAGTCTACTCTGACCACAGTGTTCAAGGGTGAACTACTGTTCACTAGTACCCGTGGGAGCGCAGTGCGAGCGCATCCGAACGCAGCGGTATGTATGTATCTTTTGGTATTGACTGTACTGTACTGTATTATATAATAATAATGTATTTAATTGTTAAACTTTGCATCTGCTAAAATAAATTACTTTGTGCTTCGGAAACACAATACAATCGCCTATGCAATGCTTATTTGAAAACGATAGAATTACTTTAATAATTTGGGGACTCTGAGTTTGGAGGTTACGTTATCGGCAGGTATGCAACGCTTACGGTTTTCGGTTCCTCAACGAAGGGTGGATTGACGGACACGTCTCATACGGGAAAGAACGCAATGTGTTCAAGACCTGTGGTTCACTCTGTGTTGCGAAACCGAATGTCCGTTGTTGCATAATCTGAAGGAATGCTAACTTGAATCTAGGGACAACAAAGAAAAATGTTTCTTTTTATTGTCGTTTTACGTTTTAAAGGGTATTGCATTGCATAGGGTATGTGTACTTCCTGCCTTGCATATGTGTACTTCCGGTAATGTTGCCACTAGGTTAAACAATCGTTTTGATAGTTATACATGCATAGTATAATCACTTGTGAAAGCCTCAGAAATATTATTACTATTGTTGGAACTTTTTGATTTTCTGCGCAGAAAAGGTGTATGTTGTGTGATTTTGTGACGTAGATACACTGTTTTATTGTTGATTGTGCTCAGTTGCTGTCTGACGAGGCTGGTTGCCCAACTGAAGGACGGTATACGAGGCAGGTATACCGAATGCGAAAACAAAGGGGGTTTTCGCAAAAGCCACCAATAGATCGCAAGGTTTACTGCTAATTAGTATCAGTAGGTGGTGCGATCTAACCGCACGACAACCGTCAGTGCGAATTGGAAAAGCAGCTTGGAGGAATTATATTGGAAAGGCTGGTTGATTGTATCAACTTGGTGCTACCAGTTATAATAAACTCAACAGATTTTGTGGTTGAGCCAGGGTATCGAGGAGCTGAGAGCCCTTGGGGCCCACAGTGATATTTCTGTGTTAGGGGTCCTCGTTTGGTACGAGAAGAAGCGAGTGGACGCGGCTAGCGGAAATACGTCCACGGCCATTAGAGATCTCTAGCGGTAGAGTGTTTATTGTAAAGGGTTGAAATTGTTTGCTGAAAGGATATGTCTGTGTTCAGCATAAAATGTATTGTTCAAAATAAGTGATAAACATACGCTAGAGATGGCCAAGGTACTGCCTTGGAAGGCCTTATTGATTCAGCAAGGTTTCTCATGTGTAAGAAATATGGGGCATACGCAACGGCCTATTGCGACACGTGGGTCGAGATGACCAAAGATTGTGATAGGCCTTTCCAAGCAATAGGGAGTTTTAATTCAGAGGTACTGGGTAATGTTAAAGAAAAGGTATGGTTGATTGGATCAACAGAAGTGAGAATTAAACATGATGACTGTTTAAAATTGTGGCAACAAGAAGGGTACACGTGGCAAGGGAGCGCGTGTTCAGCGGAAGTGAGCGTACCTGAAATGAGCGTTCCGGAAGTGTGCGTTGCAAAGCGTGGAGAACTGAGCGCAAGCACGCCCCTGACAAATTCGGTCGGGGCGAAAAGTACAGCCAATACCAAAAATGTAAAAACTGTAACTAGTAACTTGTATATTGTTTTAAGTAATGTTAAAAGTAATGTTTCAGGACAAGGAAAAAGAACAATCCCACTAGCAGGGGCAGCGGCTGAAATTGGTAAGAATAATGTAAAGATTAACAAAGGGGGAGACATTCATTGTACTGCAACAGCAATTCCAGCAACTAGTTCAGAACATAGTGATTTGGTAGGCTTACATCCTGTCTGCACAACAGCAGTTCCCAATGGGAAAGCGGACAGAGATGGTGTAGTTCCCATGAAACATGTAGTAACGCATTTTCCATGGACTAGGTCTGAAATGTTTTCAATTATGTCTGATTTCCCTGATCCTAGAAAAGATTTGGCCAAGAGTCAGAAATTTATTAGACATTTAGGTAATGCACATGAGCCTACTAATAAAGATTGGCGAATGGTGCTTAGAGCCTGTCTTCCTCTCCATATTGATATACAAAAGTTCATTAAGGATTGTATGTTGGAGGTAGGGATGTGCACCGGCGACTTTTGAGGTCTCGTGTTTTGTGTTTTGGATCCGGATTTTCGTTATTTTTGGGGTTCGGATTTGTCTCGCAAAACACTTGACGAAAGGTCTCGGTTCGGATTTAAGGTTTTGGATTCGGATTTTTTTGGAAAAAAACATAAAAAGTTTAAAAATCAAGTTTTTGGGCTTATTTTCACTCCTAGGCTATTATTAACCTCAATAACATTCAATAACAAGCATTTCCACTAATTTACAGTGTATTCTGAACACCTCACAATATAGTTATTAGTCCAAAACGTTGCAACAAGGTATCTTTCTGGACTGCGTAGAGGAGTGGGTCACCACAATATATATTAAAAACCCTGAACTTTTATGAATCGCACCAATAAATGTACCTGGACTGCGTAGAGGAGTGGGTCACCACAATATATATTAAAAACCCTGAACTTTTATGATTCGCACCAATAAATGTACCTGGACTGCGTAGAGGAGTGGGTCACCACAATATCTTAAAAACCCTGAACTTTTATGAATCGCACCAATAAATGTACCTGGACTGCGTAGAGGAGTGGGTCACCACAATATATCTTAAAAACCCTGAACTTTTATGAATCGCACCAATAAATGTACCTGGACTGCGTAGAGGAGTGGGTCACCACAATATCTTAAAAACCCAGAACTTTTATGAATCGCACCAATAAATGTACCTGGACTGCGTAGAGGAGTGGGTCACCACAATATATATTAAAAACCCTGAACTTTTATGATTCGCACCAATAAATGTATCTGGACTGCGTAGAGGAGTGGGTCACTACAATATATTAAAAACCCTGAACTTTTATGAATCGCACCAATAAATGTACCTGGACTGCGTAGAGGAGTGGGTCACCACAATATCTTAAAAACCCAGAACTTTTATGAATCGCACCAATAAATGTACCTGGACTGCGTAGAGGAGTGGGTCACCACAAGATATATTAAAAACCCTGAACTTTTATGATTCGCACCAATAAATGTACCTGGACTGCGTAGAGGAGTGGGTCACCACAATATCTATTAAAAACCCTGAACTTTTATGAATCGCACCAATAAATGTACCTGGACTGCGTATAGGAGTGGGTCACCACAAGATATATTAAAAACCCTGAACTTTTATGATTCGCACCAATAAATGTACCTGGACTGCGTAGAGGAGTGGGTCACCACAATATCTTAAAAACCCTGAACTTTTATGAATCGCACCAATAAATGTACCTGGACTGCGTAGAGGAGTGGGTCACCACAATATATCTTAAAAACCCTGAACTTTTATGAATCGCACCAATAAATGTACCTGGACTGCGTAGAGGAGTGGGTCACCACAATATCTTAAAAACCCAGAACTTTTATGAATCGCACCAATAAATGTACCTGGACTGCGTAGAGGAGTGGGTCACCACAATATATATTAAAAACCCTGAACTTTTATGATTCGCACCAATAAATGTACCTGGACTGCGTAGAGGAGTGGGTCACTACAATATATTAAAAACCCTGAACTTTTATGAATCGCACCAATAAATGTACCTGGACTGCGTAGAGGAGTGGGTCACCACAATATCTTAAAAACCCAGAACTTTTATGAATCGCACCAATAAATGTACCTGGACTGCGTAGAGGAGTGGGTCACCACAAGATATATTAAAAACCCTGAACTTTTATGATTCGCACCAATAAATGTACCTGGACTGCGTAGAGGAGTGGGTCACCACAATATCTATTAAAAACCCTGAACTTTTATGAATCGCACCAATAAATGTACCTGGACTGCGTATAGGAGTGGGTCACCACAAGATATATTAAAAACCCTGAACTTTTATGATTCGCACCAATAAATGTACCTGGACTGCGTAGAGGAGTGGGTCACCACAATATCTTAAAAACCCTGAACTTTTATGAATCGCACCAATAAATGTACCTGGACTGCGTAGAGGAGTGGGTCACCACAATATATCATAAAAACCCTGAACTTTTATGAATCGCACCAATAAATGTACCTGGACTGCGTAGAGGAGTGGGTCACCACAATATCTTAAAAACCCAGAACTTTTATGAATCGCACCAATAAATGTACCTGGACTGCATAGAGGAGTGGGTCACCACAATATCTTAAAAACCCTGAACTTTTATGAATCGCACCAATAAATGTACCTGGACTGCGTAGAGGAGTGGGTCACCACAATATATTAAAAACCCTGAACTTTTATGAATCGCACCAATAAATGTACCTGGACTGCGTAGAGGAGTGGGTCACCACAATATATATTAAAAACCCTGAACTTTTATGATTCGCACCAATAAATGTACCTGGACTGCGTAGAGGAGTGGGTCACCACAATATCTTAAAAACCCTGAACTTTTATGAATCGCACCAATAAATGTACCTGGACTGCGTAGAGGAGTGGGTCACCACAATGTATCTTAAAAACCCTGAACTTTTATGAATCGCACCAATAAATGTACCTGGATTGCGTAGAGGAGTGGGTCACCACAATATCTTAAAAACCCAGAACTTTTATGAATCGCACCAATAAATGTACCTGGACTGCGTAGAGGAGTGGGTCACCACAATATCTTAAAAACCCTGAACTTTTATGAATCGCACCAATAAATGTACCTGGACTGCGTAGAGGAGTGGGTCACCACAATATATTAAAAACCCTGAACTTTTATGAATCGCACCAATAAATGTACCTGGACTGCGTAGAGGAGTGGGTCACCACAATATCTTAAAAACCCAGAACTTTTATGAATCGCACCAATAAATGTACCTGGACTGCGTAGAGGAGTGGGTCACCACAATATCTTAAAAACCCTGAACTTTTATGAATCGCACCAATAAATGTACCTGGACTGCGTAGAGGAGTGGGTCACCACAATATATTAAAAACCCTGAACTTTTATGAATCGCACCAATAAATGTACCTGGACTGCGTAGAGGAGTGGGTCACCACAATATATATTAAAAACCCTGAACTTTTATGATTCGCACCAATAAATGTACCTGGACTGCGTAGAGGAGTGGGTCACCACAATATCTTAAAAACCCTGAACTTTTATGAATCGCACCAATAAATGTACCTGGACTGCGTAGAGGAGTGGGTCACCACAATGTATCTTAAAAACCCTGAACTTTTATGAATCGCACCAATAAATGTACCTGGACTGCGTAGAGGAGTGGGTCACCACAATATCTTAAAAACCCAGAACTTTTATGAATCGCACCAATAAATGTACCTGGACTGCGTAGAGGAGTGGGTCACCACAATATCTTAAAAACCCTGAACTTTTATGAATCGCACCAATAAATGTACCTGGACTGCGTAGAGGAGTGGGTCACCACAATATATCTTAAAAACCCTGAACTTTTATGAATCGCACCAATAAATGTACCTGGACTGCGTAGAGGAGTGGGTCACCACAATATCTTAAAAACCCTGAACTTTTATGAATCGCACCAATAAATGTACCTGGACTGCGTAGAGGAGTGGGTCACCACAATATATTAAAAACCCTGAACTTTTATGAATCGCACCAATAAATGTACCTGGACTGCGTAGAGGAGTGGGTCACCACAATATATATTAAAAACCCTGAACTTTTATGATTCGCACCAATAAATGTACCTGGACTGCGTAGAGGAGTGGGTCACCACAATATCTTAAAAACCCAGAACTTTTATGAATCGCACCAATAAATGTACCTGGACTGCGTAGAGGAGTGGGTCACCACAATATATATTAAAAACCCTGAACTTTTATGATTCGCACCAATAAATGTACCTGGACTGCGTAGAGGAGTGGGTCACTACAATATATTAAAAACCCTGAACTTTTATGAATCGCACCAATAAATGTACCTGGACTGCGTAGAGGAGTGGGTCATCACAATATCTTAAAAACCCAGAACTTTTATGAATCGCACCAATAAATGTACCTGGACTGCGTAGAGGAGTGGGTCACCACAAGATATATTAAAAACCCTGAACTTTTATGATTCGCACCAATAAATGTACCTGGACTGCGTAGAGGAGTGGGTCACCACAATATCTATTAAAAACCCTGAACTTTTATGAATCGCACCAATAAATGTACCTGGACTGCGTATAGGAGTGGGTCACCACAAGATATATTAAAAACCCTGAACTTTTATGATTCGCACCAATAAATGTACCTGGACTGCGTAGAGGAGTGGGTCACCACAATATCTTAAAAACCCTGAACTTTTATGAATCGCACCAATAAATGTACCTGGACTGCGTAGAGGAGTGGGTCACCACAATATATCTTAAAAACCCTGAACTTTTATGAATCGCACCAATAAATGTACCTGGACTGCGTAGAGGAGTGGGTCACCACAATATCTTAAAAACCCAGAACTTTTATGAATCGCACCAATAAATGTACCTGGACTGCGTAGAGGAGTGGGTCACCACAATATCTTAAAAACCCTGAACTTTTATGAATCGCACCAATAAATGTACCTGGACTGCGTAGAGGAGTGGGTCACCACAATATATTAAAAACCCTGAACTTTTATGAATCGCACCAATAAATGTACCTGGACTGCGTAGAGGAGTGGGTCACCACAATGTATCTTAAAAACCCTGAACTTTTATGAATCGCACCAATAAATGTACCTGGATTGCGTAGAGGAGTGGGTCACCACAATATCTTAAAAACCCAGAACTTTTATGAATCGCACCAATAAATGTACCTGGACTGCGTAGAGGAGTGGGTCACCACAATATCTTAAAAACCCTGAACTTTTATGAATCGCACCAATAAATGTACCTGGACTGCGTAGAGGAGTGGGTCACCACAATATATTAAAAACCCTGAACTTTTATGAATCGCACCAATAAATGTACCTGGACTGCGTAGAGGAGTGGGTCACCACAATATCTTAAAAACCCAGAACTTTTATGAATCGCACCAATAAATGTACCTGGACTGCGTAGAGGAGTGGGTCACCACAATATCTTAAAAACCCTGAACTTTTATGAATCGCACCAATAAATGTACCTGGACTGCGTATAGGAGTGGGTCACCACAATATATTAAAAACCCTGAACTTTTATGAATCGCACCAATAAATGTACCTGGACTGCGTAGAGGAGTGGGTCACCACAATATATATTAAAAACCCTGAACTTTTATGATTCGCACCAATAAATGTACCTGGACTGCGTAGAGGAGTGGGTCACCACAATATCTTAAAAACCCTGAACTTTTATGAATCGCACCAATAAATGTACCTGGACTGCGTAGAGGAGTGGGTCACCACAATGTATCTTAAAAACCCTGAACTTTTATGAATCGCACCAATAAATGTACCTGGACTGCGTAGAGGAGTGGGTCACCACAATATCTTAAAAACCCAGAACTTTTATGAATCGCACCAATAAATGTACCTGGACTGCGTAGAGGAGTGGGTCACCACAATATCTTAAAAACCCTGAACTTTTATGAATCGCACCAATAAATGTACCTGGACTGCGTAGAGGAGTGGGTCACCACAATATATCTTAAAAACCCTGAACTTTTATGAATCGCAATAATAAATGTACCTGGACTGCGTAGAGGAGTGGGTCACCACAATATCTTAAAAACCCTGAACTTTTATGAATCGCACCAATAAATGTACCTGGACTGCGTAGAGGAGTGGGTCACCACAATATATTAAAAACCCTGAACTTTTATGAATCGCACCAATAAATGTACCTGGACTGCGTAGAGGAGTGGGTCACCACAATATATATTAAAAACCCTGAACTTTTATGATTCGCACCAATAAATGTACCTGGACTGCGTAGAGGAGTGGGTCACCACAATATCTTAAAAACCCAGAACTTTTATGAATCGCACCAATAAATGTACCTGGACTGCGTAGAGGAGTGGGTCACCACAATATATATTAAAAACCCTGAACTTTTATGATTCGCACCAATAAATGTACCTGGACTGCGTAGAGGAGTGGGTCACCACAATATCTTAAAAACCCTGAACTTTTATGAATCGCACCAATAAATGTACCTGGACTGCGTAGAGGAGTGGGTCACCACAATATATCTTAAAAACCCTGAACTTTTATGAATCGCACCAATAAATGTACCTGGACTGCGTAGAGGAGTGGGTCACCACAATATCTTAAAAACCCAGAACTTTTATGAATCGCACCAATAAATGTACCTGGACTGCGTAGAGGAGTGGGTCACCACAATATATATTAAAAACCCTGAACTTTTATGATTCGCACCAATAAATGTACCTGGACTGCCTAGAGGAGTGGGCACTGGGCACCACAATAAAATATATAAAAAACCTTCAACAGGTCTGCATTACACTACACATACGGCTGCTCCTCCATCCTCTCCATCATATACATGTTGGAGTTTTAGCGTGTGACAACCTCTTGTTTTTGATAATGTCAGTGCATTTTGAATATTTTTCAATTTGCCCCACACCACTGAATGTACTTTATCTATGATACGCATCTATCTATCTTGACTGCGTAGTGTGGTGGCCCCGGTACACAATTTGGTACCGAGGCCACAATATAATTAAAAAACCCTCCACGTGTCAGAATTCCACCAAAAAAGGGTATGGACTGCGTAGTGTGGTGGCCCCGGTACACAATTTGGTACCGAGGCCACAATATAATTAAAAAATTGGGCATCAACAGTCAACGTTGTTTAATATCTGATACACCTCTATCTGGACTGCATAGTGGAGTGGCCCCGGTACCCAATTTGGTACCAGGGCCACAATACCTCCTCCAAACATGGTACAGACAATTCGTCATTGAGATCCCATCAAGTATGTTAAAGACAGACAGGGTCGAAGTGTTATTCGTTGACTTTGTAAACCCAAAAACTGTCCCTGTTGCACATAGTCGTGCAATGAAGACTGACTTTTTCATTTAAAGGCACGATCTTTCAAGTGTAGTGTTTGTAAGTCTAAGTCATATTATACTTTTGGTAAAATTGGTTTATTTTGTTCCTCTTTATGGTAACTACTAATAGAATTAAAGTATTAAATAGAAGCGGCAGTTCCTCTTTATGGTAAGTAGTAATAGAATTAAAGTATTAAATAGAATTAAAGTATGAAATAGAATTAAAGTATTAAATAGAATTAAAGTATGAAATAGAATTAAAGTATTAAATAGAATTAAAGTATGAAATAGAGTGGTATAGAGTTGTAGTGTGGTATAGATAGAGTGGTCCCCACAATATAATAATAAAACCCTCAACTGGTCTGAATTCCACCAAACAAGTATCTGGACTGCGTAGTGTGGTGGCCCCGGTACACAATTTGGTACCGAGGCCACAATATAATTAAAAAACCCTCCACGTGTCAGAATTCCACCAAACAAGTATCTGGACTGCATAGTGGGGTGGCCCCGGTACCCAATTTGATACCGGGGCCACAATACCTCCTCCAAACATGGTACAGACAATTCGTCATTGAGATCCCATCAAGTATGTTAAAGACAGACAGGGTCGAAGTGTTATTCGTTGACTTTGTAAACCCAAAAACTGTCCCTGTTGCACATAGTCGTGCAATGAAGACTGACTTTTTCATTTAAAGGCACGATCTTTCAAGTGTAGTGTTTGTAAGTCTAAGTCATATTATACTTTTGGTAAAATTGGTTTATTTTGTTCCTCTTTATGGTAACTACTAATAGAATTAAAGTATTAAATAGAAGCGGCAGTTCCTCTTTATGGTAATTAGTAATAGAATTAAAGTATTAAATAGAATTAAAGTATGAAATAGAATTAAAGTATTAAATAGAATTAAAGTATGAAATAGAATTAAAGTATTAAATAGAATTAAAGTATGAAATAGAGTGGTATAGAGTTGTAGTGTGGTATAGATAGGGTGGTCCACACAATATAATAATAAAACCCTCAACTGGTCTGAATTCCACCAAACAAGTATCTGGACTGCGTAGTGTGGTGGCCCCGGTACACAATTTGGTACCGAGGCCACAATATAATTAAAAAACCCTCCACGTGTCAGAATTCCACCAAACAAGTATCTGGACTGCATAGTGGGGTGGCCCCGGTACCCAATTTGATACCGGGGCCACAATACCTCCTCCAAACATGGTACAGACAATTCGTCATTGAGATCCCATCAAGTATGTTAAAGACAGACAGGGTCGAAGTGTTATTCGTTGATTTTGTAAACCCAAAAACTGTCCCTGTTGCACATAGTCGTGCAATGAAGACTGACTTTTTCATTTAAAGGCACGATCTTTCAAGTGTAGTGTTTGTAAGTCTAAGTCATATTATACTTTTGGTAAAATTGGTTTATTTTGTTCCTCTTTATGGTAACTACTAATAGAATTAAAGTATTAAATAGAAGCGGCAGTTCCTCTTTATGGTAATTAGTAATAGAATTAAAGTATTAAATAGAATTAAAGTATGAAATAGAATTAAAGTATTAAATAGAATTAAAGTATGAAATAGAATTAAAGTATTAAATAGAATTAAAGTATGAAATAGAGTGGTATAGAGTTGTAGTGTGGTATAGATAGAGTGGTCCACACAATATAATAATAAAACCCTCAACTGGTCTGAATTCCACCAAACAAGTATCTGGACTGCGTAGTGTGGTGGCCCCGGTACACAATTTGGTACCGAGGCCACAATATAATTAAAAAATTGGGCATCAACTGTCACCGTTGTTTAATATCTGATACACCTAAATATGGACTGCACAGTGGAGTGGCCCCGGTAGTAAATTTGGTGCCGGGGCCACAATACCTCCTCCAACTTCCAAGTGTAGTGTTTATAAAGACAGACAGCGTCGAAGTGTTATTAGTTGACTTTCTTAACCCTAAAATTGTCCCTGTTGCAAATATTCGTGCAATGGACAGTTACTTTTTTATTGAAAGACTCAAGCTTTCAAGTGTAGTGTTTATAAAATATAAACAACAATACAGTAGTTTTAGAGCACGTCAATACCTCTTGTTTTAAATTATGACACGGCATTTTACTTTTGGTTTAATTTCTTGTATTTTTTTAAATTTGGTTTTACTTTTTGAACATGGCAAACGACTGTTGATTGGTCATATAATGCAAAAAAAAAAGGTCCAAGATGGAATTGTCCTTGGGCCCTTACACCCACCCTTATGTTGTTGAAATAGGACATGCACACTTTAACAAACCAATCATTTCAGCGACAGGGCCTACCAAACAACTTTGGCTGAAATGATTGGTTTGTTTGGGCCCCCACACCAAAAAAGCTATTCATCTCTCCCTGTACAGACTAAACAGGCTCTACTGAGGCAAGATGTCGTCCTCATCCTCAACCTCTGATTCCTCTCCCCCTACAGTGTGTACTTCCTCCTCATCACACATTATCAATTCGTCCCCGCTGGACTCCACAACCACAGGTCCCTCTGTAGTATCTGGAGGGCAGTGCTGTACTTCATTGAGGAATTGATTATTCATTTTTATAAACATCATTTTTTCAACGTTCTGAGGAAGCAACCTCCTTCGCCGCTCACTGACCAGGTTCCCCGCTGCACTAAAAACTCTTTCCGAGTACACACTGGAGGGGGGACAACTCAGGTAAAATAGAGCCAGTTTGTACAGGGGCTTCCAAACTGCCTTTTTTTCCTGCCAGTAACAATATGGACTGTCTGACATGTCTACTTGGATGGTGTCAGCAAAGTAATCATCCACAATTTTTTCTATTGTGACAGCATCCAATGCAGCGACAGTAGACATGTCTGCAATGGTTGGCAGGTCCTTCAGTCCGGACCAGATGTTATCAGCATCCCCGCCAGTGCCTCTTTTGGGAAAACTGAGCTTTTTCCTCGCAGCCATAGATGTGGAAGAAAATGAGGGTGGAGCTGTTGGCATGTCACGGTCCTCTTCAGAGGACAATCTCCTGACCAGCAGGTCTTTGCACCGCTGTAGACTTGTGTCCGCCGGAAACAGAGACACAACATACGCTTTAAACCGAGGATCGAGCACGGTGGCCAGAATGTATTCCTCTGACTTTAAAAGAGTGACCACCCTCGGATCCTGGCAAAGCGTACGAAGGGCTACATCCACAAGAGCTACATGCTTGGTGTAATCGCAATGGCTTACCAGCTCCTCCCTCACTTTCTCCAGCTGCTTCTGCAACAGCCTGATCAGGGGAATGACCTGACTCAAGCTGGCAGTGTCGGAACTGACTTCTCGTGTGGCAAGTTCAAATGGCTGCAGAACCTTGCACAACACGGAAATCAGTCTCCACTGCGCTTGACTGAGGCGCATCCCCACTCCTTTGCCTATGTCGTAGGTGGCTGTGTAGGCCTGAATGGCCTTTTGCTGCTCCTCCATCCTCTGCAGCATATAGAGGGTGGAGTTCCAGCGCGTCACAACCTCTTGTTTGAGGTGATGGCAGGGCAGGTTCATGCTTTTTTGATGTGCCTCTAGTCTGCGGTAGGCACTGGCTGAATGCCGAAAGTGTCCAGCAATTTTGCGCGCCACCGCAAGCATCTCCTGCACACCCCTGTCACTCTTGAGGTAATGCTGCACCACCAAATTAATGGTGTGGGCAAAACATGGGACGTGCTGGAAATTGCCCATATTTAATGCCCGCACAATGTTACTGGCATTGTCTGACACCACAAATCCCCATGAGAGTCTAAGTGGGGTAAGCCACTGGGAGATAATTTCCCTCATTTTCTCTAATATGTTGTCAGTGTTGTGCCTCTTATTAAAGCCTGTAATACACAATGTTGCCTGCCTTTGCACGAGCCGCCATTTTGTAGTTGCTGCTACTGATGCAGCTGTTGCTGTTGCTGCGGAAGGGGATGCATCTACCCAGTGGGCTGTCACAGTCATATAGTCCTTCGTTTGCCCAGAACCACTTGTCCACATGTCCGTGGTTAAGTGGACAGTGGGTACAACCGCATTTTTTAGAGCACTGAGGACACTTGATCGTACTTCTCTGTACATTTTTGGTATCGCCTGCCTAGTGAAGTGGAATCTCGACGGGATTTGGTACCGGGGACACAATACCTCCATCAACCCTCTAAATCCCACTCCACTGATGGCGGACACCGGGCGCACGTCTAACACCAACATTGCAGTTACAGCCGCAGTTATACGCTTTGCAATAGGGTGACTACTATCGTATTTTGTGGTCATGGCAAACGACTGTTGGACGGTCAATTGTTTTGTGAAAGACTTAGCGGTCTTACGACTTCCCCTCTGGGAAGATGACCGACTAACAGCAGCAACAGCAGCAGTGGCAGTAGTAGGCGTACCGCTGCAGGATTCCTCGGATGAATCCCGTATTGAGGAGGACTCAGTCTGGCTGCTGACTTGGGCTGCAGGACTGAATCTGATGGAGATTGTGGAGGAAGTTGACGAGGAGGGTGTTGCTGGTGTGTATCCAACTGGACCACGGGATTTAGGTGTCCCTGTACCGATGAGGGTCCTAGCCCCAGTTCCTGAACTAACCACTGAACTATGAAGGTTATTCAGGTGACGTATAAGGGAGGATGTTCCTAGGTGGGCAAGATCCTTACCCCTGCTTATTTGAGCTTTACATAAGCTACATATGGCCATACATTGGTTGTCTGGATTTGGATAAAAATAACTCCAGACCGAAGAGGTGCATTTTTTGGTCTTCTGACCAGGCATGACGATGGGCTTTTTCATCCCATGGACATCAGCTGTTTCCCCCCCTGGTGCCTCATTTACAATAACCACATCACCATCCTCATTATCAAGTTCCTCCACAGCGCCAGCTACATCATCAATAGCCTCCTCCCGAGCCACCTCTTCCCGTACAGTGATGGGAAGGTCAGGCTTGACAACCACCAACATCCTTGGACTCGCCTTGTGGATTTGTGATAATTTCTCTTTAGAAGGCAGAGTTGTTTGCTGTTTTGTTGCTGACAGCATAACTCTCTTCAATTTTTTGTAGGGGGGGGGAGGAGGAGGAGGGCTAAGATCCGTGGGTGAAGCTGAACCACTAGTCATGAACACGGGCCAGGGCCTAAGCCGTTCCTTGCCACTCCGTGTCGTAAATGGCATATTGGCAACTTTACGTTTCTCCTCAGATGATTTTAAGTTTCTCTTTTTGCTACTTTTTCTTAACTTGGGCTTTTTGGATTTTACATGCCCGGTACTACGAGATTGGGCATCGGGCTTGGAAGACGACGTTGATGGCATTTCATCGTCTATGTCATGACTAGTGGCAGCAGCTTCAGCATTAGGAGGAAGTGGGTCTTGATCTTTCCCTACTTTATCCTCCAAATTTTTGGTCTCCATTATATGTAGCACAAGATACTGCAGAATGTGTGAACTTGGTAATATTGCAGTACCAATGGACTTATACTGCTGTATTGGTTTTGCAAATTTGGTTATAATTATTATATATTTTTTTTTTTTTAAATTTTTTATTTTTTTTTACTTTTTTTTATTTTTTAAAAACTTGGGAATAATGGGGAAATAACTATGCCCTTAGAAGCACAGAGCACAGGACACAGCACCACTGGACTGAACAGGACACGGCACAGGACCCAGCAGCACTACGGAACTCAGCAGGACAGAGCACAGGACACAGCACCACTGGACTGATACTGCAGAATGTGTGAACTTTGTAATATTGCAGTACCAATGGACTTATACTGCTGGATTGGTTTTGCAAATTTGGTTATAATTATTATATATTTTTTTTTTTTTTTACATTTTTTATTTTTTTTTACTTTTTTTTTATTTTTTAAAAACTTGGGAATAATGGGGAAATAACTATGCCCTTAGAAGCACAGAGCACAGGACACAGCACCACTGGACTAAACAGGACACGGCACAGGACCCAGCAGCACTACGGAACTCAGCAGGACAGAGCACAGGACACAGCACCACTGGACTGATACTGCAGAATGTGTAAACCTTGTAATATTGCAGTACTACTGGACTTTTACTGCTGAATGTGTGAACTTGGTAATATTGCAGTACCAATGGGCTTATACTGCAGGATTGGTTGTGCAAATTTTGTGGTAATTAAAAAAAATTAAATTAGTGTTTGGTATTTTTTTAAATAACTTTTTTTATTTTTTTAAACACAGGGGAATATTGGGGAAATAACTATGCCCTTAGAAGCACAGAGCACAGGACACAGCACCACTGGACTGAACAGGACACAGCACTGGACCCAGCAGCACCACTGACCTCAGAAGGACAGAGCACAGCACACAGCACCACTGGACTGATACTGCAGAACACAGCACAGCACAGCACAGCACAGCACAGTACAGCACAGCACAGAACTAAACAGCACAGCACGAGATCTACCAGGACAGAGGACCACCTAACACACCCTCCCTCTACCCTGATCAATGCCCGAGTGAAGATGGCGGCGACTAGCGGGGAATTTATAGGATCCGAGTATCGCGAGATCCGACAACGGGATTATGAGTCAGAGCCTCAGTTTCAGATTTGAATTTGGCGCCAATACCCGGATCTGTCTCGGATCCGACTCGGATCGGCAACGTTCGGGTGGGCTCGGATTTCATAAATCCGAGTGCGCTCATCCCTAGTTGGAGGAGGATAAATCCTTAACCGAGGATGATAATAAGGACAATATTAGACGTATAATCACACAGTTGGCTATATATTTTCCTGTGGTAGTGGACTGGAGTGAAATTTTTACTATCAAACAAAAGGACAGTGAAAATGCAGCAGACTATTTTTGCAGGGCTCTGATAGCGATGGCCAAATATACTGGGGTATCAGACATAAAGGACAATGTACACTACAGGGAGGTTGTTGTTTCAGTTCTAATGGATGGCCTCAGGGAAAACTTGAAAAGACGGGTGCAAACTTCATTACCACACTGGAGAGGAATCACTGTAAATGTTCTCAGGGAGTCAGTTATAGGTCATGATAAAAATATATGTAACAAGGAAAAAGCAAAGAGTGATAGGCTTATGATGGTAAGTAGCCCAGCACCAGAGGGACTGCACACACGACCACAGTATAATAACACCTGGTTTAAGGAACAGAAACAATATGAGACAAGAAAGTGTTACAGCTGCCATAAAGAGGGACACATAAGGAGATACTGTAAACAGAAAAGATCAAAGACACCCACAAAGAAGGCGTACACAAGTCTCAAAGGTTTCCCAACAGTGCCTGCACACAAATACTTTGAGGAAGAATTATAGTCAAACCCTAGAAATCAGGTCATACCTATAGTCCTACAACCAGACAAAATGAATGTTAATCTGTGGTAAGTATTAATGTGCAAGTTTAGAAAAAAACTGATTTAAAGTAATGTTTGTTGATTTTGCTTGTTTGTTTTATGTTGTCACATGCTTGCTTTTCTGATCGCCGGCCGATGGTAAAGAATGGAAATGTTTGTTTCGTTTGCTGTTTTAAGATAACTATCTTGTTTTTCTTCTCAGAGATAAGAGTACACAAAAGAAATATAGACTTAGTGCTTAAATGGGTGGGATAGAGAAATGGAAAATTACTCTTGAAAGACTACTTAACAATGGATCATTGGAACACTCCTTGTTTTAGACTGCAGTGACTCATGATAATTTGTTTGGCTGAGAATCATTATCCAAAAATTAAGTATGCGCATACTTTGCTCCAAAATATTGTTTTATGTATCTCAGATGAGTCATCAAGAATTAATTTGTTATATTTCTCTGTCATAAGTCAGGAAGTCCATTGCAAAGTTATGTAGTTAATGTGATACCGAGTTCTTAATGAACAAATGACGGACAACACTGGATTGCACGGTTGATGTAAGACCACCTAGTTAAGTATGGGGAGGGGCCATAGTTTAGCAAATAGCTAAGGGGATTAGTGAAATGAATACAGCCATTTTCCCATAGAGTCCAATCCAGCTGTCATTTTTGCTGTAAAATCTCCCTTTCTGCATGTATGTTTGTTTTCAAACCCTTGTATTCAAATCTTTGTATTCCTATTATTCATTGCTTTCTTATTTCTCATTCTTTACATCTATGCTAGTATCTCTCTATCTTTCTCTCTCTCTCTTCTATAGAGATATGAAAAGACATAGACACAGTCTCATTAATGGGGCTAAGACATATTTTTTTTACATAAGACAAACTCAGGGATATACACACTAGATTGACATGAGTTACAGAAACAGTCAGGGGTTTGGTGTTATGTGTATAGAAGCTGCTAATGTTAAGCAGAAAGTTTTTTTTGTGTGGAAATACAATTCATGTTTTATAGATTGCATATCTGTTTTGTTTTTTTCGTGTTTTGTGACTCCTGTACAAAAATGTGCCTTTATATGTATGCACAAAGGGTGGTTAGGAGTTTGCTGGAGGTTAGACATACAGATATGCATCTCAGTGTAGAACATTGAAGTAGGATTTTTTCCACAAGATATGACATAATGTGAAACCCTAGAAAATGTGAATTTTCGTGTTTTATATTTTTTCACTGTTGGACAGACATGTACTGGGTACTGTTATATTTGAAGAAAGTGTTATAGAAATAGACCCCTTGCCTTTCTCACTTAGTCAAGTAGCTGAATGTGAGGTAATGAGAATGGCATGTGAGTTGGCAGAGGGAAAATCGATTGATATACATTGGTCTTCAGCATTTTTCTAGTCTAGGGGGTGACGTTGAGTTGACTAAAAAAAATATTTTTTATAGCAATATCAGCACATGAGCAGGACACTACATAGAGGACTTTACACAGTGACACAGTTACCAACTGAAGTAGCTGCTAGTAAAGTCCACACTTACACACATGACCATACATTGCTGTCACACCAGGGCGAACATAGCTGTCAAATAGACAGCAGGGTTTTATGTGACAGCTGACAAATGTATGTTTTGTTTTTCGTTGAATTGTTTTTGTTTTAAAATGTGAACACACACACACACACACACACATGCACGCAATCACATATTGGTTAATATATGAAGATTTGTGTTACCTGAGGAATAAACTGTCTGGAAGGTGAAGAGATGTGGTGAGGAGTCTGGTGGACCCTGGAGAGATGGACAAGGTAGACCAATAGCTCCCAGAGTGTATTTTCCAGACCCAGTGGAGGCAGCACATGGTCTGGCTCAGCTGAGTATGGAAGGTATGTGCAAGCTGGTAAGAGTATATTGGGGTGCACCAGACGTTTCTTCTCAAGCTAGTAGGATGGCAACGTCCTGTCTTGATTGAATGTTAGGAAGATGATACCAATAGAGCCATCCCATATCCCTCCTGCAGATGGGGTTTTCTCCAGGTAAAACAAATCCACGTCACCAATGAAATATGTCTTGGTAAAGGTGTATTGAAATGTGTCTAATGTATTACTGTGTCATACTCAAAGCTTTTGTTATTCAATGTGATAGCCCTAGAGTTATAATAAGTGATAGGGGTATTCGTGTTATTGATAATAAATGTATAATGTATGAGTAGTGGTAACAAATTACATACTTTTGATTAGCCACAAATCAGTGTGAACATAAAGTAATGGTACTTATAGTTAGAACGAATTGAATAGAATGAGGGTTGAAACTTGATTGAAGGGACTGATAGCTTTGGCCACTAGTCCTTCCCCACTATCAAGATCACTCCTGGGCTGCCTCTTAACCTGTTGACTTTTGAAATGTTCTTGACCCCTCTTGGGATGAGAGACTAGTTTAGACCTTGAGAGGGAAGGTAAATGGTGAGACAGCAACCAAGAACGTCCAAAACACTGTTTCCTAAAAAGTCACACTAACTGTCAGGATGTTGGATCGGGAGAGTAAGTTGTGGAGCAGTAATTTCTTAGGCTCAGGTTATTTGACAGAAAGGTACCAGGTGTAGGCTACCAGCATCACGACTTCAAGGGTAGCAGAGACACACTGGTGCCCATTTCACCCACTGCAGAGGGGCCAACACGCAGAGAAGGGTCCAAGTGCACTCATGAATCTGTTTTGGGAGGCCTCAAATGCAGTTAGTAGCACCTGAGCCAGAGGCTAAGACAGTTGTCCATCATGAAGTTGTAGTTTTCCTGTTCTGTGTTTCTCTCATCATGTTCTCTTTTCGGGACGGTCAATTCTTTTGATTGTTCACAGGTGACAGAGGCTGGTTCAGGTAATGATAATGAAGTATTTGGGGATGAAGGAGAAGTTAGTAGCATAATCGGTCCAGCCAATTACTCTATTCAATTCAGGGGTAAAGGAAAATTTGGAAACCTTGGAGCTTGGAGAAAGTGCGAGGGGCTATTGTCTGAGTAGGATTACATCCGTAAGTACATTGACATTGACCACATAGTTAAAAAGATGTACACCCAGCGATGCCAGTCCAGTAATATTCGGACTTGAGCAGGCATCCTTGAGAATGATTATCATACTTGGGTGGGTAAGGTTTTAGACCAAACAAGGTGCTGGGCGTGCTCTCGAGTGCCTCAGTGATTATATCAAGTAGGATTAGTTCTCTTTCCACTAAATATTCTTGAGGTACTAGAATTATGGGTGGGAGGTCACCAGGGGAAAAGTACAACACCTAGGTCCCTTAGTTTGGAGTCTCCCAATATTTTGCAAACCGATCACTGTTTCACGTACAAAAGAAACCTGAGTATTGGGAGACTGGGAAGAACGAACAGACAATAGCCCGCCCACAAGTGTTAATGAAAAGAACTGATGACATTATTAGAAGTGTGTATAGTAACGCAAGCTGAAGGAGATTGTATATGACATTATTGATAGACATAGGATGATGCAATTGATGAACATGAAGTGTTTAAATGTACTCTGAGCTTAAAGACATGCGTTGGACAGATGAACCTGTTAAACATGAAGAACTGTAGTAGAGTATTCTGTATAACTAAAACATGTTCTATTGTACTATGTACCTTTCCAAATAATGTATTATGTGTTTTATTGCACCCTTGAAGGGCATACAAAAGGTTATCTCCAAGCTCCAGAAGTGTACGGTCTATAGTAAAAGAAGAAGTCGTTTTGAGGATTAAGACTCTTATGATAACTTGTTTAGATCTACAAACAGCGTGGTCATACACCAAGGGGGACTTGCACTACATAACAATGAAACGTGGTACTGAGATCCTGCATATAACATCTTTAAGGTGATAGTTTATTATACTATCAAAGGGTGGAACTGTCGAAGTTGTATAATTGGATGAACGAAAGTATATTGGTTAATATTGTTTTATTGGTCGATTGCACTCAGCTACACGTGGCATACTGCGATCGCACAGTAAAATACGCACGTACACACTCGCATTACAACATTTAGTTATTTATATAATTCATATTCATATTGGTTCCGTTATACAGTGATTTATGAGCAGATAGTATTTAGTTTATTATTAGTTTATATATTATGATTATATGTACACTTCAGTGTTATTTAAGTTTCAGGTTATAGGAAATGTGTCATGGCTGATATCATTCTAATCCTCTATTCACCAGCAGCTGTCTGTGTCACGGGCACTAGGAGTCTTTACCCAGGGATCACCAGGTGATAGGCTTACCAGAGCAGTATAGGTGGTAATATGGTACTCTGGTAGCAGGGTGATCACGGAACAGGAAATAGCAGATGATGAGATGCTCAGGAAAGTCTATGACTAGCAGCACTGGTAATGTGGAGGTAATAATACACGAGGGACTGTATGGACAAAGGACACGTGAAGGTAGTCAGTGGTCTGCGGTAGCAAGTTGTACCACTGCTATAGTGAGGAGGAATGTCCAACAGATACGAGGAGGTGATGAGAGTCAGCGGTCTGCGGATAGCAAGTTGTACCGCTGTCTGAGTGAAGGAATGGAATCCAAGTGGAGGTATCCGGGGAGTCAGTGGTCTGCGTTAGCAAGTTGTACCACTGCTATGTGAGAGGATACTGGAACAGGTGACACAGGAAACAGGGATCAGTGGTCTGCCTCTAGCAAGTTGTACCACTGAATATATATGTGAGGAGGAGCACGGGGAGAGACTGCAATACAGGAGATACACGGGCACCTTAAACTTGATCCACAATAATATGCACAATATATAAATGACTGAACAGCACTGCAATAACAGAAAGTCACTTGAGGAAATCCAGCACAAGATAACACAGTCAATGATGGCAATAGACTCAGCGGATAGCAAACTCCAGAGGAGAACCAACACAGTCCAGCAAGATATGCAATACACCAGCACAGTCAATGAGAAGTATGCATACCGTGGTTCAGAAGCAGGCTGTCAGACAGGAGCGCAGAGATACCTGAACGGCAGGAGGCCGGCAGGATGCGAAGTCCTTGGATGGGTGAAGCGGTAGTCAAGTAGGTGCAGCGCACAGGTAGGTAGACCAGCAGGGAAGCAAATACTCAGGAAGCAGTAGTATGTAGAACTGGACTCCTGGAGGACCCTGAAGAGAAGCGATGATCTAGCTGAGAGGTAAGTAGTGAGGCGCAGATCCGATGCTAACAGGCGGGTAGAGACCAGCGGGAACACAGGAAAGCGTGGAGAGCGGATCAGCTGTTGAATGACGAGCAGGGCTGAGGAGTAGCAGCAGCAGGACTCTGTGACACAGGGAGGTAGCCAATAGCAACCAGCAGGTGCAGTAACGATGGCACACGGGAGAGCAGAGCTGAGCTGGAACAGATGATCACGGAGAGTAGCGGATAGCAATAGTAGTAGCAGTCTCGAGGAAACACGGGAGAGTTGAGATGAGCTGAAGACTGAAGCGCACAGAGGCAGCGGATAGGAATCAGCTAACAGTCACGATGAAACACAGACGAGTTGCAGGTTGAAGACTGTAGTGCACGGAGGCAGCGGGTAGGAATCAGCTAACAGTCACAATGATATATGGTAGAGTTGAAGTGGTAGAAGACTGTAGTGCACGGAGGCAGCGGATAGGAATCAGCTAACAGTCACGATGATACACAGGAGGGTAGAAGTGGTATGGGAACCACAGGAGTAGAAGTGGTTTGGAAACCACAGAGGTAGAAGTGGTTTGGAAACCACAGGAATCAGCAGCGCTGAATACACGAGGAAACACAGGAACACCTTCAGAGACTCATGAGGAATGAGACTCCAAGATCAGGCAACGTGGTGTTGACCACAGGTGCTTAATATAGGGAGTGTTGCCTGATCTGCCAATTAAGTTAAAGGAACATACACTGAAGGTTTAGAAAGGGCTGCGCATGCGCAGACCCTCAGGATGGAGGACGGCCACGGTTCCTAAAGGTCCAAGAAGAAGCACTCACAATCCGGTGAGTGACAGTACACCCCCTTTTAAAGGTGGGCACAGAACGCCTGGAACCGGGCTTGTCCGGATTTTTGGAATAAAACTTCTTCAGGAGAGCTGGAGCGTTAAGATCTTCAGCTTTGATCCATGAACGCTCTTCAGGACCAAAGCCCTTCCAATGAACGAGGAAATGGAGAACTCCTCGCGAAATTTTTGCATCCAATACCTCAGTAATCTCGAAATCCTCCTCCTGATGAACTTGAACTGGCTGAGGTGCTGAGGGAGGAGTCGAGAAACGGTTGATGATGAGAGGTTTGAGCAAGGACACATGGAAGGCATTGGAAATCCGAAGATTCTTAGGAAGAAGAAGTTTAACACACACTGGATTGATTACTTGAATGATCCTATATGGACCAATAAAACGAGAAGCGAATTTCATAGATGGGACCTTCAAACGAATATTTCTGGTAGATAACCAGACACGATCTCCAATTTTTAGTGGTGGAATAGCCCGCCTCTTCTTATCTGCGAAAGACTTGTATTTGTTAGATGTCTTCTTTAAACAGGTTTTGACCTGAGACCAGATATTTTTGAAGGTCTGACAAGTAGTCTCCACAGCAGGAACTTGGGTGGGAGGGAGGGCAGGAAATTCTGGAAAAGACGGATGGTGACCGTAGACCACAAAGAATGGAGTTTTGGATGATGACTCATGGTACATGTTGTTATGGGCGAATTCAGCCCAAGGAAGCAATTCTACCCAGTTGTCTTGATTGGCTGACGAGAACATCCTAATAAAGGTCTCGAGATCTTGATTGACCCGTTCAGTTTGTCCGTTATATTGCGGATGGTAAGAAGATGAGAGTGCTAATCGTATGCCCAAGGTTTTACAAAGGGCCCGCCAGAATCTGGAAACGAATTGTACTCCTCTATCTGACACAATCTCAGACGGACATCCATGGATACGAAAGATTTCTTTAATGAAATGTTCAGCCAGAGTAGCCGAGGACAGCAAACCAGACAAAGGGACAAAATGAGCCATCTTCGAAAATCTGTCTACCACTACCCAAATAGTATTATAATTCTTACTAGGTGGCAAATCAGTAACGAAATCCATACTAATATGAGTCCAAGGCTTGGACGGAATGGGTAGTGGTCGCAGCAACCCTGCTGGAGTTCTGCGGGAGGATTTGAACTGAGAACATAAATCACAGGACGCAATAAACTCTTTGACGTCTCTCCTCATTGAAGGCCACCAGTAACTTCGAGAGAGAATCTCAAAGGTCTTGCGTTCACCGGCGTGTCCAGAAAAACGAGAGGCATGGAACCACGAAAGGATTTTCCTCCTCAGAGTAGGAGGCACGAGGGTCTTCCCAAATGGTAGCGTATTGGTGGATGAAGCAGCCAGCGAGATACATTTGGGGTCTAGAATAGCATGGTTGGGAACCTCTTCAACGTCAGAGGACGTCACAAAAGCTCGAGATAGAGCGTCAGCTTTTTTGTTCTTAGCAGCTGGTTTGAAGGTTATAATTAATTCAAAACGGGAAAAGAAAAGAGACCATCTTGCTTGACGAGGATTCAAGCATTGAGCAGATTGTAGATATGACAGGTTCTTATGATCCGTGAAAATCGTCACCGGATGGCGAGCTCCTTCCAATAAGTATCTCCACTCCTCTAATGCAGCTTTGATAGCCAGCAACTCCTTGTCCCCGATAGTATAATTTCTCTCTGCAGGCAGGAGACCCCGAGTGTAGAAGGCACAAGGATGGAATTTTTGTTGCTCCGAGCGTTGGGAGAGAATGGCTCCTAAGCCCACATTAGAGGCATCTACTTCTAGGAAGAAGGGAAGTGTCACATCAGGCTGTCGAAGAATGGGAGCAGAGGAGAAGGACTCTTTGAGAATTTGAAAGGCTTGGAGAGCCTCAGATGACCATTGCTTAGTATTAGCCCCTTTACGAGTCAGGGCCACAATAGGGGATGCAATGGATGAAAAGTCTTGAATGAAGCGTCTATAGTAATTGGCAAAACCTAAAAAACGCTGGATAGCACGAAGAGTAGTTGGCTGTGGCCAATGTAATACAGCATTCACCTTGTCTGGATCCATCTTCAGACCAACTCCGGAAACTATATACCCCAAGAATGGAATCTGGGGCAACTCGAATGAACATTTTTCTAATTTACAGAACAATGAATTTTTCCGGAGTCTGGAGAGGACTTCTGCCACATGTTGGTGATGAGAAGGCAGGTCCTGTGAAAAGATCAATATGTCGTCCAGGTAGACAACGACACATACATATAATAAGTCCCGAAAGATCTCATTGATGAAGCCTTGGAAAACAGCGGGGGCATTGCACAACCCGAAAGGCATTACTAGATATTCATAATGCCCATCTCTGGTGTTGAACGCTGTCTTCCATTCGTCACCGGAACGGATTCTAATTAAATTGTAGGCACCACGAAGATCCAATTTGGTAAAGATCCGAGCTCCCTTGATGCGATCAAATAACTCAGTGATCAGTGGAATGGGATACCGATTCTTAATAGTAATGGCGTTGAGTCCACGAAAATCTATGCAGGGGCGTAGTGATCCATCCTTCTTTTTAACGAAGAAGAATCCGGCTCCAGCGGGAGAGGTGGAAGGTCGAATAAACCCTCGCTGGAGATTCTCCTGTATATACTCAGATGTGGCTTGAGTTTCAGGTAATGAAAGTGGATAGACCCGACCCCTGGGAGGAGTCTTGCCAGGTAGAAGGTCGATCGGACAATCCCAAGAACGATGAGGAGGAAGACGTTCAGACTGAGCTTTATCAAACACATTGGCAAATGAAGCATACTGAGGAGGGAGTCCCGGTGAGGAATATGAGATGGAAGATTGCTGTACTTTAAGAGGAATGACTTGGGAAAGGCAACGATGATGACATTCAGCTCCCCAAGACGTAACTTGAGGAGTGCGCCAGTCAATCTGGGGAGAGTGACACTGAAGCCATGGAAGGCCTAAGACAATCGGACTTGTCGTAACTGGAAGAATTAAAAACGAGATTTCTTCATGGTGCAGCACACCAATCTGAAGTGTTACTGGCGACGTACTCTGGGTGATGAGACCATTGATGAGACGTGATCCATCTATAGCAGTCACAGTAATCGGTGTTTTTAAAGTAATCACTGGTAGGGACCATTGATTCACTAGGGATTTAGAAATGAAATTTCCTGCTGCTCCAGAATCAATCAATGCCTGTGACTCAAAGGATTTGGTAGCAAAGGAAATAGTAACATCAAAAGCGCAGACTTTTAATTTCATAGAAGACGGAGAGGACTCCAGGGACCCTAACTTCACCTCTCCAGAACTAGTTAGGGCCTGGCATTTCCCGATCTCTTAGGACAAGAGCTGAGCATATGTGAGGAATCAGCACAATAGATACAGAGTCTATTCTTGACTCTTCGTTTCCTCTCTTCTAAAGATAACTTGGAACGTCCTATCTCCATGGGAATCACAGAAGGTGAAGTTGGACGAAATTGAGGGGTTGAACGAAGAGGTGCTTTAACAGAAGTTGTTTTCTCAGATTCTCTTTCACGAAATCTCATGTCTACACGATGGCAAAGAGAGATCAAATCTTCTAGTGACGAAGGAAGCTCTTGGGTAGTCAGTGCATCTTTAATTTTGTCGGAGAGCCCCTGCCAGAAGGCGGCAATTAATGCTTCAGTGTTCCACTGAAGTTCAGAGGCTAAGATCCTAAATTGAATGACGTACTGGCCTACTGTATGAGAACCTTGTCTTAAACGAAGAATGCTGGAAGCAGCGGAGGTCACACGACCTGGTTCATCGAACACACTTCGGAATGTAGAAATGAATTTGGCACTATCTTGTAGTATAGGATCGTTTCTCTCCCACAGAGGGGAAGCCCAAGCCAGAGCTTGTCCAGAAAACAATGAGATAAGATAGGCCACTCTGGAACGATGGGTAGAAAAATTTTGAGGTTGGAGCTCAAAATGGACTGAGCATTGGTTAAGAAAACCCCTACAAGTTTTGGGGTCTCCATCGTATTTTGACGGAGTAGGCAGGTGAAGCGTGGGAGCTGTAGACACCTGGGATGGCACTGGGGAAACGGAGGAAAGCACAGGAGCTTCAATATTAGCTGTAATAGTCTGTCCAGATGTTCCTTGGGAGGTTAACGATTGGTAACATTGAAGTAACAGCTGTTGGCGAGCATCCTGTTGCTCCACACGGCTGACCAGATGCTGCAGCATCATCTTGGCTGTAGGTTCCGTATCTGGGTCTGTCATGGCCTGATCTTACTGTCACGGGCACTAGGAGTCTTTACCCAGGGATAACCAGGTGATAGGCTTACCAGAGCAGTATAGGTGGTAATATGGTACTCTGGTAGCAGGGTGATCACGGAACAGGAAATAGCAGATGATGAGATGCTCAGGAAAGTCTATGACTAGCAGCACTGGTAATGTGGAGGTAATAATACACGAGGGACTGTATGGACAAAGGACACGTGAAGGTAGTCAGTGGTCTGCGGTAGCAAGTTGTACCACTGCTATAGTGAGGAGGAATGTCCAACAGACACGAGGAGGTGATGAGAGTCAGCGGTCTGCGGATAGCAAGTTGTACCGCTGTCTGAGTGAAGGAATGGAATCCAAGTGGAGGTATCCGGGGAGTCAGTGGTCTGCGTTAGCAAGTTGTACCACTGCTATGTGAGAGGATACTGGAACAGGTGACACAGGAAACAGGGATCGGTGGTCTGCCTCTAGCAAGTTGTACCACTGAATATATATGTGAGGAGGAGCACGGGGGGAGACTGCAATACAGGAGATACACGGGCACCTTAAACTTGATCCACAATAATATGCACAATATATAAATGACTGAACAGCACTGCAATAACAGAAAGTCACTTGAGGAAATCCAGCACAAGATAACACAGTCAATGATGGCAATAGACTCAGCGGATAGCAAACTCCAGAGGAGAACCAACACAGTCCAGCAAGATATGCAATACACCAGCACAGTCAATGAGAAGTATGCATACCGTGGTTCAGAAGCAGGCTGTCAGACAGGAGTGCAGAGATACCTGAACGGCAGGAGGCCGGCAGGATGCGAAGTCCCTGGATGGGTGAAGCGGTAGTCAAGTAGGTGCAGCGCACAGGTAGGTAGACCAGCAGGGAAGCAAATACTCAGGAAGCAGTAGTATGTAGAACTGGACTCCTGGAGGACCCTGAAGAGAAGCGATGATCTAGCTGAGAGGTAAGTAGTGAGGTGCAGATCCGATGCTAACAGGCGGGTAGAGACCAGCGGGAACACAGGAAAGCGTGGAGAGCGGATCAGCTGTTGAATGACGAGCAGGGCTGAGGAGTAGCAGCAGCAGGACTCTGTGACACAGGGAGGTAGCCAATAGCAACCAGCAGGTGCAGTAACGATGGCACAAGGGAGAGCAGAGCTGAGCTGGAACAGATGATCACGGAGAGTAGCGGATAGCAATAGTAGTAGCAGTCTCGAGGAAACACGGGAGAGTTGAGATGAGCTGAAGACTGAAGCGCACAGAGGCAGCGGATAGGAATCAGCCAAACAGTCAGGATGAAACACAGACGAGTTGCAGGTTGAAGACTGTAGTGCACGGAGGCAGCGGATAGGAATCAGCTAACAGTCACGATGAAACACAGACGAGTTGCAGGTTGAAGACTGTAGTGCACGGAGGCAGCGGATAGGAATCAGCTAACAGTCACGATGATGCACAGGTGAGTTGATGTAGATTGAAGACTGTAGTGCACGGAGGCAGCGGGTAGGAATCAGCTAACAGTCACAATGATATATGGTAGAGTTGAAGTGGTAGAAGACTGTAGTGCACGGAGGCAGCGGATAGGAATCAGCTAACAGTCACGATGATACACAGGAGGGTAGAAGTGGTATGGGAACCACAGGAGTAGAAGTGGTTTGGAAACCACAGAGGTAGAAGTGGTTTGGAAACCACAGGAATCAGCAGCGCTGAATACACGAGGAAACACAGGAACACCTTCAGAGACTCATGAGGAATGAGACTCCAAGATCAGGCAACGTGGTGTTGACCACAGGTGCTTAATATAGGGAGTGTTGCCTGATCTGCCAATTAAGTTAAAGGAACATACACTGAAGGGTTAGAAAGGGCTGCGCATGCGCAGACCCTCAGGATGGAGGACGGCCACGGTTCCTAAAGGTCCGAGAAGAAGCACTCACAGTCCGGTGAGTGACAGTGTGGTTCCATTGCCGAAGAGATCGCATATTGCATACTCTAGTTATCGATGTTAGGGAATAAATAGTCAGATTGATATCAGACTGTAAAATGCTAATGGACTAGTTGTAACTGGTTTGTGGGCAGGAGAATCATCTGGAATGTTGACCTCAGCCTTTGAGGGGGTTGTTTGAACTAGCCTATGACCTGTTTACCCTGGACCCACCTGAAGTCTGGACCTATAGAAGCAAGCCACGTCATCTGCATTGTTCTCTCTGCAACACTGAATGTATATATATCACAGCTGCGCTCCCACTAGCTTCAGTCTACTCTGACCACAGTATTCAAGGGTGAACTACCCGTGGGAGCGCAGTGCGAGCGCATGCGAATGCAGCGGTATTTATGTATCTTTTGGTATTGACTGTACTGTACTGTATTATATAATAATAATAATGTATTGAATTGTTAAACTTTGCATCTGCTAAAATAAGTTACTTTGTGCTTTGGAAACACAATACAATTGCCTATGCAATGCTTATTTGAAAATGATAGAATTACTTTAATACATGCATGTTCCACTAGTGTAGCAGTTTAGAAACACACTATAAGGTTATTTCGAGAGAGTACAGATGTCTGACTCAGTTGGCTAAAAAGTTCCCAGGATTTTCAAATGTTTGTTAGAGATGTCAAGAAGCCCTGGGCACTCCTCTTCATATCTGGTGGGACTGTTCTGTGCTTAGACCATTTTGGAATCAGGTCATAGCAGTCTCCTTGGATATACTGGGAGACAAAGTCCCTGATAACCCTGCCTTTATTAAACAAAACCAACTCACCAATCTCTAGCTTCAAAAAATCATTTGCGAAATATCTCATCTCAGCTGCCAAAGCAGTAATCTCGACCCATTGGAGGTCTTCTACACCCCCATCTACAAGAGAGTGGCTTTTGAGATTAGATTTCTTTAGCTCAATGGATGAGCTGACATTCTCTGCAACTGATAAGTTTGCGGAATACTACGCCCTATGGTGTAAGTGGTTTGAATTCCAAGAGTCTGCGAAACTACTATCATTGATGAGTCCAATCTCCACCCCTTTACCTGACAGCCCAAACCTGACTACATTTTTAATTGAATAGCCCCCCCCCCCTCTTCCTATCTATCTTCTTTACCTCCCTTCAGGCACGAGCTGGCAAATCTCAGCCCAGGGGGCACACAGATGGCCGCATCACATGACACACGATGCGGCCGCGTGCTTAACTGTTTACCTAACCATATAAGTGAATAAAGAAATATTACACTAAAAAAGAGGTTATTTTAGTGTTGCTTAATCCAGTGGTACTTTTATTATTATAAATGTAAATCTTAAATAATGAAAATAAATAATGTAACAAAAAACAAACCTGCCTTTATATTGCATTTTATTTTATATGTTCTTCCCTTTTTTACATACCTGTCTGATTATAATCTGACACCCTGGTCCATCGATACTGTGGTATTCGCATTCACACATAGTCCTCTGTGCTACAGGGCTCCCGTGGTCTAAGGGAGACGCCCTGTAGCACTGTCATTAGAGAAACGTGGTGTAGGCAGTCTATGCAGTCCGTGCCAAAGCAGCCATCACATACTACTGGATTTGGCAGTGTCCTCCATTGATAGAATATTGTACAAGCTGTAGTACCAATATTCTATCAATGGATGACATGGCCATATTGGCCACCAGGTTCCCTCCCTCCACAACGTACCTTTGTGGGAGTGGATGCTGCCTCTCAGTGGTTACGCGTCGCCGGTGTCTTCTGCTTGCTGATCTTATGCTCCATTGCTGTTTGGCTGAATTCTGGAATGTTCGGGTCCTGTTTGGAAAAGAGATAGTTATTATTCACCTTCTGAAAAGTTGAGCAGTGAGTGAAGAATCTAGGCCTCCCTCCCCACAACCAGATGGACATTAAATCAGTAGCTTTTTCTGTTTAATAAACAGGCCTACTTCCACCCAATCAATTCCAGAATTTAATTAATAGCATTTATGTGTAATGTCTGTATTCCTCCATATATCCCCGACATCAAATTAATAGCACCCACATTTAATAATTAGGCCTCCTTCCCCTACAATAAATTAATAACATTTAATAACATTCCCATTTAATAAACAAACATACCCCTCACCAGCCCCGACATTAAATTATTAACATTTCCATGTTATACAAATGTCTATTTCCACACCAGCCCCACAATCAACTTTCCTCACATTTTTTATGTTACTTATGTTTTTATAGTACATACTATAAAAAATCCCCCCTTCTCTCCAGCCCCCCTTCTCATCAGCTCCCTCTTATCTCCAGCCCCCTTCTCATCAGCCTCCTCTTGTATCCATTCCCCTTTCTCATCAGCCCCCTCTTGTCTCCAGCCCCCTTCTCATCAGCCCCCTCTTGTGTGCATTCCCTCTTCTCATCATCAGCCCCCTCTTGTATCCATTTCCTTCTCATCAGCCCCTTCTTGTATCCATTCCCCCTTCTCATCATCAGCCCCCTCTTGTATCCATTCCCCCTTCTCATCATTCCCTTCTTGTCTCCAGCCCCCCTTCTCATCAGCCCCCTTTTGTATCCATTCCCCCTTCTCATCAGCCCCCTCTTGTCTCCAGCCCCCCTTTTCATCAGCCCCCTCTTGTATCCATTACCCCTTCTCATCAGCCCTCTTGTATCCATTCCCCCTTCTCATCAGCCTCCTCTTGTCTCCAGCTCCCCCCCTTCTCATCAGCCACCTCTTGTGTGCATTCCCTCTTCTCATCATCAGCCTCCTCTTGTATCCATTTCCTTCTCATCAGCCCCTTCTTGTATCCATTCCCCCTTCTCATCATCAGCCCCCTCTTGTATCCATTCCCCCTTCTCATCAGTCCCTTCTTGTCTCCAGTCCCCCTTCTCATCAGCCCCCTTTTGTATCCATTCCCCCTTCTCATCAGCCCCCTCTTGTCTCCAGCCCCCCTTTTCATCAGCCCCCTCTTGTATCCATTACCCCTTCTCATCAGCCCCCTCTTGTATCCATTCCCCCACTCATCAGCCTCCTCTTGTCTCCAGCTCCCCCCCTTCTCATCAGCCCCCTCTTGTTTCCACCCCCCCCCCCCCTTAATTTAATTACCTAAGCTTCTTTTTTCCTTCTTTCTGGCACTTCTTCCTTGTTGCGTCCGTGCCAGCTCCTCTTGTTCCCTGTGCTCTAGCACAACACCCACCCATCCGTTACTGCAACACTACATTGATTAATTACAGAGAGCCGGTGCATCCGCTCTCTGCTCACTGCAGTGGCCTGATGTGAAAAAATGACGTCAAGTCACTGCAGTGAGTAGAGAGCGGATGCGCCGGTTCTCTGTAATTAGTCAATATAGTGTTGCAGTAACGGGTGGGTAGGTGTTGCGCCCCCCTCTTCTCTGACCAGACGGCCCAAAATGTACTGTGGGCAGCCGGCCTGGAGGGAAGGGAAACATGCCCCCCTGCCCCCCCCCCCCCGGCCCAGCCCGCCCCTGTTCCCATTCTTTTCATTAACCACCCCTCAGACACATCAATAACTCCCCCCCTCAGTCACATCATTAACCCCCCTCAGTCAAAACAATAACCCCCCCTCAGTCACATCATAACCCCCCCTCAGTCACATCATTAACACCTCCAGTCATTTCATTAACCCCTCCAGTCACTTCATTAACCCCTCCCAGTCACTTCATTAAGCCCCGATTCACTTCATTAACCACCCCCCAGTCACTTCATTAACCCCCCCATCCCCCCTGATATTTACCAAATAGAACTTACCTTGAAGTCTTCTGCTCCTCTTCTCTCTGGCACCTCTGTCTTCTTGACAGGCAGCTAACAGCACATCCCATGCTGTTAGCTGCCCTATCAGTGCAGCAAGTATGGTCATGTGACCATCTTAGATGACCACACTCAGCTTAGCACCGCAGCTGCACTGACATGGCAGCTAACAGCATCAGATTTGCTGTTAGCTGCCTGTATCAGTGTAATTGAATACACTGACAGCCGGGACCGCCCCATTGAGACCAGGGGCGGCCGGTCACGGAGGAGGCAGCGCCGGACATTTTAGGTAGGAAATTTTATTTTCTTTTAAAAGCTTGCTAATTGTGCCAGCGCTATGCCCCCTAGGGACCCAGCGCCCCAGGCTGCAGCCTGATCAGCCTAATGGTTGATCAGGCCCTGCAGGAATCACTCAAAGGCTGGGCACACACTACAGAAAATACGACATCTATAATGCCAACAACAGAATAAAAAAGTCCCAATCAGCATGCTGATTCATCTGTCCGCTGTAAAACTCTACCAAGCCTCCTCATACCTGCAGAAATCTTAACTCTATTAATCTTCAACAGTTTTCCGCCTCTCTCCAACACCTTCTCTCCCCAATCTCTACATTCTTCTCCCCTGATATGGCAGTACCTCATTTTCACCATACCCTAGCAACAACCCTCGATCAAGTGGCTCCAGCGACTCTTCATACTACATGTCAACTTAGATGTCAGCTGTGGCACACTAAAGTAACACGAAATCTTCAAATACTTTCCCATAAAGCAGAACATCACTGGCGTAAATCTTGTACCTCTAATGATTTCCTCACATATACTATCTACCACTCCTATTGAAATACTCTGGACACTGCTAAACAAACTCTGACAAAGTCACTAGATTAATGCTAAATCACAGAGATATTTGTTCCAGATCTCCTGCCTTGTATACTCTAACAGCAGGGATATTGTTTAGCTCTGTGGGGAAAAGCTTCCCAGAGTCCGTTTCACAGAAGACTAATGAAGAGTTGCACCTGTGTGGGCCTGTGAAAAGTTACAGTCCTGATCACTCTGTCTCTCAGACCTGGGGAGGAGGCTGGATGCCTCCTGAGAAAACCTGCTAAGAGTGAGCAAATAACCTTTGTTTGAGTCTAGGACACAAGGGGCTAGATTTACTATCAGGCGTGATTCATGGCGGCTTGAAGCCGTGTGAAGGCGGTTTTTTTGAAAAATACACCTGTCTCATGGCCTGTTACTATTGGCTATTTTCAAAGTCAGGAGATTTGACATCACAAGCCCTATATAAACCACTGGCCTAACACTTTTTTTTTGATAGGGTTTTGAAGAGTTTTGTGAGAGGAGTTTGGAGGATTGTGCTTTGTGATAGTTGGTGAGAGCGATATCTGATTGAAGTGTGAGTAGTCCTGTGGTATTTTTCTGTTTTGTACATTTATTTTCTGTCTTGTATTTTTTGTATTTGACTTGTCCTTTGTCTGTGTTACTTGTGTGTGCCTGTGTTGAGAGTGTGTCTGTAGTTAGTCTAGTTTGTCCTTTGTGTTTGTCAGTCCTTCAGTGTTTTGTGTTTCTCTGTGTGAAAATGTCCAGAGATAGGAGGGGAGAACAGGCCGAGGAGAGAGAGATGGAGGTTGAGGGGTCAGAGGAGGGAGAGGGAGAGTTTGAGGAGACAGGACAGGGCAGAAAGACAAAGACAGGGAGGAATGTGCGTTTCTCACATGATGAGAATTGTGTGCTGGTGCACAATATTATTCCCTGTTATGAGGTCATCCTAGGCAACCTGGCAGCCCGGAACTCCTCTAAGGCGGCGTCACCAATTGTGGGGGCGTGTCTGTGATGCCGTGAACGCGGTGGGCCCACTGAAGCGCACAGTGGCGCACTGCCGCAAGCGCTTCTCTGACATTAAGAGGAGGCTGAAGGAAAAAATGGCCCAGGAAAGGAGGTCTACAAGGCGCACGGGTGGTGGCCCCTGACTTCGTGTAGAGTACACCAGTTATGAGGAGGAGCTGCGCCAGATAATGCCAGCTGAGATTGTAGAGGGCATAAATGTGCAGGATACCGATTCGCCCTCTTTTGGCCAAGTAGTTGGTGAGTTATTTGTTTTTTTACCCTAACAGTATTTAAAATGTTTTTTTCTTAGTAAAAATGCTTTTTTCTTTTTTGAAATGCTTTTTGCTTTTTAAAAGTGACTTTTTTCTTTTTCAAGTGTATTTTTTACTCTATTAGTTTGTAAAGGTTTTTTTTTTTTTAAAAAAACAACCTGTTTTTTTTATTTGCAAACACATTTTTTAAATAAACTGTATATTTTGAAATTGTTTTTTGCTGCAAATACATTGTATGCTTTTTCAAATATATCTGATTCGCCAGGACCGCAGTACAGTCCCAGTCTGAGACCTACACCTCCACCTTCAGTGAGAGATTCGGGCACAGACGAGCAAGCAGGTGCGTGATTTCTGTTTAGGAGAGAAATAATGGAGTTAATTGATTTTCTGTGCAAATGTTGCTTTTTTTTTTATGGTTTGCAATGAGAACTTAGGGCTACATTTACTAAACTGAGATGTTTCCTATAGCAACCAATCAGAATATACCTTTACTTTATGTATTGCATTCAACAAAATGACAGCTACAATCTGATTGGTTGCTATAGGCAACATCTCCACTTTTGCAACCACGCAGTTTACTCAAAATACCCCAGCATGTACTACACAGAGGGAGTACTAAAATAGTATTAGTTTACACCAAAGCACGGTCTAGCAGAATTTGGCTGACTAAATCCTCATATTTGTAGGTTAAAAATACTTTGCTGTTTTACCCCCCTCAGCCATACATAGTCCAAATGATAATGTATATTCAAAAGATAAAAAGTGCATCCTGAAGCAGGTAGCATAGGACAAGAAATCAGGAATGCAAACATTGTGAAACAATCTCTAGTTGCTAAAGATTATTCTTTCCTAGTCAGTGTTCAGAATGCAATATACAAACATATTATATCCTATATACTTACCGTCATTTTTCATACACAGGGCCCTCTTCATACCAGGCACCTCAGGCGGAGTCCCTGCAAATGTCCCCTGAGCCAGATGAGCAAACGACAATCACCCTGGAAACAGTGGATGCCCCTGTGTCTGGTTTCCAGGATGTTGCATCTGGCCCTGCTGAAGCCCCAGCACACCAGCAACCTGCACCGCAAAGTATGGACCCAGCCAGAGAAATGGCGCTGTCTATTGGCGCGTTCCAGCAGCAGCAAACAATGTTCATGGAGAGCCAAACTCGCTACATGTCCCAAATTGCGGGCCATTTGAGGCGGATACACCGCAGAAATAGCCAGACACCTGCTGCAATCAACCGTCTGGCTAATGCATGGGAACAAACCAATGTGCAGATGGCCCAAATGACTGGGGCTGTGGAGGCATTACATTCATCCGTTCGCGAGGGGAATGTGAACGTGACCCGGCTGGCAGGCCAACTACAGCAGGAACTCATTGCCCACTTGCCGGCACCTTTTTCATCCGCCACCACCAGTACAGCTAGTACGCCAAGCAGATCGGCACAGAGTACTCCTCCAAGGAGAGGTGCTCGCACTAGGGGTGGGTGAGGGAGAGGAGCTGGCTTCCGAGAGGTGCCTGCAAAAAGGCGGCGCTAGTGTCTAAAATATATTTTGTTTTTATGTTTTGTTATGCATGTGTATGCATTGTACATTTATTTCTAATGTGTTCTAATGCAATAAATGCAGTTATATTTCAATGCATCTGTCTTTCATTTTTGCAAAGTAATCAAGAGTAAACTGCTTGTAAAAAGCAATGCACTAATTTCACTTACACATTGACATTTGACTGTAACTTTTCAGGGAGGTTCACATGCACCACATGAGGAGTACACACTATCCTCTGTTTTAAGGTTCCAATCTACTTATAAATTTAAGGTAAAAAATAAATTGAAAACACATTTTATAGCAATAAAACTTTTTCAAAATATGACCTTACAGGTAAAGTAGTTTGTAATGAGACGGACTCTAATCTGCCTTCCGCCCTCTGTGCTCTGCACATCACCAGATGTGACATGGACCCCTACTTGTTCACTGTCTACTGCAATAATCGGTGGGGTAAGTTGTTGTAAAGCTATGTATCAAACAGCCAGCCAGGATAATATCAGAAGCCTTTTCAGGTGCATACATAGCCACCCCACCAGATTATTCTCGGAACCTGAACCCGGTTTACAAGAGTACAAAGGTAACACACCTCTGCTAGTGGCTACTTGTGCCTCATTGAATTTGTGTTGTGCAGATGTCTGAGGATGCAGCAGAGGAGTCATCAGCCAGAAACCCATTTTTTCATTGGTAAATTTTGGATTGCTTTTACGCTCTAATAAGGGTTACCTATGTAATTACATATTGTGCATCCTGATTTTGCCCAAACACCAGTATTCATGAGGATTTGTTGCAATTGAAAAAAATAAACAAATGTTGAAATCAGTAAATAGATTGCATGGTGGAGAAAAATAAAAAAAATAAAAACACCCGTTCACTTAAATTACAAGACACTGTGGCCATTTCACATATACAATTCCAAAGGAGCAAACTTTGTACATGAAAATGGCCCTTTCCCTTCTGTTCTGAATGTCAAAATACCTCAAACAGCACACTGTTTGAGCAATCTCGCCGCTCACAAGCAGCGCTTTCATTTTGGTCTTTTGAATGGCGGTTTTCCGGCGACTTTATAAACCCCCTAATAGTAAATACGGCTGTTTGTATGTTGAACATTGTTGAAACCGTCATGGCGCTTTATACAGAGGAGGGTTTGACAACACCATTTTTGGCCGTTTGGACGGCGGGTTTAGCCTTAGTAAATCCGGCGATGGCTAAACCGCCGCCAAACCCGCCGAAAGTCGGCGGGTTTACAAACACGCCTGTTAGTAAATCTAGCCCAAGGTCTCAGACTTGAGGGAGGACCTCTAAGCAATGTTTAGTTAGTGCTGGACAGTCAAGGCTTTTGTTTATTTGCACACGCTCATTAAAACTGGCTGAGGTCAGTTGTACCAGAAATCCTGCATTTTCGTGATTTATTGCTGCTGTTCAAAGCCATCTACCCCAGGTGATGGTACCTGTTCCCCTGATTATGCTATTAAACATATTTCCAATCTATCAACTATGCTCAGGCTTCTAACCCAAAACTCCTGTTTAACACATTTACATCTCTTCTCAATCCTCTTACCCCAAACCCTCCAACTACTATCAGTGACCAGGATCTTGCTTCCTATTTCAAGGACAAGATTGATAAGATCAGACTAGAAATGGTATAAACGTCCTTGACAAGCAATCAGCTTAATTCCTTCCCAGCATCCTCTGACACCCTCTCTTCATATTATCCCACAAATAAAGAGAAAGTTTCTACTCGCTTCGTATCTTCTTACTCTACCTCCTGTCCTCTTGACACTATATCCACACAAATCAGTAGATCCCTGTCTCCTGTGCTCATTCCTTCTCTAACTAAAATCTGTAATCTCTCTCTCTCTTTATTGGTATCTTCCCATCATTATATAAGCAGTGATTACCCCTATTCTAAAAATACAAAATTCTGATCCAAACTCTCTCAAATTACCGTCTCATCTCTCATGCTCTTCCAAATGCCTGATGAGAGCTCCCCTTCCAACAAGCTGATCTCTCACATACTGGCTGCTGCCAAATCCCTAATAGGTAAACATTGGAAAGATATATGCAGGCTCTACAGAATTACATCTGGCATATCACAAACATGGAGAGTATTACATCATACCTTCACAAAAAAACTTTGATAAGCTTTGGGCCCTGTGGTATCTACATGAAAATCATAGCTGCTCATTCTCTTTGGCTCTCCCACCCTCTAATGGCACATAGCTTCTGGGCCGCTTCCGGATCTTCCAGCCTGGGTATCGTGCACCATGGGTAAGTGCCCCGTTGTGTTGACGTTTGTTTTTAATTATATAGGGCTTTTATCTCTGGACATGTTGCATATAATCTCATTAGTAATAGTTATAGCAATATACATGCCTTTCCTTCCTGGTTTTGAAGGGAAACCTGGAGTGGCAACTGCTATCCCCTGATTGGCTGAGAGGAATCATGTGACCGAATCCAAGATGGCAGCGCCTATACACTGATTCTGGAGCAATCTCTGGAGTGGAGACAGACTGGGCAGCATCTTGCAGAGAGATCTGAGACTAGCAAAGCCTGAGGACTGCAGGGACAGCTTAGAAAGACAGCGGAGGGGTAAGTGACAGGATCTTAGAGGCTGCTGTGTGACACCCCTATTTTTGGTTATTTTAAAAGATATATATGATATATCATTCTAAGTGATATTGTGAAAAAAAGGTCAATATATTAGTGTAAATAGTGATATTAAAATTAATTAAACTATAGCCTATGAAGTGAGTTACTATTTGATAATTTATTATATTTGTCAATATCTAGATTCATTCATGAATACGTGCATATCTTACACAAGACACTGCAAAAACTCTAATTCATGCACTCATCATTTCCCGCATTAACTATTGTAATTCCCCCCTTACTGGTCCTCTCCAAAATAGACTAGAGCCCCTACGATTTATTTTGCACGCAGTGACTAGATTGATTTTCCTTGCAAATTGTTTTTCCTCTGCTGAGTTACTCGGTCAGTCTCTACATTGGTTACCTGTTTTTATACCGATATCCAATATAAAATACTTCTACTAACCTACAAGGCTTCAACAAAACTGCACCAACATACACATATTGAACGAGATTTTTAGTTCAGTTTAAAAGTCAAATGATAAGATACGATGTACTTTGGAATGATAATTGTTCATCATTGGATCATACACACTAATGTGATATCTGGCTGAATGGTCGTTTATCGTGTGATTGGACTGATAATTGGCTGAAAACCATGTAGTGTGTACCCAGCCTAATTCACCCAATCTAATCACATCCTGAAAGCCTGACACTAACAACTCCACATTCAATTATATTCTAATTCTCATTAACACTAATTAACATAATATATCACCCATTTAGATTTAAGCTCTTTGGAGCACATTCATCTTTACTGTTTACCTGTAGACTGTTTATGTGCTTTCTTTTGTTAGCTACTCCTTTGTAACACTAATGATTGTCCTATAGAAAGAAATAAAAATAGGACTACATTGTCACTTGTTTGTCTTATACAAAACAGACTTCCTCAGCATTAATCCCCTATGCAGTAACCTCTGCATCCAGTATATGTTTTGCTCCTGCTGTCCTAATTATTTTACTTAATGGGGATATTATGAATTTTATATATATATATATATATATGTGTATATATATAATTAGTGGCAAAGATGCCAGGTAGTGGCCGGCTAGGAGTGAGAGAACTACTGTGTAGCCAGACGTAGGGTTGTGGGAGTAGTGTGATGATTTTACTGGATGTGTCTGCTGGAACCAATGCTGAAACTGCTTAACCCATCCTGACAACTGCTAGTAAACAGCTAAATGGTTCAGCCAAGCTGTGTGAGGCTCCAGTGAATGCTGTGCTTTATCACTATATATATATATATATATATATATATAATATAATTTGAGAGGCTGAGAGAAGGGATCAAAGTTAATAGTGCAAGTTACATTATATTAAAGTGTAGTTTAAAAATGTATACATATAGTGACATTAGCTAACATTGAGAGCAAGAGAGTGAAACAAGTGTAGTGGGCAGCTAGGACTAAGGGAATGGCTTGTGAATATCAGAAAGCATAGTTACCATCTTTCCTAATTTCCAGGGACAATCAAAGGCTTAAAAAAATGTGTCCTTTGTCATTTTTGTCCCAGGCTGTTTGTATCAGGTCTCTTTACAAAGAATTAAAAATAAATTCTGACTTTAAATGTATACTGGTACCAGGTTGTTAATACTACTCCAAAAAAATCACTGCTGAGTATAAAATAAGCAAAGTATCTCTTTGAATACCACAATATATGTAAAAATGTTTCACATTCCCATCTGGCAATATAAAGTCCCATGTCACAAGGGTAGGAAAGTCCTAGTACATGACAGTGTGTCAAACTACCTAACTATAGCACACATTGGAGTGGACATGGGATGACATACTTGTGCCACTTTCAACATTTTGTTGAATCAATGTCCAGTCTAATCCAGGATGATTAAATTGGACAAGTTGATTGTCTATGCAGGTTTCCTAAACTAGTGGATGTATTTTCAACCCTGAATGCATGCACACTTCTATATTAAAGTCTGCAGCAGGCAGAGCCCAAAATCATTAGATGATAATCCATCCACTCTTTTTCTGAACATCAATTCTCAACTATTCTTTTAAGTGGAAGCCTAGTCTGATAGTGTCCTTGCTGCACTATGGTTTTAGGTTTTAAATCGGAACCTCATTTGCATTCACAATGAAAAAAAGAAAAGATACAAATATGTTTTAGTTATGTAATTAACATTCTGATTCCTTTTATTTATATTAGACGTAATTGTTTTAAAATGCATTGTCAATGAGTCTGTAAATGATCAGAACACGATTGCCTCACACGGATAGCACAAAGGATGTTACGTGCCAATTTTGTGTGAATGCATCCTTTTATATATGAGAGCACTTGGATTAGTACATCAAGATGGCTGTGAGGGTTTAAAGTTTTGCAACTTTTGATGGAATGTGGCTGAATCTGGGCACATTTGAGCAAACCTGGAATGCCCTGTACTGCACCCATATGCAAAAATTAGATTAAGCATAAATATTAAATTGAGGGTGTACATTATGGGAGGGCCCTGGCTACAGGGCCCTTTTAGTCCTGCAAAATAACTTGATTTCTACATGTTGTCGAAGTCAGCAAATTGGATAAAGTCATTTAAATTAAAATCGAGCAAACGTGGTTGTCTTTGTTTGAAAAGATGCGTACGATACACTACGGAGTGAAAGGGCACGCTACGGCGGGGAAGGGCGTACACAGCTGCAACACGTGGCAACAACAGTATTTAGTTTTTTACATACATTCGCAGAAACACGCACACTTGTAAAATAGTACACATTAATGGTAGTTGCAACACATAGTCATTTATGTCGAAATATAGTAGTATTTATGTGTAATCTTATGAGTTATATGCATATCAGTAAAACATATGGTACACTTTGAAGGAATCATGTCATGTGTGGTATCAAACTTATCCCCTTCACATTTGCGACTGTCCGGTTCACTCTGTGAAGGGATCGCAGAGCGCATACGCAAGTTATTAATGTTAAGGAATTATGGACTATTAGGATTAGTAATCTTGGCGGGAAGATCAGAGCTCATCCCCTGGAGAGATGACCCCCTCCTTTAGATTCCTGAGCTTAAACTAGCCTATGATCTGCAACCCCCTGGACCCTCCTGATGCCTGGACCAATAGAAGCAAGCCACACCTTTGCATTGTTTTACTGTATCTCTGTTTGCATATAAGCAGCAGCTCCTCATCTAGTGTTCAGTCACCTAGACCACAGACTTCAGGACTGAATGACTGTTCACTGGATCCAGAGCGCCTGCGATAAGTAACGGCTTTACTTACTATTATTTTGCTAAGATATATATACTGCTACTTTTTGAGAATAAATCTTTGTGCGTTGGAAACACAAACCGAGATTCGACAATCGTTATTGGATAGCGACAAAACGCTCATAACAATTTGGGGGCTTGCAACGGAGGTTTCGTCACCGGATGATACGCAAGACCAACGGATTTCGGTTCCGCAACAAAGGGTGGAGACGCATCATATACGGGTAAGAACGCAATGTGTTCAAAACCTGAATTTTACTCTGTGTTGTGAAACCGAATGTCCGTTTTGCATAATCTGAAGGTGCGCTAACTAGAATCAAGGCACAAAAGAGAAAACTGTTTATTTTTCTGTCATATTGCGTTTTGATATATTGTATTGCATAGCGTATGTGTACTTTCTGCCTAGCGTATGTGAACTTCCGGTAGATTTTCCACGTGGTTAAACAATCGTTTTGATAGTTATTATATGTGCATAGTATAATTACTTGTGAAAGCCTCTGGGACATTATTACTATTGTTGGGAACTTTTGATTTTCTGCGCAGAAAAGGTGTATAGTGTGTGATTTTGTGACGTAGATACACTGTTTATTGTTGAGGTGCTCAGTTGCTGTCTGACGAGGCAGGTTGCCCAACTGAAGGACGGTATACGGGGCAGATATACCGGGAGCAAGAACAAAGGAAGTTTTCGCGCGCGCTCCCAAGAGCCATAGCAACGCTTATTTATAGTTAGTATTTGTAAGCGTTGCGATCGGACCACACGGCAAGGAAAGCCGTGATTGTAACTTGGGAAGGCAGCGGGGAGGAATTACATTGGAAAGGCTGGTTGATTGTATCGACTTTGTGCTATCAGTTGTAATAAACTCAACAGTTTTTGTGGTTTAGCCAGGGTATCGAGGAGCTGATAGCCCTTGGGTCCCACAGTGATATTTTTTGTGTTAGGGGTCCTCGTTTGGTACGAGAGGAAGCGAGTGGACGTGGCTTGAGCAAATACGTCCACGGCCAGTAAGAGATCTCTAGCGGTAGAGTGTTTGTAGCAAAGGGTTGAAAGTGTTTTTTTTGGAAGTGTGGTCTGCATAGACTGGTACTGTTCAACATGGGTGCTAAGCATACGCTAGAGATGGCCAGTGTACTGCCTAAGGAAGGGCCTATTGGTTCAGCACGGTTTCTTATGTGCAAGAAATATGGTGCGTACGCAACTGTGTATTGTGACACGTGGGTCGAGATGACCAAAGAGTGTGTTAGGCCTTTCCCAACAATAGGGAGTTTTAATGCAGAGGTACTAAATAACGTAAAAGATAAAGTGTGGTTGATTAAGTCAACAAAAGTGAGAAATAGACATAATGACTGTTTAAAATTGTGGCAAATGGAAGGCAACACGTGGCAGAGCAGCGAGTGCACAGTGGAAGTAGGCGTGGCGAAAAGCACGCGCACAACGGAAGTAGCCGTTGAGAAGCGTGGAGAACTTAGCGCAAGCACGCCCCACCACCATATGTGGCGGGGGGAGTAAGTACAGCCGTTATTAAAAATGAAAAAAAGGAAATTGCTAAGTTATATCCTGTTTTAAGTCAGTTTAAAGCAAGTGTTTCTGAAGAAGAGGATGAACCCACGGTAATTTCAGCCATTGCCCATGCTGTTAATATGTTAGAGGTTCAGCGTAAGTATGGAAAGGGGGCAATGGCTGAGATAGGTGAGAGTAGTGTGACCACTAGGAGAGGTAATATTCCATGTACTGAAGTAGCTAACCCTGAAGATAGTGAACCAGTGGGTACGTAACCAGTCCGCACAATATCAGTTCCCAATGGGAAGGCGGATAAGGATGATGTAGTTCCTTTAAGAAATGTTACAATGCATTGTCCTTGGACTAGATCAGAATTACGTTCCATTATGACTGAATTCCCAGATCCTAGAAAAGAGTTGGCTAAGTGTCAGAAGTTTGTTAAAGACTTAGGAAATGCACACGAACCAACCGATAAGGATTGGCGTGTAGTGTTGAGGGCGTGTCTTCCTCCCAATACTAACATACAACAATTCATTAGAGCTTGTTCGTTGAAGACGACACCTTGACAGATGAGATTAATCAAGAGAATATAGAACAGATTATCAAACATTTAGCCATCTATTTTCCAGTAGTAACGAATTGGAGTAAAATTTTCACCATCAAACAGAAAGATAGTGAAACAGCATCAGATTACTTCGTTAGAGCTATAGCAGCGATGACACAGTTCACTGGGATATCAAATATAGGTGAGGACCCACATCACAGAGAGGTAGCTGTAGGAGTACTGATGGATGGTCTTAGGGAAAATGTAAAAACCAGAGCACAAACCACATTACCTAATTGGAGAGGCATCACAGTAGATTCTCTTAGGGAGTCTGCTGTGGAGCATGACAAAAACCTTTTTAGAAAGAAGGAAGAGAAAAGTAATAGGTTGATGACGGTGAGTATACAGGCTCTAGAGGGGATGCATACACGACCACCAACATACAACCCACATAATAAGAAACATAGAGTGATCAGATGTTTCAATTGTAATGAAGAAGGACACGTTAGGAGGGATTGTAAAAAGGACAGATACAACCCTAGAGGTGGGACACATAGATATCCTCCAAGGAAGAACTCATATAGAATAGAAGATTCACATCTACCCGCACATATTATAGCAGCAAATGCTGTGCGGGAAAGCGATAGTCAGCGCTAGGGGTCAGGTCATACCTGTAGTCTACAGCCAGTGAGGTTAACTGAGAGTCTGAGAGAAGAACCAACAATGATAGTTGACATAGCTGGTAGGAAACAAAGTTTTTTTGTAGATACAGGGGCGGCCAGATCTGTGATAACCTCTCCTTTTAATCTACAGGTGACCAGTAAGACTATTCCATCTATGGGGGTAACGGGAAGAGTGTTACATTATCCTATAACTAAACCCACAGAAGTTACTATCGGGCCCCTGCATACTAAACATTTGTTTTTTTTAGCTGCAGAGGCTCCTACTAACTTGCTAGGGAGAGACTTGTTATGTAAACTGGGATGTGTCATATACTGTACGTCAGATGGTGTGTTCTTAGATATACCAGAGAAAGTCGCACATGAGGTACAGGATATATTAGACACCCCTCAAAGGTTAATGTTACACTCTACTGTTATAGAACAAAGTCCATCTCAAGTAAAGGGGATGTTGCTGGAAATACCAGGTTCCCTATGGACCAGAAATGGACAGGACACTGGACTGATGGCAAACGTAGCCCCTGTCATGGTAAATCTAAAAAGTGGTATGATAGCTCCAAAAATCCCACAGTATCCATTAAGACCGGAGGTGGAATTAGGGGTATATTCTGTTATTGAGAGGCTGTTACAACAAGGGATTTTAATTCGTACATCGAGCACAGCAAATAGTCCCATTTTCCCTGTGAAGAAAAGTTGGGGGAGGGGCTATAGATTAGTCCAGGACTTAAGGGGAATTAATAAAGTTGTTGAGAGCCAATTCCCCGTAGTGCCGAATCCAGCTGTCATCCTCATGCAGATTCCACCATCTGCTAGTCATTTTACTGTCATTGATCTATGTTCTGCTTTCTTCTCAGTCCCTCTTCACCCTGACTGCCAATACCTATTTGCATTCTCTTACAGGGGATTGCAATACACATGGACCAGACTTCCCCAGGGGTTCATTGACAGCCCCAGTATTTTCTCCCAAGCCTTACATGACTGTTTGCAATCCTTTCAACCCTGCAATGGGTCTGTTCTAATTCAATATGTGGACGATTTGTTGCTGTGCTCTGATTCTTTTATGTCATGTTTACATGATACTAAATTATTGTTGCTTCATCTCTCACAAACAGGGCACAAGATGGCAAAGGATAAATTACAGCCATGTCAGACTAAGGTCAAATACTTAGGACACTGCCTCACCAAGGGGCTAAGACACCTGACAACCGACAGGATTGAGGCCATACAACACATGACTCTGCCGCAGAGCCAGAAGCAGATTCGTACCTTCTTGGGGATGTGTGGATACTGTAGATCCTGGATCCCAGGTTTTTCTATTCTGGCATTACCATTGCAGGAGCTAGTCTCTTCCTCAAAACCAGATCGTGTTGTACACACAGAAGAGTCAGAGCAAGCGTTCTTTAATCTTAAAGATAGTCTGACTAGAGCACCTGCATTGGGAATACCTGATTATGAAAAGCCTTTTGAGCTATACTGTACGGAAGCTGATGGTTGTGCAGCAGGTATCCTCACACAGAAACATGGTGACGCTAGCAGACCGGTAGCATACTACAGTGCACAATTGGACACTGTGGCAAGATCACTTCCAACATGTCTCAGAAGTGTAGCAGCAACTGCTCTTCTGGTAAGTAAAAGCGAAGACGTAGTATTAGGACATAATTTAACTGTCTATACACCCCATGCTGTATCAGCTCTGTTAAATTCAGCCCAAACCAGACATGTTTCTTCAGCTAGATTCACAAAGTGGGAACTAGCCCTGATGGCACCCTCAAACATCACCATCAAACGATATAGCACCTTAAATCCAGCTACATAACTTCCATATGTGTCTCCAGAGACACAAAGGGTGGGAGGTAAGGAGACCCTGATTGATGATGAGTTAGGCAAGAGTACTGACACGCATGATTGTATGGAATACCTGAACCAGACCTTTACTGCAAGGCCCGACATACGTGACACCCCCTTAGAAAATGTAGATTTTACGTTTTATACAGACGGGAGTTGTCATAGACAGACAGAGACGGGAGAGCTATGTACTGGTTACGCTGTTGTAGACGATCAGGAAGTGGTAGACGCTGAACCCCTTGGCCCACCTCACTCAGCCCAAGTGGCGGAACAAGTAGCATTAAGGAGAGCGAGGGATACAGTTACCCAGAACAGTAGCCGTCATAAAGTGCAAAGCCCATACCTTTGAAGAAGACCCAGTGTCATTGGGCAACAACAGGGCAGACGAAGCTGCTAAATGGGCAGCAGGGCAACCTATGACTGTATCGACCAAGACTATGATGGTTTTTCAGACATTAGACATGCAGAAATTAATTGAAATGCAAGATTTGTGTTCCCTGCAGGAAAAGGCGGTCTGGAAGGCGAAGGGATGTGGTCAAGAGTCCTCAAAACTCTGGAGGGATGGACAAGGTAAGCCTGTAGCTCCCCGAACATACTATCCAAACCTGGCTGAAGTAGCACACGGTCTGACTCACCTGGGTAAAGAAGGTATGTGCAAACTGGTGAGAGCATACTGGTGTGCTCCTGGATTTTCCTCTCAGGCTGGTAAGAAGGCAATGTCATGTCTTACTTGTTTGAGGAAAAATGTCGGGAAAACTATTCCAACTGAGCCATCCCACATCCCTCCTACAGACCGACCTTTTCAGGTAATACAAATTGACTATATCCAATTACCACCGTGCAGGAAAGTATGTGTTAGTATGTATTGATGTGTTTTCCGGTTGGGTAGAAGCATATCCAGCAGCCACTAATACTGCTGTGTTCACTGCAAAGAAAATTGTAGGTTGTGTGTAGGTTCGGTATCCCTAGAATCATTAAAAGTGATAGGGGTACCCACTTTACTGGTGATATCTTCCAGAATTATTAATATTATTATCATTTATTTGTTGGGCACCACAAGGTTTCCGCAGCGCAGTACAAACAGTAGTACAAAACAGGGTGACAAAGTACAGAACAATAAACACAAAGTACCAAAGCTTCAGGAACTCCAGGAAGTCATATGAAGTAAAGACAGAGCGGAAGAATCGGTATGGAGAACAGAGGGGAGGGGGGCCCTGCTCATAAGAGCTTACATCCTAAGGGAGGGTGAAACAAAAACAGGCACAAAGGGGAGCCAGTGAAGCAGGGGGGAGAGAAGAGATGGGCCAGGGGAGAGAGGGAGAATGAGAAGAGTGGATGAGGCGTTAGGTGGATGTTTGGTAGGCTTTGAGGAACAGGTGGGTTTTAAGTGCCCGTTTGAAGGAGCACAGGTTAGGAGAGAGACGGATGGAGCGAGGGAGGTCATTCCAGTGCATGGGGGCAGCTCGGGAGAAGTCCTGGATTCTAGAGTGGGAAGAGGTGATCAGAGTGGTGGAGAGGCGACGGTCATTGGCCGAGCGCAGGGAGTGGGCCGGGGTGTGAATGGTGAGGAGGTTAGAGATATAGGGGGCAGTAGACTGGGAGAGTGCTTTGTAAGTGGTGGTGAGGAGTTTGAAAAGGATCCTGTAGGGGAAGGGGAGCCAGTGTAGGGCGTGGTAGAGAGGGGAGGTTGAGGAGGACCGGCGTGAGAGAAAGATGAGCCGAGCAGCCGCATTGAGAACGGAGCGAAGGGGGGCAAGATGGGAGAGGGGAAGGCCAGTAAGGAGAAGGTTACAGTGATGGCAAGAAGGTTGAGAGAGTTGGAGATGAAGAGGTCGTGGATGGAGGTCAGTTTTTTACAGATAGACCTTGAGTTCCAGAGGGCACATGAGAAAGGGAGGGACGGATGCGGGGAGATGTGGATGAGATTGTTAGGGTTGATAGAACGAGGGGGAGAGAAGGGACCATGAGATAAAGGTCGGTGGGGGTGGCTCGGGGAGAGGATGGGTATGGGACAGGAGCGGGGTGGCATAGTGAGAGATGGGGACAGGAGCAGGAGAGGGGGTGGTGGTGGCTGGAGGAGAATAGTAGAGCTTAGTTGAATAAGGACTAACGGAGCAAAGACAGTGAGTGGGATAATGAAGGCTTGTGGAACGGAGTGAAACAGAGGGGCGAGTGGAATGGAGTGAAACAGAGGGGCAGTGGCAAAACAATGGAGAAAATATAAGGTGGAGAAGAGCAGTGGCACGGAATGTAGACAATGTACAGCGGAGGAGAATAAGATAATGTAGACAATGTACAAGATAACAGTCTAAATAATAACAGTCTAAGCAATAAAATAACTGTCTGTGGACAATATAAACCACGTGTAGTGGAGAACAATAAAGTACAGAAGGGAATAAAAATTAGATAATTTGGGAAATTAAATTGATGTTAGATGAGAGCAGGAGGGACCAGAGTTCCAGAGGGTCTGGACGAACATTTAGGTCGGAGTTCAGATGGACCCTTGAGGCAGTCTAAAGTTTGGGTGAGTCCAGTTTTAAGTGAGACCAGTAAGACTAAGTGTCACGGGCACTAGGAGTCTTTACCCAGTATCACCCGCTGATGGTCTTATCAGAGCAGTAGAGTTGGTATATGATACTCTGGTGGCAGGGTGATAATGGAACTGGAAACAGCAGATGGTTAGAGAATGCTCAGAAAGTCTATGACTAGCAGCACTGGTAAACAATAGGTAACTGAACACGAGGATCCGAATGGACAAGGACACGTGAGGGTAGTCAGTGGTCTGCGCACGGCAAGTTGTACCACTGCTATAGAGAGAAGGAATGTCCAGGAGTAATAAGGAGGTGGAAGTCAGCGGTCTGCGTATAGCAAGTTGTACCGCTGTCTGTAGTGAAGGAATGGAATCCAGGTGAAGGTAACGGGGAAGTCAGTGGTCTGCGTGTAGCAAGTTGTACCACTGCTTATGTGAGAGGATATATGCAACTGGTGACACAGGGAAACAGGAATCAGTGGTCTGCCTCTAGCAAGTTGTACCACTGAATATATATGTGATGAAGGACACAAGGAGATAAATGCAATGCAGAGTCTACACGGGTACACTGAACTTGATCCCACGTTGAACTGCACACAATAATAATAATGAATGAACAGCACTGCACAGATAAACAAAGTCACTAGAATAGTCCAGCAAAAGGAAACACAGTCAATAATAGCAATAGTCTCAGAGGATGGAAACTCCGGAGGAGAACAACTCAGTCCAGATGGATATGCAATACACCAGCACAGTCAATGAGAAGTATGCATACCGTGGTTCAGATGAGCAGGCTGTTAGAGATAGCTGCAGGGATACCTGAGCGGCAGGGAACTGACGAGATGAGAAGTCCTTGCAGAATGGAAGCGGCAGGTAGGTGCAGCGCACTGTAGGTAGGCCAGCAAGGACGACAAAATACTCAGGAAGCAGTAGTATATCGAATAGAACAGCAGGAGACCACGGGAGAGCTGAAGCGATGTAGCAGAGCTGGAAGCCGAGGAGCGTAGACTCGATGCTAACAGGCAAGTTGACACAAATGGACACACTGTAGAAGCAGTAGGCAGCGGGTCAGCTGACGGCAGGTAGAATGCAGACTGGAGCGCTGAGACGAGCAGGACTCTGTAGACACGCTGAAGTAGCTAACAGGAATCAGCTGGAACAGTAGCGATGTAACACAGGAGAGTTGGAGAGATCTGTAACTTGTTAGACACACGGAGGCAGCGGATAGGAATCAGCTGCTGGAGTCACGATGAAACACAGGAGAGTTTGAAGTAATCTGTAACTGTAGATATATGGAGGCAGCGTATAGGAATCAGCTGCTGGAGTCACGATGAAACACAGGAGAGTTTGCAGTAATCTGTAACTGTAGATACACGGAGGCAGCGGATAGGAATCAGCTGCTGAAGTCACTAGGAACATGAGGAGTAGAAGTGGTCTGGAAACCACAAACGGCAAACAGGAATCAGCAAAAGCTGAACACACAAGAAGGCACTGGAACACCTTCAGAGACTCATGAGGAATGAGACTCCAAGATCAGGCAACGTGGTATTGACCACAGGTGCTTAATATAGGGAGTGTTGCCTGATCAGCCAATTCAGTTAAAGGAACAGAACTGAAGGTTAGAAGGGACTGCACATGCGCAGTACCTCATTATAATGGACGGACACGGTTCCTAGCTACCTTAGAAGTAGCACTCACAGTCCGGTGAGTGACACTAGGTATGGCCATGGCTGTGGTAGGGCCTGTGTAGACTGAGGAAGCATGGGCTAATGAGGCAACCTAAGATGGAGGCCAGAAACAGGGGATACTGAGGCAACCTAAGATGGAGGCTGGTGTTGAGGGCCACAGAGTTACAGATGGTGCTGAGGGGCCACAGAGTCACAGATGGTGATGAGGGCCACAGAGTCACAGATGGTGATGAGGGCCACAGAGTCACAGATTGTGCTGAGGGCCACAGAGTCACAGATAACTTGGTGGAGCTGGCACAGGGGGGCACCAATGGGAGAGGCAGCAGACGGGATCAAATGGCCAAATAAATGTTAGATTAAGCCGTGGCAGGCGGAGGCGAGATGAGGAGTAGGCCAGAGCTGCGGTCTGTAGTGAGGCGGCTAGGTGCAGGGGAAGGGCAGCAGGCTCACCATCAGTAGGAGACCACAGGAGACAGCGCGGCTGGATAGAAGACATGGAAGGAGCAGCTGGAAGTCAAGGGCGGCATCACAGGACCGGAGACAGCCGGAGAAGCCCAGGACCGGAGACAGTAGGAGAGCCAGGACCGGAGACAACAGGAGGAGCCAGGACCGGAGACAACAGGAGGAGCCAGGACCGGAGACTGCAGGAGGAGCCAGGACCGGAGACTGCAGGAGGAGCCAGGACCGGAGACTGCAGGAGGAGCCAGGACCGGAGACTGCAGGAGGAGCCAGGACCGGAGACTGCAGGAGGAGCCAGGACCGGAGACTGCAGGAGGAGCCAGGACCGGAGACTGCAGGAGGAGCCAGGACCGGAGACTGCAGGAGGAGCCAGGACCGGAGACTGCAGGAGGAGCCAGGACCGGAGACTGCAGGAGGAGCCAGGACCGGAGACTGCAGGAGGTGCCAGGACCGGAGACTGCAGGAGGAGCCAGGACCGGAAGACTGTAGGAGGACCAGGACCGGAAGACTGTAGGAGGACCAGGACCGGAGACTGCAGGAGGAGCCAGGACCGGAGACTGCAGGAGGAGCCAGGACCGGAGACAACAGGAGAGCCAGAACCGGAGACAACAGCCGATGAAGGACCGAAGCAGCAGAAGAACGTGGAGGCAGCCGATGAAGGAGCAGCAGCACTGGACAAGGCGGTGACGTAGAGGCAGGAGCGACCACGTGGTCGAGACTGCAGGCGCCCAGTGAGTGGAGAAGAGTCAGAAGGGTAGCTGGTGACTGCAGCGTGGGAGCCAGAAGGCGGCAGGCGGACCGGCATCAGGTAAGAGGCATATCCAAGTAGGCAGGTAGTAAATGGCCTCCGAGTAGGCAGGTAGTCAGCCCAAGCCAGGGAAGGAAGGGGAGGCCGGAGAGTGAGGCCGAAGCCGCGGCCTAGAGTAGAGAAATTTGCAGGGGAGGCTTAGTTCACCAGCCACCAGCAGCGGGGGAGGCAGGCATCTCCTGACCGTGGTAGATGCGGGACCCGGAGGGGGATCCAAGCAGGATCCAAGCAGGGCTGACGGAGGACAGGAGAGCGTGCAGGACATGTCTGTCCTGCTCGACAATTAGGAATATGTGTAAGCTCATGGGAATCAGTAGCAGACTTCACACCCCTTACCGACCACAAGCCAGTGGTAAGGTGGAAAGAGTAAATGGTACTATAAAGAACAAGCTTGGTAAGATAATGGCTGAAACTGGGTTGGCATGGCCTGAAGCTTTGCCACTAGTCCTCCATAGCATTCAAACGACTCCTAGACCTCCTCTTAATCTGTCCCCCTTTGAGATACTGTTCGGACGACAACCTCATTTGATCGTGAGTCCGCAAGACGACTTAAAGTGTAATAATGAAGTGACTGTGCAATATCTTATAAAAAATGAGCAGCTGAAACAACAACAACAAAAACTCAAAATGCTGTCACCTGGTATGCCAGAAACGAATTGTCATGATGTTGAAACTGGGGACTATGTTATGATCCGCAATTTCTTACGTTCAGGTTGTTTAACAGACCGTTGGGAAGACTCGTACCAAGTGCTGCTGACCAGTACTACATCACTGACGGTAGCAGAAAGAGACACTTGGGTCCATTCCACCCACTGCAGGAGAGTCAATAACCCGGAGAAAGTGCGAGACAAAACTGAGACCGACAACAGATCTGTCACTCGTAAATCTGTTCCGGGAGACCTAAGGCCCGCAGTCAAGACACCTGAGCCAGAGACGTTGCATCAGAACTATCTTTCCAGCTATGGAGTGGCGGTTTTTCTTTTTCTTTTGTTCCAGGATTTTCCTTGTTTTTACTTTTTCTAGGACATTTTATTTTTGTGAAGGAGGATGGAGGACAGAGGAAGGTTCTGGCAGTGATACGGATGAATTGGAAATCGAGGAAAAGTTATTAGAATACCCAGAGCAGTCCATTATTAAGCTTGGTCCAGGGGTTATGAAAAGGTCTGCTAGCTCAGGAACTCAGAGACAGTGTGAGGGGCTATTGTCTGATGAGTATTGTATCTGCAAGTTCTGTGACTCCCTAGTTGAAGAGAGATGCATCCAGCGATGTCAGTCCACCGGTAATCTGAATGTGGGCGGGCATCCTTTGGAGGATTATCACTCCCTGGTGGGTAAGGTGCTAAACCAAACCTAGTGCTGGGTGTGCTCTCACGTGCCGCAGGGGCAGCATAACATAGGACTAGTGCCATTCCCATTAAACATCTCCGAAGTACTCGAATTGAGGGGTGGGAGGCCCATAGAGGGGAAGTACAATAACACTAGGTCCCCTAGTCTAACGCTTCGACAATACTCTGTAGACAGATCTTTGCTGTGTCTAAATATCTCTCATGCAAAGCGTCTGGAGAATTGGGAAGCTGACATATCAGATCAGACAATGGCTCGCCACGCTCATTTTGGAGGGAGACTGAGGCCACCAATAAGCAGGAATGTTGATGGAAGTCACAAATTAGGGCGTGTAACCAAACATAAGAAAGTATCCATTGGAAAAGTCTCTATAGATAATTGTAAGAATGTCATCCATGCCGACACGTGTCTTGAGCAAATGGAGACACTAGGCATGGGTAGTTTTATCGAAACTCTGTGTGATATTAATGGACATACTGTTCCTTATGTTCTTCCTGAAGATGTGTACTTTGTTTGTGGGAGGAAAGCTTATTCCTGGGTGACTCCGAGTTCCAAGGGCTTGTGTTTCTTAGCTAAACTGGTTCCTGAAATCATGACTATTACTCATGAAGAAATGGTTGGTATTCACAAGACTACATCACCACCATACATACACACACAGTATGAACACCGTGACAAGAGAAATTTGATTCCTGGTGAGGAACCCATAGCTACAAAATTGATTAGTGAAACCGCGGGTTTCCAAGTTATGGTTGCCCTAGATCTCACCAGGACCGCTCGGGGAATGTTAAACTTTAAATATATCCAAGACCTAGCTAAATTAATAGACAATATCACCGAGATGTATGATGACACTTTCAGGTATACTGGAAGGGAGCTACAAGCGTACAAGAAGGAGTTGGTGCAACATAGACTGGTACTAAATTATCTCACCTCTATTACTGGTGGGTACTGTGTGACACTGGCCACCCAGTTTGGTGTCAAATGTTGCACATACATCACCAATAATACGGATGACCCTAAGGAGGTTATAGATCGGAAGATGAATGAAATTCTGCAGCTGAAATGGGAATTTCGAAGGAACCATAATTCTTTGTTATATGAGGTCGGGGAAAAGTTGGCAGGTTGGTTCTCATGGCTGAACCCTGTGAAATGGTTCTCTGGTCTGGGGGAGTGGGTACAGGAAATGGTTGCTAGTGTAGGTAAGCTCCTTCTCCTTATACGGGGTGTCATCTTAGCAATTGGTTTATGTGTCAAATGTGTTCCTACTGTGTTGAAGTGTGGAAAACAGTCTTCTAGTAGAAACACTGAGAACGAGACTGAAAGGGTGGTGCAAGACACCAAGATCATGGTATGTGAAGAAGTGTTGTATAACCGTGAACTTAAAATGGTGATTAGGTGGTAGTTTATTATACTATCAAAGGGTGGAGCTGTCGAAGTCAGCAAATTGGATAAAGTCATTTCAATTAAAATCGAGCAAACTTGGTTGTCTTTGTTTGAAAAGATGCGTACGGTACGCTACGGCGTGAAAGGGCACGCTACGGCGTGGAAGGGCGTACACAGCTGCAACACGTGGCAACAACAGTATTTAGTCTTTTACATACATTCGCAGAAACACGCACACTTGTAAAATAGTACACATTAATGGTAGTTGCAACACATAGTCATTTATGTCGAAATATAGTAGTATTTATGTGTAATCTTATGAGCTATATGCATATCAGTAAAACATATGGTACACTTTGAAGGAATCATGTCATGTGTGGTATCAAACTAATCCCCTTCACATTTGCGACTGTCCGGTTCACTCTGTGAAGGGATCGCAGAGCGCATACGCAAGTTATTAATGTTAAGGAATTATGGACTATTAGGATTAGTAATCTTGGCGGGAAGATCAGAGCTCATCCCCTGGAGAGATGACCCCCTCCTTTGGATTCCTGAGCTTAAACTAGCCTATGATCTGCAACCCCCTGGACCCTCCTGATGCCTGGACCAATAGAAGCAAGCCACACCTTTGCATTGTTTTACTGTATTTCTGTTTGCATATAAGCAGCAGCTCATCTAATGTTCAGTCACCTAGACCACAGACTTCAGGACTGAATGACTGTTCACTGGATCCAGAGCGCCTGCGATAAGTAACGGCTGTACTTACTATTATTTCGCTAAGATATATATACTGCTACTTTTTGAGAATAAATCTTTGTACGTTGGAAACACAAACCGAGATTCGACAATCGTTATTGGATAGCGACAAAACGCTCATAACAATGTATTTGGAGGTGGTATAGATTGTGACTGTGCTTATACTTTCAATGGGACGCTTGCAACAACTGGGCACACTTTATATGGGAAGCACATTTATAGGTACAATTGTACCAATGTAATAAAAACATTGAAATGTGACCTAGTTTAGGAGAAAAAAAAATAACAGTTGAAATTAATAAAGGGGTGGTCATAAGGAAGTAATAGACACTAAAGTGATGTTTTTCCGCATTCCACCATGCACATTGTACCTGCAATTCAGCAAAAAATCTGCACAGAGCGTTTTACAGGGCTAGACTCCTGACTCGGTATGAGGACATGCACCTGTGTATGTGCTACATGGTCAAATAAACACAACTGAGCAAAATTAAATGTGCCTAGTGTCCACATATTCTGCGGTTAGACCCTTAAAGATTGTATGTTTTTGAATAAACTAAGTAACAAATATAAGAGGGTCCTTGTGAACTGAAATGTAAAAGCATAAATATAATTGCTTAAACAGTCCAATTCTTGTTTTTGAATGGCAGGAAGAGGGGTGTTTTGGGAAGTTTCTGTTTAGCCAGAATGATCTGCAAATACTTGCACAAGGAAACCTCTTTGATCACATATCACTATTAACTTGCTGATTAAGATACGGTAGGCTTAAAGTAAACAAAACCTAGATACTGAAACCTTTCAAATCAGGAAATAGAACTGTTAACTACTCTGTGGAACAATTGAAGTAAAGCCAGTTACACAAATTAGCTTACTAAAATATATTTCAAGATAATTCAACAAAAGAGTTGTGAAGCTTTGAATTTTAAAATGGTGAATATAGTGTGAGTGTGTATAGTGACACGATGATCTAAAGTCGTCCTAAAGTGCCGATCATCGTTTAATTTGGTTGGTCGTATTGTTTAATATTTTCCGACCTACCAACCACTGACCGATCATGTAGTGTGTATGCACTCATGCTCACGATCTACATAGAGTTTACAGAGTGGGGCTCTTTTCAGCCGATGCTAGTGATGAATGTCCCGGTGAATAAATGTAGAGAGTGCTGTAGAAGGAATAATTAATTTGTTCGTTCTGAGAGAGAATGTTTAGTTTCAGAGTCACATAAGCTAATAAAGGACATGTGGATAGCTATAACAAGGCGGTTTTAATCAGTGTGACAATGTGACAATAATGAATGAATGAATGAATATCATGCTGTCATTCTCTAAAGACTAGAGGACCAGATGAAGAGCACAGATCTGAAGGTAATTCGTGTCAGTCTCTATGCATGAATCGTCAGACTAATTGGACCATCAGTCGTAGGTACGATCGGGTTGAGATAACACATCTTTCAGAAAATTCTTCAGTGTGTACCTAGCCTAAGCCACACATTCTCTGTAGTCATATTTTTCCAAGCATCACTGTCACACTGGAAAAGTATAGTTTCTACACTGGCTGACAGGATTAACGCTACCACAAGCAGAGCCACGAAGTCCAACGTGTAACTGGTTTTCAGCAGAAGACTATTATAGAAAACTAACTACAATTCACATTACATCAATGTAACTTTTTTATTTACAGTATGTCTAATCAAATTATACATTTATATGTTTTTGGAACAGGAAGGGGACACCTTTCCCTCTTTAGTGCCAAAGTCCCCTAATATCTTTTGCCTTCCAAATGGTTCCTCTTTTAGTTCCAAGATAATGATCTGCATGGAAAAACTGCTTCATTGGCTCCAAGGTCTCTATTCCAATCATAAGTTGTTAACAGCCCCCCTGCATATTATTACTTATTTTAGCACTATTATTAGTTTACAGCTATAGTATATTTATTTGGAACAGTTTGTTTTTAAATTCTAGCAATGTGAGTGTACTCTTTTTTTGTAATAATCAGTGGTCTAAGTGGAGGTATGTCATACCACCATATACACCCCCACTTCAACCACTGGTAATAACAAATCACTGGCATCCCTGTTTGATCGTTTGAAGTATTAGACATAAAAGTGTACTCTTGGCCTAATGTAGAGATGGAGGCCTATTTACATTAAAAAAAATGCAGACATATATTGTTTCCGGGAAAAAAGACGCATTTACTTGTGTAAGCATAGATGCATGCATCTTAAGATACGTGCGACTTTAAACGTATCATCACGAGGTAGAGGTGTCAGTTATCATCATCCATTTGATGACTGCTATATAAATATGTTAAAAAAGGTAGGGGAAAAAAACAACATACCCCCCAGCCGGTTGACAAGTTATGGCAGGCTGGACAAGTGACATTATACCACAGGAACCCATAACGTGGGGTCCCCCTGCCGTAGCTCGTTCAGCATAATGCCGAATAACCCATGGTACTGGGACCACAAAACAATGTGCCATCCCCATAGGAAAAACAGCTGTGAAAGTACTGGGGCTCTTCCCACACTGGTGTGAAATGTCCTTACTGTACTTGGCCTATGTTGAAACGCCCCTTAAGGAAGTGTGCAGTCACAATTGTTATTGTGTTGTTGATTGTTTGAACATTAATAAATCTGTTACATTACAACATCATAATGTACTGTACTTACTGTGCCGCTTGCAGGTATATCATATGCTTGCTCTACCTCTGGGGATGAACTGCTGTCTGTGGGCATGCTGCTAATGGACGTACGTGGTGTTTCTTGGTCCTTCACAAAGTGTAACATATCAAAGTACCATAGCTTTGGCACATACACATCTTCAGCTGCAGCTCCTGATTTTTTGGATGCTTCAATTTTATTTAATTCTTTTTTATACATTGTCCTAAGGTTCTGGATCTTGCTTTTTGCCCATTCAACAGTTGCTCCAGGGTGATATGGCAAACATGCTTTTACAAGCTCTTGCATCGCCATGTTTCGCATCATTCGGTTAGAATACTCCTTGGATTTTGCGTTCCACAAACATGGGTGAGCCCTGTAGGTCTCAATAAAATCCTTCATTTGGTCAGCATTTCTTTCATATGTCATTATGATTATCTGTTTGGGTATAATAAAAAGAAACATAAGTCCCATCCGTGCTGTAAATTTCAACAATGCAAGTACACATGTATGTACTAATCAGAAATAACTTACCGTATATATGAACGAATGTACAGCTCCGAAGAATCGTAAAATCCCTTTGTATGTAATGGTCGTGAACGGGTTACAGTTATAGAAAAAAACACTGATACACAAGGTTATTATACACGAATAGTCTTCACCCACAATGCTCCATTCTCTAAACAAACGCCCATGTCAGAGTGTATAAAAATTATAGAGGAGCCTGTCTGGCGCAGAGGAACGTGAGAAGATGGAGAATAAAGAGAAGGTGTTAGTGGGGGTGGAAGCAATGGAGAAGGAGACGCAGGCACAAATTGTGCCGGAAGGGCCAACAAATGTAGGAAAAGTTACAGAGGGGGATGGAGATGCTCAAGAAGAATGTACTGCAGGTAAAAGAGCAAAGTCAATGAGCCCTAGAGAGATGGAGATGATGGTAAAAGTACTGGACCAGTACGACTACGACTGTCAAAAGCGAAAGTACAGAAAAGTGAATTATAGAAAGGAATTGATAATGCAAAAACTACTGCGATTACTGAAGGAAAAACTTGGAAAAAAATAAATAAATTCCAAGTCCAGAAGAGGTGGTCGGACCTTAAAAATAAAGAAGCTAGGAGACTGGAGCGAATCCGTAGAAACATAAAAAAAAGTGAGTAGCACGTGTAGTCATGTAATGTACCTGTTTGAAGGACTTTATGCATTTCGTTCTACTGTCACATGAAGCAATGCAAACGTATGATTATTGTTTTGTCAGAAGCAAGAATTAACAGTGACAAGGCCACTGTAGATACCACTGATGTAATTACACCTGTGATAAAACGCGAAAAAATAAATGTGCCCGAGGGACCACAACACAAAGTGATCTCGAGCAGTGTGCAAGGTGGTGAGCACATGTCAGGTGTTGGAATAAAACTTGTATTAACTTTAGTACAGAGATAGAAGCGAAATGGTAAAACCTTTGTATTTTCTTGCTTCATAGATACCATCGTCATATCAGACGAATGTTTGGAAGAGGGAAAAAATGTCGCCGAGCTCTACAATCATTTGAAAAAAATGAAAGCCAATATTGCGAACATCAAGAGAAAAATCAAAATCCTTGATAATACTTTCGATGATATGTATATGCTGTTTGCGACTGTTGTGCCACAAACCAGTACCACCATTTCACTATAATACTACTTTTTGTTCACTTTTCATATTGTACTAGAGAAGTTTGACATTGCTATTTTTTTTACCAGCAATAAAAGTGTTGCGTAAACACTATGTGGTTTATTCCGAATATTTCAGACATATTGGGGCATATTCATTATGTAATAAAGGTTAATATGGCGTTATAACTTTAATAGTTTGGAAACTTTATAAAGGTTAAATGAGAAATGAATGCCAACATACATCCAAAGGGTAATAACCCACGTGCTTTATACACGTGTAACGGTCTGCAGCCAGACAGGTGCAATACATATCTATACAAAACACAAGTTTGTGATGTGCGGATTCCGCACCACGTGGTACTGGGATTGACATCAAAAATTTACATACACACGCCCCCCCAGGTCGAGGAAGTATTGGAGGATTGTCGTGGATCTGTCGGAAGTCTATACACACTACACAGCGGAAACAAGATTGGAACGAAAATATTAAACGGTACGACCAACCAAATGAGGCGACAATCGTCCATTTGGGCAGACTTTCGACCATCGTGTAACTGTACACACTGACCCGACTTTTGAACGAGCGGTCGTATGTCGGCTGTTTCAGCCGATTATTGGACGAAAACAGTGTAGTGTGTACCCAACTTAAGGCAGATAAAACAATCCACCAAATTTATTAGACAAATTCTACCGCAAAGGAGTTTCCGGTTATGCTGACCGTAAAAAGGGTATCAGAAAATCGTTTTCCAAGATTCATTTTGTTTTATTTAAAATCTAACTGCAAATGGTTATTTGCATATGTTAGTGTAACTAGAAACTGATAATTTTATGGATATACAATAAAAAAAGCATTATTTTTGCTGATTTCTCTCAACTGTTTTATGGTTAAGGTGATTATTTTAATTTACATTTTACTATTGTAAGTGCCTGATCTACGAGTGATTTGATGGATACACTACTTCTCTGGCTAATATGAATCAAATATACATTTCTAACTTCGTTGTAAAATTAATTGTAATAAGTTATATACTTTACTGGTGAATTTTATTGGCTTTTTTCACTTAGGCTTTGTAAATGTTGCATGTCAATATATGTCCACAAGCTTGCCAAGGTATACAAAGGGGGAGCAAAAGAGCATCTGCATGAATTACACTGTAGTGACATCTCCTTGGATGCATTTATTTATAGATTCATCTGCTTTTACGTGCCTTATGCGCCCCAATCTATAACAATTAAAACTGTTATGTAGAAACAAATCCAATTAGTGGCCACTTCAACTCAACCTTTTATAAGAGCAGTGCCTAATATATCAAAGGGCCTTTACATTCTAGAGCCTTAAGCACAATTGCTAATAAAGAGTATTGAAATATAAGGGATTCGCCCAGTACAGTTTCAATCGTCCCGTCGAATCGCAAGGCATGTTGGTTATTGTAGTGAAATTGCAGTGTTAAGATTCGTTTGAAAAAAGAGTTGGCACTACGTATCCCGTCATGCTTTACTGGAGAACGCGTTAATAGCAGAGCATGCCGGAATTTGTAGTCCAGCATGATTCAGCTGATCATGAGCAGAGTGTACGAGAGACTACGTTTCCCATGACGCACGACGACGTGGGCGTGCCTGCTGGTGGGGGCGTGCCAGCGGCTGCCGGCAGCGTGGTAGTGTTTGTGTGCATCAGGAGACTGCTGAGAAGGGAGCTAAAGCCTGGGTACATCATTGTCTCTCACTATGTCCGTGCAGGTCGTGACCGCAAAGATGGCAGATGTGGAGCTGAAGGAGGCAGCTAAGGAGAGGCCAAGCGAGGGAGTCGCGGCTGTAACTGCCGTCACCTCTAGCGCTGCTATCCTGGCCGCCCAGCCCGACGACAACAATGCGGCGCCTTTGCTCAGTCAGCCTATGAAGGGGGTACCGGCCTCTGCTCTGAAGAGAAGTGACCCGGCGCAGCGCCCACGAGATAGCGGGGATTGTGTGGGCAGCCCGGAGGGCGCAGTCAGCGAGGCCCCGCGCACTGTGAAAAAGGTAATGTTCCCCGGGTCACCTGGATCACACTGATATCCGCATGTTGTAACTGTGCCCCATGCAATAGGTATATCCCTGTAACCTTACATTTCCCGTGCAGCAAGGCCGATCATCACTACCTGTCCCGTGACGTTACCCGGCCTGTTCTGACCAGTGCCCGGGTGATTGTCACCCGTGTTCTCATCCTCTCGCCCAGTCACCTCTCAAACCAGCTGCAAGACGTCTGATGTGCCTTCAGTTAGCTGCTTTCCCGACCCACGACAGCTCGGTGTCATTAACCTGTCATACTCCCCCTCCTCTGCACGACCCTCAGTAGCTATGTACCGGCATCTGGGGACCACTAGTCACCTGTTTGTCGCCCATAAGAAGGGATTTTCTGTTGTGCTGGGGACTATTTTTCCTCCATCATCTCTTAGCGAGTGGGCACCGCGCAGTTGCTATGGTGTGATGCGCCCAGGTGTGCGCATCGGCTGTCGTCGGTATCCCTCCATCCTTGTGTTGTGTTCTCTGATTGGTCCTGGGCTAGCCGAGCTGTGATTGGCTTTCCCAGTTTTGTTTAGTGCGTCTCGGCTGCCGCAAGATGAGCTACAGAGAGGTGCAAACTGTGGCCATCTTTCATGCTGTGTCCTAGCTGGCTGACCTTGACATGTCTCACTCATCTTAGTTCTGGTTAGGCACCTGTAGTAGTACTGCTATTCTTAGCGTGAGCATCCAGTTAGCAGCAGGCAGGTCATGCTGGTGCTTGTAGTTCTGCATCAGGGGCATCTTTCTTTTACTGTATTAACATGTAAGTTCTGTGCTACTGTCTGAGTGAAGGTGGTGACTAAATATAACTTGGCTAAAGTAATGTATTCGGGCTGCTAATTCAGTAATCACATTGTGTTTTAGTTATTATTTTGCTACTAATAGTTCACTCACCTATGCTTTTTGGTTGGTGTTAGAGCTGTTATTTAGACATCACAGACTACTTGCCACCAACACCAGAATGGATTTTTTTTTATGTCCAAACATCTCTAAAACTGCACTGTCCAATGTTTGTTTTGGTACCTTCATCTTTTTGATTGTAGCATGTTTTCATGCAGCAATATTTGTGGGAAAACAATGGTTCCCTACACATTGCAACAGCTATTTATGGCAACACACCAGCTGATTCTTACTACCACTTCCTTCACATTTAGTTACTCACTAACCTTTTGACTTGTGTCACTGTTTTCCTTATTTCCTTATTTCTCCCAACTCGCATATTAATATATAGTCCTATTCCTCTAATGTATGCCTGATATGTTACAGGAGCACAGCAATGGATGGTACCAGTACTGTTGACTCTTCATAGGTGGTAGAATTCCAACTGATTCCTTGCATTACTTCAGTATTTGCAATAGCGCTCTTAACAGTATTAAATGTGATACTGAAGAATTATGAACAAGTGCGATGGTGTATAAAAAATAAGTAAATAAGGGGATCTCTGACCATTGTTTTGAGTACAATATGATGTACTTACTGTCCAGATGGAGATGGACTTTAAGAAGTGTCTCTGAAGCACTTTGATGCTTCAGCTGCACTCCTAAAACGCCTTCATTTACTTGAGTGAGATTCACAAAAAAAACAACCTCCTGAGTATTTTTCATAAGAGATTTCCAGGTACAGGTGTACAAAAAGAGAGTGCATGTTTTTCAAAACCTTTGTTTAATACCAATGTGTACATCTTTGGGCTCATTTTCAGAGGGCTCCCATCTGAGCTGCTTTATACTCCAAAGGTGAAAAAAGTGCATTGTTGGCAGTATTATCACAAAACACCTTTTATGCCTGTTTCCCCTTTAAAAAGTGTGAATTTTTTGTGTGGGTCTGAGGTTGGTAAAAAAAAAAAAGGGGTGGGACTGTGGTTCAGCACCTGTTATAAGGATTGCTGTTTTCACTTGTGTATCTTACTACTTTGCACATTGACAAAAGTAACAAATAAAATGACTTGATATTAATCTGACTGTTTTTAATGCTAAATTAACATTTTAAGGCTTCCATGCTCAGTGTTTAGGGGGTGATTATCAAGTTGCCATTGTTATTGTTCAAGCTTTTTTGCAGTTAGCCGACTGCACTCTTCGTACAATGCTTTCTTTGCTGCTCATGGCTGCGGATGAAACACTCTGCACTAAGTAAAGGAAGTGACTAAATGAATGAATCGCTATTGTATGTGTCTTTGCCCAGTCAGTGAGTAGGCTTACACGTCCTTGCAAGCTTTACATGATGCTAAATGTCTGCATCATCAGGATCTCCTTGCTGTAGTTAAGTGCCAGCAGCTGCCTCAAGGGGTTGTGTTTTTTTTTTTTTTTTATCCACTTGTTTGATCAAAACTTGGGTTTTATCGGACACAAAACAGTCCTGGTTTAGATTTTCTTATTGTACACATAAATTTTATCGGATGTTGGTTGGCCATGCATAGATGACTTTTGCTTATCCAGCCATACATGCCTGTTCCTTGGATATGCATGTAACAGAACTGACTGTTTTATGCTTGGGTTAGTTCTTTTGACCAGTGGTTTTCCATCAGTATTCTTTGGTCTGTATAATGTTTTATGAAAGTATCGGGTCACTACATCAAATCAATATAATTTTAGTAAAAAAAAATCTATCTTACATTCTCTAATTTCAATTAGATTTTGTATAATCAATTATGCCATGGGTGTAAAGAAAAGCCCCAAATCTTAGGCTGATCTGTGCACTGGTTTTGAAGTTATGATTTTAAAATGCAATTTTGTAATTAAAAATTTGCTTTTACCATTGTTTTTAAATTGCATTTGTAGCTCAGCTAATTGAGCTAGAGAGTTGGGCAAGGTCTCATTCTAAACCTCTTTTTATGGGCTTTTACATAATAGCAGTATGTTTCAATATAAATTAAAATTGTAAAATTTTGATTTTCTCAAATAGCCATATTTTTCATTTTTGAAAAACATCTCAAATTGTCCATACTGTTAATAAATGCACAACATTTTAGTTTTTGATCATGATGGGATAATCTGCTACAAGAGCTTTCATTTTGGACTGTTTGTTAAAATAATGAACAGGAGAACAATCTAGGCCTATTCATTACTTTTAATTTATCTCCTTAAACAATCCCTTTGATGTATAAAAAAATAATAATAAAAAGCATTACTGCAGCCTGTGCACCCCCTCCACACACACCTCCACCCAAAAAAAAAAAAGCAAAAAGACGGCTTGACAATTAATATGCAACATACAGAGATTTGCAGTATCATAATATGTGTTCACTTATTAAATCTACCGAACTGTAGTCGAACATTGTCTTGCAATAACAGGATCAAAATTAAACTCTTTTGTAGATGACACAATTTAATAGCTAACAAATTACATAATTCCTGATTTTGGAATACAACAAATATTTTTGGGCAGATTAGTTTATTTTATATTTAGAAATCTACATACTACCGTTCATTAATTATAGAATGGTGGTTCATAGTTTAGTAAGGTCATAATATTTCTGTTGCCTCTTATGCATTCCAGATATGGAATGCTTTGAGACAGAAATCTTATCCAAACAATGAAGGGGATCCTAAGCTGACAGGTAAGAATTTAAACTTAAAGGGATTCTCAACTTTTGGAGAATGCCTCCATAATCAATGTTTTCCTCCCTATATATAGCAATCATTAGACATTTGTATGAACTCGTACTGCCTTTGTGTTCAGTGCATACTTAAATATTTAGCACAGGTTCTATTTTAAGGTGTTTCTTTCAGCCTCATTCATTCTGGATTTCTTGTTGTAACTGGAGGAAACCTTAGGAGGGAAGAGTAGAGCGACAGGTGTGGTGGTTTTCATTTGCACTTTACCTCCTAACCTGAATTGCCTGTTGACACCGACTAAAACTGGTGTTCTAGTGAGGGTGGCATTATACAGAGGGTGGCATACAATGGAATAAATACATTTCAATGTACTCTTCTGTGGTGAATACACCTATAGTAAGTTATGATGGCATTGCAGGAGGGTTTAAATGATGATCAGAACTGAGTATGTCTTTGAAATGGCTCAACGAGAGCTTTTTGGTCAGAAGCCTATTTAACATCTGGTTCCATTAGGAAATGGACCTGTGAATGCTGGTGTAGTGTGTTTAAACCTTTTACCAATAGTTATTGTGAAGGAACATGAACTGTAATGTGAGAATCTCTTGAAGTATGGAGTCCTGGATAATCCAACAGAAGTTCACCTTGTATGAAGTCACTTTCATGCTATGGTGGTCATACACAATGCCTGACTTATAATGGCATGTGAAGGTGCACTGTGGAGCAAGAAGGTTGACTGTTTTTAACCATTGCATAATGAAACCTTTCTACCCAGGAAGGCTTCTTATTGCCCATTTATCTTAGGATAAGTTCTGTCAAGGACTGAAATAGTTATCTACTGCACTTAGTAAGCTTCTCTGGGTTAGCCAAACACAATGACCTTTATGCTCTGCCGGAGATTGCCTGAAGCTAATTAAATGCACAGCACATTAATAATAAACCTGAAAGGCGAACTGTTTTGAAGTGGTGCTGTATTTTCCTAGTCTACTCTACAGTCCATAGTCTGTCTTTTTTTTTTTTTTTCTATTTTGTGGTTGATCTGCTTTTTCGATGCCTTACTGTTTTAATATTGAACTGCACTTGTCCTAAATAAGATGATCAGAGGTCTAAATTGTAACGTAGAGGTAGCAGACTATCCAGAAAAATTGTGAATGATTGCTTGACTTTGCTGATCAGCAATAACTTTGTAATTAAATATAATTCTAAAGTAAGCAATATGTCTGAAATATAAATTAAAGTTCTTTTATTTGCATGTCTTAACTCCTGCTTTTGACTCTGTAGTAAGCTTTGTGAATGGAAAATTGAGAATTTCATATTCCATTGTAATCAGTTTTGCTGGCTGTCGCAATCTTAATATTAGTAATTTGAATTAAATTATGTATTGAGATGCTTTTGTTTGCAGTGTAGGACATAATTGATTGTGGTAGGTTTACTGAGTGATATTTTAGTGTAGTTAAAAATGGGGAAATAATTATTGGTGTTAATAAATGGCACCTGTTCTAAGATATTATTGTAGTTTAAACAAGTTTGATGCCTGGGCATCTGAATTTGTCAGTCTGCAGGGATGATCAATTATTATGTTGAAAAAAGCGCCCAAGTGCAAGTCAAGAAATCTCCCAGCCCTGATCAATGGCTGACTGGTGCTTCACTTCTGGGTATGAAGTGATCTCTTCAGCAGCAGTGTGGGAGGATAGGGGGGGGGCGGAGGGAGAACCTGTGACGAAATCGCTGCAACCTTGGCAACGGCTACAGGATAAAAGCAGAAAGCATGATCTATTCTACAGTCCCTCTCTGCATTCATTTGTATCTTTTATCATGTGACCAATTCTCAAGGCGTTTATTGTTCAAGAATGGGGCTGTAATTTAATCCATTGTGACTGATCTTTTTTTAAAGTCACGAAATGTATCTTGTACTTGTAATGTCTGGGTTGTGTACCTCTTCCCTTTTTTTTTTTTTTTTTTTTTTAACGGTAAGCTATTAAAGGACCACTAAACCTCAGAATTCAGATATGAACCATGATGGTAAAATACTTCCACTGTAACTGTTAAAAAGTAAAGTATTGTCCTATCGCTCCTAGAGACAGCCGGAGCTCTTTCCACATCTTTAGGACAGTGGAGGATATTTGTCATAGGGTAATAAGCCCTATAGCCCATGAAATTGTATTTTCGTCAATGACCGGCGTTTGCCATATACCACAGTGGGTAACCGTGGTCCCCTGGCAATAGTGCTGCTGCCTTTCGCCAGAGACATGTTTCCCCATGAAAGACTAATAAGCAACACCGTAGAAAATGTGCCATCGCAATACTTGTTCTGTTATTGCTATCCAGAGGTGAAAGAAATTTAATTAAAAATGCTTTTTTTTTCTGTGAAGCATTTTTTCAATGATCCGTTATCACTGCATGTTCTCTACATAGGTCCCAGTGTTCTGATGGGATGCAGGTTGAAAAGCTGATACTGAGTTCCTGTGACATTAGTGTATGAATCAACCAATACATACTGCATTTCTGCAAATCAGGTCTGCTTATTGTCAGGCATAACTTGCTTGTTTAGTTGGAGAAGCACCTCCTTCCTAACATGGCAAACTGCTGCAGAGGAATGAAAGAGCTATGTAATGAACTTCTTTAGTCCGGTGTAAACACTCCAGTTATTTCATATACATTATTTAGCTTAGTGTTTATAATAAAGTGAATCTGATTAAATAATTTGTTTTCCAAAGTAGCAGCTTTATTTTCCCTTTACGATATAAGCTTTCACGAGCAGGCTCTTTCCTTGTGTTCTCCTTCTACCGTTCCATTACTCTCTGTACCTCTAGGCCTGCTTCACTAGCCCTGTTTCCTTGAGCTCAGGCCTACTTCACATTAGAGATGGGCGGCTCGATTTCCTGAAAACAGAGCCGGCTCAGTACTGTCGCGCGTGTTCGGGCGTGAAAATGAGGCAAAACGTCATCATTACATCGTCTGATCTTGCGAGACTTTCATTTTATAAATAACGCCCGAAAACGAGATCCGGCGCCATTTCACGGAGAGACGCTGAAGGAGTAGCAGGGTTCTTAGCAGTCTCCAGTGCAGTTAGTCAGCGTTATTAATGCAAGTAAAAAAAGAAGTGTTGGCAGTGTTTTTCCAAGTGTTCAGTAACATTGTACTGTGCCAGAGCTCACCCAGAAATAGGAGAATGAGAATATAATAGGCTGGCATTGTTCACAGAGCTCACAGAGAAACAGGGTTAAGTGTTCTTGTCACTTCATTCTCAGTGTCATTGCCTACACAGAAACAAAAGGGAAAGGAGGGACATAATCGAAACTTTGAAATATATAATTATGAAGGGTTTTTGAGGTTGGATCCAGTTACTGCCTGCTACCCTGCAGCTCTGGTCAGTGTGATAGGCCAGGGGGGATCCATCCACCGCAACCCTGATCCATAGTAAGAGGTCCCGAGTACCAGCCCAGGTACACCAGCAAGGGGCTACCCCAGCAGTGACAGTTACACAGAAGGAATGTGGGTCTGGGTGCCATAAAGGAGCCCAGTATTGGCAGCAGGCTCCTCCTACTGAGGCTGGAGGGGTGTATTCGGGATAACGAAAAGGGACGGTGGCAAAGTAAGCCCAGCCGGTTCCCAGCAACAACAGACAGGGTGGCATATATGTGTGGGTATTTATTTTTTTATTCTGATTAGTAGAATTGTACTCTTACTTCTGTCAGTGTAGCAATACTCGATTGGTTTAGATTACTTTGTAGGGCTGCACAGGTGATTTTGATATTTAATAGCTTGTTTTTGGTCTGATGAAAACTGGAAGCTTCCTGTTAGAAAATGCATAACCACCAGCCCCTTATGGGACTTGCTACATATTTTTCATTTCTGATAACGTTCTAGCAGTGTTGGCGAGCATTTAGAAAATAAACAAATCCTACTTACCTGTTGATAACCCTTCTCTGCTATTATGTTAAGTGATCTGTCCCGTCATCCATTCCTTCAACATCCTTCCTGGACAACAACAATGTACTGCCAATTCTGTTTGTGTCATGCAAAAATTACTATTCCTTTTCTAAACTAAAAGTCTTTTCCCTCATAATGCAATTTAAAAATATTCCCATATGCTGCCAAAGCACAGCTTTATGGTATGGCCTTTTTGCCCTCCCCCAAAAATTAACATTAAAATAGTTGTTCCAAATGCATCCCATAAATTTCAGAATCTGTCTAAGGCAACAAAATGCCAGGACATGAAGCTAAAGTCGGACTAAACACAAAAAAGGAAATGGTCATATTATAACTTTTTTTGTGTGATGTGCCCACTGATGTCTTTTGAATGTACTAACTGGGATATACATGACTTTCATCTCTCCTATATTCTCAGAGTTTGCTGTTATAGTGGACACTGCTGTGTGGCTTACAGTACACTGAGGACAAAAAATTTTTTGTTACATTATATACACAATCTAAACTTTCTTATTTGTGCATTTTTAAAATTGATTTACAAGTAAAATGTTAATAAAAAACTGCCTTTGTGTACAATTGCAGTTCAAGGGAATATACTGTATGTTATGTGCACTCAATGTAGTTCGATGCCTGTCCTGCTCATCACATCTGAAGCTTGTATGTACTTTTAATCATTCAGTAGTTCACTCAGGGTGTGTCTATTTTAAATCAACTTGATTTTAAAAAATCATTGATTTTAAATTGCCATTAAAAAAAAATCCAGGGTTTTAACAAGCTTTTAATGGTAATTGGCATACTGTGCAATATGGCCCAACATCCTTTGACCTTTCATTAGCTGCTCTACTAGTAAAAGGTCTGTATCTATGGCTATTGCTTGCTGACCTAATTTAATTATGACTGATGTGATACCACGAGGCACAGGCAGCAGATAATTCCAGAATCCAAAAAGAATGAAGAACACCACAACACACCAGTGTTTCAAGTTCAGAGAGGACAGTTGAAAGAAGTTGCTTATCACTGTAGGAGCAACCTTGTTTAATGACCTTTTGTTTGACCACAATGTTGTGTCAACAGTGGTACCAATAGACTGATGGAAAATGCATATTGGTTCAGAAACTGTAGTTTGTAATGAAAATATCATTGTAGAGGTAAAGCAATTGCCAACAGCTGCAGCATCCGCTTCAGTAGAAAGAATATTTTCCATGTTTAGCGCAGTCAAAACTGAGAAACCACTTGAATATTGACAAAGCTACAAAACTTTTTTTTTTTTTTGAGGCGTTCAGTAAACCTAATGTGTAGGCTCATTCAGATTTACAAATCATGGAAGGCAATTGCCAACTATTGTAACTTTTACATCATTGCGGTTTCTTTCCTTCTGCAGTTTGTGTTGTGATTTGTGTGTAGTTTGCTGTGCTATGCCATGATTGGTGCACTGTCAAGTCACTTAAATTGAATATATTAAAGACTCAGTATTTTAAAAGAGCTTTGTATTGTTTTTACTTTATTTTTATTTTTTTTATACATTTTATTTTTGCGAGCTCAAAAAACAAAATAGCCAACATGCAATAAAAAGAAAAATGAGCATGTACACATCAGTAAAAGCATAAAATACAATTAACAAATCGTCGTGAAACAGTATTACGGATGGGTCATGTTGCGTATAAAAAGATTGACCAGTAATTATTATTATATATTTTTTTAAAGATGTAAAGGAATGAGCGAAATTCCACGAGAGGAAGGGAAGTCGCAGAGAGTAGAAAAGAGACTAGAACATAGCAGATAAGAAAAGGAGAGGGATTAAAGGGAGAAGGACGGACAAATGGAGGTTTAGTGTCAAGTGAAAGGGGAATAAGCCTGAAAAAACGAGAGCCATGGGCTCCACACCTCAGTGGACGATCTTGACGTCCTATTACTAATGCTGGTCATGTATTCCAGGCGCTGGACCTGCCATACTCTGCTAATAATGGCCTGGAGTGATGGTGGGGACTGTTGCCTCCAGTCTGCTGCGATTTGGCAGGTGGCTGCCGACAAGATATGTCTAGCCAGCTTATTCTGGTGTTGAGTCGCTGTGGGCGCTCCCAAGGGCAAGAGGAGAAATTTAGGTTCTGGAGTACCGATTGGATCAATTTAATCTCGGCCCAGAATTTTGTCAATTTGGGACAGGTCCACCATATGTGGATGAAGTTACCCTTGTGGGAGCACACCCGCCAACAGCGGTCAGAAGAGTCTGGGAGAATTTTATGAATCCGAGAGGGAACGTAGTACCATCGGTACAATACCTTGTAGACCTTCTCTTTTATTTTAACACAGATTGAACTGGAGGCAGCGTTCTAATATATCTCTGACCATTTTTTGCTCAAAAAGCTATCCCCAAAGTCACGTTCCCAAGCAAGTTCATGTGAATCTCTAAGGTCTGAATAAAGTGGGGTGAGTTCATAGTATAGTGTTGAAATAAGGCCTTTCGTAGAGGTCTGGCGGAGACAGAGATTTTCAAATGTAGTAAGGGGATGGGAAGAGAGGCGAGTTTTAGCTGTGTGGTGAAAATGACGGAGCTGGAGAAATTTGTAGAAAATTTTAGAGGGAATATCCATGCGACCATGAAGTATACTTGGTTTATTTTACGTGATTTTTTTTAAAAAAATGTAAATCTGATTTAAATCAAAATAATCTTTTTTAAAAAAAAAATAATAAACACCCCCCCCCCCCCCCCACTAAGTTCACTTAATTGGATTGAAGTGCTGCTCAATGCATGAAAATTGCATGGCCTTGTGAATTTTAAAAATTGTTATTTTGGATTTCATAAATTCAGATCGAATGCTGAAGGTGTTGACACCCTAGTAAAAAAGTGTCTAAAAAGTCTGTAGCGCATATACAACATTTCTACTAACAGATAGATAGATATATATCTATATATCTATTATATATATATATATATATATATATATATATAATTTTTTTTCTCTCTATCTATCCCAGCCCATCACATAGTATGTAGGAATTTGGCAGAATGCAGAGGAGAACCTATAAATGATTAGATATTCAAGGTAAGGCCTAAATGTCTTTAGGGGTATTTTGCATGATTCCAGTATACAGATTTCAGTCTTACTATGGAAAGTCAACTTGATAGTCACGAAGTTATAATGCTTCTTTTATGGCGTTCTGATAAAAAGCAGATAAGATATTGACCTTAATGTCGTTAGCACTTGAGCATTTAGAATATTTGTCTCCATATAACCTCTCCTTACTGATTCTTGCTTGCACAACTCTTATCTTTATTTGATGGAAATAATAAACCTAACATTGACACTTTCATATATATGAGCTAAGAAGGTACAATATACACTTTAGTGGTAACCTGACATTTCACTGTATCTCTGTTTAAAAATAAACAAACAAAAAAAGTATATAAACTCTTCCACTTCATTAGTCAGCTAAATCTCCTCTCACAATGTTTTTTGTTTTTTTTGGGGGGTCTCAGTCTCGCATCATGGTCTGTATTTGGAAATATTTTTACCTAATGCTTCATGTGGGGCAGTTGCCATTTTGGCAGAATGCTTACAATGTCTTAAACCAGTAGTTCCAAAACTGTGTGCCACGACTCCTTGGCGCTCTCACAGGGGTGCCGCGGCCGGTGGTAAGCAAGGCCTGGGACTGTGATTATTTTGGCTTTGGGGTGGCTCAAACTGAGAAAGTTTGGTAACCACTGTCTTAAACTCCACCAGAACAATCTTTATCCTTACATTGTAACCTGAGAGCTTTTTTTTTATTTTAAGTGTCTCAAACAACATAATTTGCTATACATGAGCAATATTATTGAAGGCAACAAAACTAAAGTACAGCTGTGTAGAACCAAAATGGTAATGCAGTAACCTCACAGTTCCTCTTGTGTTTCTCGGGAAATGTTTCATCTGCAATATAACTAAATTCATGCATGAGATCAATTTTATTTTGTGGTTTTTGCTTGGGTACATTGGCTTGTGTACAGAAACGGGGTCTTGCAAATACAACACTGCTGTCTGTTCTGTACAGTCTGTTTCCTGCAAGGGATTTTGCCTGAACAAGAGCTCAGCAATTATTGTGTGGGCTAGATAATCAATGTCAGAGCCCCTGCGTCAGTATAACAATTGAATCAAGAATTTTCCTTTTTTTTTCTTTTACTACATAATGCCTTGTGCAAAAAAGGGGCTAAACCAGCGGTTCCCAAACTTTTTCAGTTCGCAGCACCCTTAGGGACGTATTCAATTGTCAGCGGAAACGGCGAAAATCCTGCGGTCCGCGCACTATTACCATTATTACGGTAATAGTGCATGGAAAAAACGTTAATACGGTAATTTTCTCGCATCCAGCTTACTATTACCGTATTAACAGTAATAGTTTTAACGCAGCGGGATTTCCTAACAATTGAATATGCCCCTTAGTCTCCATAATTTTTTCAAGGCACCCCTCCAAAATAATTACCGAGCAGTCCCGTTTTTTATAAGTAGTTGGGTCAAAAATAGTAATTAATATTTAGGCCAGGACAGAAATACTTATTTAGTTGAATGCAAAAAATAATACACATAAATCCAAGGGAAAATAAAATTTTTATGTATTTTTTTTTTCAATTATATATCTGTCAAAGCATAATTTACAGCAATCTAACTCTAATGCCCCCCCCCCACGCAGCATACTCCCCTCACTTCTCACTGAATGTGGGGCGTGATGATGTCACTCCCGACATTCAGTGAGGAGGGAGGTTGCTGGGCCCTGGGTGCTGCCGGATTGGTAATTTTTTCCCCCCCTTTACCTGTCTGGCACCCCTGTGACAGCGCCGCGGCACCTCTGGGAGCCGCGGCGCACACTAACCCATAGCTTGGCAGACAGTATTTTATTCAAAGTTCTGTTTGTGCACTATGTTCTCCATGGGTAGGTTTTCCCAGCAATAAAGGGCCCTTTCTTTTGGCTTGGTATATCAGAATAACTCTTTGCTTCTATCATGGCTGCATTAAATGAATTACCTAAGGTTATATACAAGGCATTTTGTCAATGTATGCCTGTTAACTGCCTGGCTACAAAGCAGCTGATTCAGTAGAGGAATGGGTTAACAGAATTGTTATGTTATCACTTCTCTTGCCCCGTTTTGAACATATCTGTTCCCATCATTTTTGCAGTAACACTTGCATGTTTGCCAAAGACTTTATTTTATTAATGACAAAATAATGTTATCTTAAACTCTTTAGTCCACATTAAACTTTGGTACAATCGGTTAGCCCTTTATGTAGATGTTCATACAATTTGCTTGCCTACGTGTTTAGAAACCAATTTGTTTACTGATAATTGAGCATGTATTTATTTGAACGCTTTACTATGCGAGAAATTTGAAATGAAAACTAAAGTAATCTGACCTGCAAGCATGTATGCCTAGTATGTTTCATGTAAACTGTCAAGTGGATGTGGTTTGCCATGGAAGGTTTTAAGGCTCTTAAATTGTGCCTGCTTTAGCCCCATATAAATGACTTGTTCATGTTTTGGCCTACTTTTAGGATATGACATGAATCTGCGTTTAGATTGTGGAACCATGCATTTTATCTTAAATTAAGGCATTGTGGCTAATAGTAAACTGTGTACAGGAATACCAAATTGATGGCTTCAATGTCAGTCTGATTTGTCTAATTGATGTATGTCCTCTTGTAATGGGTATCACTGTTTGCACCAATAACACATTTTAGCCTTTTCCATCGTCTTCTCCATAGCAGTCCTATTGAAGAGGATGTGACAAGCCCTAGGATATTGAATGTTTGACATGACCTAAACAATATTTAATAGTTTTAGTGGAGTTTTAAATGTTTGCAGGAAGGACTTCTATAATCTGTTTAGCTCAAGGTTTGTTATAATTCTAAAATAGGAATTTGTTTACAAACGAACTGCTCAGCATGGTGGCACAGTGATTAGCATTGGTGCCTCACAGCACTTGTGCCATGGATTTTATTCCAACTAGGTATCTGTCTGTGTCCGTGTAAACTCATGCGCAAGAAACTTCTCTTCTCACCTGTAAAGAGTAGGAACACTCCTTGCTTTCTCCACACACAGTTCTCCGGATGCCAGCTGATCACCAGATATTAATCTGTTCTCTGAAGACTCTTAAAGAGTCAGCGTGTGGCAACAAATTGAAAAAGACTGCTTATGTATCCTGTATCCCACGCAGCAGCCGTCTCCACACTACCAGGGGAACCGGGAAGAATCTGTGCTTTGTACTTCCTATGAGATCTGCAGCGAGCATGTTTTATTTTACTTGTGTTCTTTGATTTAAGGGATTGCATCTGAACACTTAAAGAGCCTAGGCAGCGTCATGTGTTCTGTATGTCATGGCACCTAGATGGTCATATTTTATTTTTTTTCTAGTTTTATTTTTTTATCTTTTTGCAACAGCAGTGCAATTTTGCATTATTTCCTAGCATAATATCTTTGCATTTGTAACATCTGGATTTGCTGCAATGAAAAGTGCCCTGGTGTCTAATCGCTTAGGCTTCCAGGCATTTGAAAACAATTGTATTGCGTAGTGGGTGTTTAGATCGAGCTGTTGTGATTTAAGCAATATTTTCTCTGTGTGCTCACTATATTAAATGATCATATTTTGATTATTTGTGTACACATACAGTAAAATGTATTCTGTCATTTACAGTGCAATCATACCACTCTGCCCAAGTGCAAAAAGATGGACTCTGACCGTGGTTAACTTAAGACCTGGTCTGTTTGCAAAATTGAAAGCAATGACAATAGAAGGTGGATGATGATAAAACGCAATGGTTTTAACTTTGCTTTTGATTGTCCAGCCGAAACGCTTCCCTGGCATACTGCAGGGCTTGACATGGCCTTTTAATTAAGAGCTGGTGCTGAATAGCCGACTAGAAGGAATTTGCTGTTGCTCATTTTGCATTTACACTTTAGCGTGCAGTATTAGTATAACCTAGCACATGACAGATATCTGTTTGCTCCAGCCAGGCTGCTCTTCAACTTGCATTTCATTTTTATTACTTTCAATATAGTATATAGCATGATAAAATAGACTGTAATCTGTTCCTTTCAGGAGGGACTTGGTCATCAAACTCTGTGCACTGTATAGTGCATATACTTCATTACAATGACATTATTTGCTATCCGTATCCATTTGACATTGAACGGATTGTCCATTCCACATTTTGTTACATTTCTATAGTGCCCTTCTCAAAGCACAGTGAGAACTGGAAGCCCAGGGTCAATGACTCAGAAATATGTTAGGAGCTTATCTGCTGCCATAAACCTGTCCATGTTTTGTTATTAACGCGGTTATTAATGGGAATTCAGCGTTAATAGCTATACTGAGCAATGCTTGTAGGTAACAAATGATGACCTGTGACAAACTCATGTGACATAGCTGCAATGTTTACCATGTCAAATGGAAATTAATTGCAAAGCTGCTGCCAGGCTTGTGTATTTCATTGATTTGTATTGTAACGCAAAATAAGAGTATTGTGTAAACCTTGTAGTGCCATTACAATATAATTTCTAAAATAAAACCAGTAAACTTCTGGGGTAGGCCACATAATCCATGCCAGTCAGTTTCACACCAGTAAAAATGCATGTGATGTGTTTTACAAGCATTTAGGGAGCTCCCTGATGTCTTCTCCAAAGGAGCATAATGTGTTCCAAAAACCATAACCGTACTGTAATGCTGGTAAGAGCAGCTGTGCTTATGGTGATGCTAGTATTATGTATATGTTACTTACTAGTGTTAAAAACGTATGTAATGCCAGTTTAGGGGAGCCATTAGTGTCTGCAGCAACTTAAAATTGTATGGTAGATGGTGACCTGACATGAAATGGGTAAGTGAGAATACACTCCTTCACATGTGCATCATCCCTGATCCTTCTGCCAGGGCAAGCATAAGTACATTGTAACCTGGGGATATAGCAGTGTTTTTATTCCATGTGGATAATAGATTTACAGGCTGTTTTGAATCATGTTTAATTTGTGGGGACTCCAGGGAAACCAATTCCATACATAACACCATACCCAGTGTAAAAATAACATTAATGTAGCTACGTGCTGTTAACAGAACACCTATTTAGAATCCTGTCTTTTACCCAAGTAGTTGTTACTTAAATCTAAATGAAGTCATTCAGTGACCAATCTAACTTAAATTATCACTAAATACAATAATTAGAATCAGAACATCCTATTACCTGCTGGTAAGGGAGCTTTTACTATTTTTTTTTTTTTTTGCTTTTAGTTCTTCAAGGTTGTCTCTTTGAATTCATTCAGTGTTTGAGTGTGGTAACTGACCGTACAAACTTGTTCTCTACACACAGACACTCCCTCTCCATCTTAGTGAGTGCTATGAATGGCTGTTTGGAAGATGACCACTGGTTGCTTTTGTTCTCTGCATCGTCGCAAACAATGGGCAACAAAGTATATTATAAAGTCGACATCACATTCTCTTCATATGTTTGGTGACTGCCCACCAATTATCTTACTGATGAAAATCCAGTTAGTAGCACTGTGCTTTATAAGTTGGGGGGGGGGGGGGGGGGGGGAATGAACAGAAGCTGGAACAAATTAAAATATTTCCTGTGATTCTTCCCATCACTAAATATTTACCCAGTTGGGAGAACGAAGTATAGATGCCCATTTCAATCTATAACATGGTTTACGGGCCTAGGAATAGTTATTCCATTTTTTTTCCCCCCTCCCCTCTTTTATTTCTATATTAACCAGGGAGCCTCTCCTGTTCCCACCCTATTGACAACATTGATAAAGTCAACGTTACTTCGATATAACAAGCAGCTGACAGATGCAGACTACACTTCAGTACTGACAGGCAGGGGCGATCTGAGATCGATCTCCCTTGCAGTAGTGATAATTTCCTTGTACTGCGGATAAATCCCTGATATCGTCTGTGTGGGATCATGTAATTTTATGTGCTCTGTGGGGCAATGTAGGATGCATAGCAATAAATGAATACTATGTGGTGTCAAGGGCTGGGAGTTGTGATGAATTCTGTACATTTCATTGCAATGGCCATTGTATTGTTTATAAACCACCTCAACTCAAGGACTGTCGGCTGCCAACATGAAGTTGATCATCATTAGTTATATAGTGCAATCAAATTCCATAGCGCTTTACAATTGGGAACAAAAACACAGTAATAAACAATACTGGGTAAAAGAGACCGAGGCAAGAGGGCCCTTCTCGCAAGCCTACAATCTGTAGGTCAATGGAAGTCTGATACATGAGGTTACATCTACATATTGGTCCAGCCAGAAAATAATCATCAGAAACCAGTTGCTGTTTTTCTCTGTTTAACCAATAAATCTCATGGTGGGCCGGAGCCATAACTACTTCAGGACTCAAAGGGGAACACAATCTGGTATGTTAGATCCATGTGGACAAGGGAAGTCGACAAGTCAATCACTTGCCTTTTGTGGAGTAAATGGTGTCGCCACACTGCAAAAACCTAGTTACATAAATGTCAAGGCCATAAGAAAGTTAAAATGAATAATGGTAAGCTGACTGTCATTGTTCAGGTATTCTTGTAAAGGCCTTATGTCCATTCTGATGTACAATTTTTATACCATAGGATCAAAAGCTTTCTCCACCATATTAACATTTTTAAATGCACTGTCCTGGTCATGTAACAAAAGCATAGAGCCACTTGGTCTAGGGTTTCATTTTTAACAATTGTGGCTTGTCGACACAGTTCTGATAAAAACGAAGCAGACAGCACAGAGTCTCTTCTTTCAGAGACCCCCGAACCCATATTCACTACGACTAGTCTGAGTTGTAAGTGGGAAGTGACTGGGGAGAACTGACTCAATGGTCAGTTTACATTAGTATTTCCTTAGGACAGGCCTGTTCAACCTGCGGCCCTCCCGATGTTGTGAAGCTACAAGTCCCAGCTTGCCCTTCCAGCTATCAACAGGTTGTCTACTGGCAAGGCATGCTGGGGCTTGTAGTTTCACAACACCTGGAGGGCCGCAGGTTGGACAGGCCTGCCTTAGGAGAAGCCTTTAGCTGTTTATATGTAATATGGGAATAGGAGACCTACAAGACATGGCATTATCCAACATTACCTAAGGGTCTGATTCAGTTACCAGCCACTATAGTCGCAGTACATTCAAATGAAGCCAGATTGGTACAATAGAGGACCATGAAGGGGAGTTAATGAGCACATTCCTATCAGTTACATTCAAGTATCCATATAGTTTGAGGCAATATTTTAGTAATCATATTTTATCAAGCAATGATTGGGCCTATATTTTTACTATACTTTAACAGTCCACCATTTAATAACAACTATTATCTCAATTATTAAAAACCAAAATATGCATCAAAATATTGGTTAAAAAATTTACATTTTCAATTAAATAAAAATGTCACTTCACTGTGATTTTCTTGGATGGTGACGAGAGAGAAATAATAGAAGGGGTGAGGGGATGAAACCTTTACATCCGAATAGCGGACCCAGGGTAAAACACATCTCCCGACGATTAAAATTTTGGCATTCGACTAACGGAAGAGGAAAATATTTCCGCCGCCCCTATTACAAGTTCAATGTAATAAAAAATAATCTTATTTTAAGTGAAACATGTAAAATGGATTATCTTTATGCTGCCATTCTGTGGGTAGTTGTATTGTGGGGAGACATCTTGTATTGAGATAGGCATGTCCATAATGGAATAATTATGACTTTTCCCTTCTGCTCTCCATGATTAGTCTGGGTACACACTACAGTGTGTTCATCCGATTGTTGGGCATATCAGACGATAAACAACTGATTTAGCCCCATATCACATTGGAACAATAATCGTTTATTGTTGCAGCGTACACACCAAAGTCCATCATATTGTTGAACAAGACTTTTAAAATTAACTCTCAATCTCGTTCAATGATGGGAGGATGTTGTTCCAATTCTGCAGTGTCCATAGATCTCTATGGAGTGCGCAGAGTCGGGATCTTTTCAGCTGATGGTTGATATAAGAAGAGCACAGATCTGATGGCAAATCGTGTATAACTTCAATAGTGTGTGCACAAATATCGGCATGCTGATTTGGACTATTCTTTTCATGCAGTCGCTGGTAAAATTACTAAAGATATTGCATCGTTAGCATTTTCATGTATTGTGTACCCAACCTTAGTCGCTCGAAGGAAACCAAGACATAAGTATATCACTTTCAAGGTGGGATCATAAAATAAGCATTTCCTGGTATTAACACAATCTTCTTCAAAACCTGGTACTCTTCCCATTACACTCCTTGCAGAATAATTTTCAGGCTGAACATTATCATTGATGGGCACATCACTTTAGTGCTTGTCTGACCCACCTGGTTTCCTATGGACTTGCAACATTTCGCCATCAGTGGTATACATTTAACTTCCAAATATATTGCAACTAAGGCAGCTAATACCAGAAGTCGTCTTCTGCCCATGGCAGAAAATATACACAGCGGGTGAAATAAGTATTGAACCGAACACACCAACATTTTTCTCAGTATATATATATTTAATGTGGCTATTGTAATGAAATTTACACCAAATGTCAGCAACCGCCCTTGCTATCCACACATGCAAAGAAATCAAACCATAGATGTCCATAAATTAAGTTTTGTGTAATAATGTGAAATGACACAGGGAAAAAAGTATTGAACACATGAAGAAAGGGAGATGCAAAAAGGCATGGAAAGCAATCTTTCCAGCTGGTTTATCCACAACTGATAAAAAGGTGTCTCATTACGAAGGTGGCGCACAAGAAACATATCATGATGGGTAAAAGCAAAGAGCTCTCTCAAGCCCTTCGCTACCTTATTGTTGCAAAACTTACTGATGGCATAGGTTACAGAAGGATCTCTAAACTGCTGAATGTTCCAGTGAGCACTGTTTGGGCCATAATCCGGAAGTGGAAAGAACATCATTTCACCATAAACCGGCCACAACCAGGTGCACCTCGCAAGATTTCTGACAGGAGTGAAAAAAATTATCGGAACAGTTGTCCAAGGACAGATCTATACAAACCAGGACATACTGCAAGTTTTTGCATTTCAGTAATTGTGTGAAATCATTTTGGATCACCTGGAAAGGACCATCTGTAGGCGGGGTGTGGGATGTCTCTGTCTCGATTTTCCTACGATCTTTCTTAGACAAGTAAGGCATGAAGCAGCCTTACAAACATAAGTAGAAGCCATGGGCACACAAATATGGTGGTCCCACCAGCCTACATATTTCATCTTTTCAACCATGAGTCAACCTGCGAGCTCCTTCAGCTAAGTTGGGGTAATATGGTTTAGGAGCCATTTGCCTACCACTTCCATCCTTTCAAACTCCACTAGTATCTTGGCCATATCACTTCAACTTACAGGTAGCCCTCTCCTCTGGTGAACAAAATTGTTGCATGTCAAGTAACTTTTGTTCATTAATAGTTTCAACATTCTATAAACTAGTGAATCATTTAACAAGTCCTTTATAGGTTGTTTTGCTGTCTCTTTTGCAGCCTCATCTGCTCTTCTGTTACCCAACGTGACTGGATTCATGTGATTTGTATGGACTTAACATTGTATTACAACTACCGCCTTGGGCAGTTGTGTCACTCTTGGCAATTTCTGTATGTGTTGGAAATGAGCTACTGGTGTTCCTGCTGTAAGAAAGTTTCTACGTTGACAGAGCTCTTAAATCATGAACGCTGAACGCATAATTAGAATCTGTGTAAATGTTCACCTTGTGTAAATTCTACTTTCTGCCACTTTGCATGCGCTAGTCAGCGCTGCTAACTCTACTATTTCTACCTGAGTGGTGCGGACCTACTGAACTAGATTTGTCTGTGCATGTAAGTGACCACTACCATCTCTAGAATGTTAGCTCTGGATTTACTAATGGAATGTTACATATGTCTGGTCTAGCAGAAAAATCTTGGCGTTTCAAGCAGTCGTGTGTGTAATCTATTCCTAATTTCCAGGCTCTGTCAATCCTCATTCACATACGGCAAAAATGTGGTAGGATTCAATGTACTGCATCTTTTTTACTTGTGAAGTTAGGTGCCAAAAGGGTTAGCTCCCTTTGTGTAAACCTGGCAGATAAAACATTTATGGTTTGTGCAGAATTGAAAAGAACAGATACAGCATGAAGTATATATAAAGTAAGTTTGTGACTCGATTATGTTTTCAGTCCTCTCAACAAGAAGTGCCCACTACATGTAAACAAGTCTGGAGCGATCTCGCTACTGTGTCCAGCTGTGCACTGTAGTATGCCACAGGCCTGCTGGTATTTCTGGGTTTTAGGTTAAGGACCCCTGCTGCAGCACCATTGGTTTCTGTGCAGTAAAGATCAAATGACTTTTGGTAATCTGGGATGCTTAAGGCTTGGGACTGGGACAAGGCTTCTTTGAGTGCCAAAAAATCTTTAGTCTTGTCTATATGCTGGACTCTATCCAGTTTTGAAGAGGAGACTAGCCCCTGTATGAAACCTACAACATCATTGCTTCTAGGCAGACATGCTTTGATAACAAACTTTAATCTTTACTAGTGGGCTCATATATATTTCCCAAATCTCTAACAACTTGCATACATGCCGCTAATCCTTTCCTAAGATCAGGACAATCTCACAATCTCTCTAATCTCCGACCTATTCCAAGGACAATACATAAATACATCTTTGGTTGGCACAATTCCATCACTGCCTGCTTATACCACTGGGAACAGTGAGTGTGTAGACCGGAAATAATTCTACTTCATTCAAAACAGCTCCTGGTTTCTTACCTGTTCTCTTTTTAACTACAACAGCAGGGGGCTATCGGGCGAAGGGCAGTTTTCTGGGTCAGCTGTAACACAGGACCTGGTTTGGGCCTCTAAAGCTAAATTAGGTGCAGGACCTGGATTGTGTACAGTAGTGACTAGTGTACGTGGCACAGATCTATAGTGTTCTAGCTGGCCTACAGCAGTAATAACATTGGCACCTTCATAATTGCTATATTCTTTTACATATTCACCAACATTGTTAGTTGAGACGGTATATTATTCACAACAGGATTATTAATTATGACAGAGTTAGTGTTTACAATAGGTTTAGACTATAATAGGGTTATCCTAGTTAAAACTGTTCAGGAATATAGGGTGGAGGTGGAATATTTGGCTTGCATTTTTTCTTATCTACTTCTACCTTCCAATCATTGCTCTCGTCACCACAGCTCAACATTCGGCCTGTTCTGCTTGTTTCTTGCTAGAATGTGGCTTGTTAATTTCATGACCAACATCCGCTAATATAGCTTGATCAAGCGTATCGACCCCTGGGAAAGGTATGATGCAATGCTTTATTTGGGACTATTTATCACAGAACCTCCTAGACTTAACATCATGTCTGGATACCACAACTTACTGCGCTGTCCCCGCCAACAACATCCGCTCCTTGCCTTGTCTGCCCGGCTCTCATGTTACACTACTGGAAATTATAAACGCAGGCCGGTCGCACTGCAGACAGTGTTCCCTTCCCAGTGCCTTTAATAGGGGAGCTATTTCCCAGATAATCTTATCGTTCATTATGGTCAAACTCCGATACTAGCATCAACTCTTTGCCAACTGGTAAAAATAGAGCAGTCACGACAACGAAAGTCCTTACTTTCAAAGACACAGATGCTACATTCACTGCGGCTAGTCTAAGTTTTTATTGGGATGTGAAAGAGAAGACTGGCTAGATGGTAAGTTAGGATAGGAATGATCAAGTGGCACACAAAAGTTAAATGGCAATTAATCATCTTGCATCCATTTAGCCTGAGGATGATACAAGAACTTTTGTTTGACAGTTGGTTATTTTTATCCTCCAGTATGAATATTCTGTACAGCTGTTATTGGATTTTTAACATCAAAAAGAAAAACATGGAGTTGCGCAGAGATACTGAATACAAATGTTTAATATGGTATTAAAACACAAACATATGTAAATATGCCTTGAATCAAAGTGGACTAGCAAAAGTATGCAAAGAGATAGTAATGCATGTATGATAGTTGAAAACATGCATATAAACTGTCTAGCTAGGCATAAGTAAACACTTAAACAATAAGTGCCGTGTAGAGCAAAGGTACACTTACATGCAGATAATAATAAAAATTCTTAAAGCATATAAAAAACACATGAATTGCATATATGCACTTGAATCTCCATAAGCTGAAAAAAATGTCCAATTCAAATGATGTCGACATCCAAAAAGGTGTATATAGATATATCCGGATTGAAAGTCAAAAAGTAGACAAATTTGTATATAAATGACTTTTAGAACGTTTATATCCACTACTATGAGTGTATTCGGAAAGTCAAGCAATTATCCACTTTAAATGAGGAAAAAGAGTAACTCCCTTTGGGCGTCGGTACGGCTGGCAAAAACAGACCATATGCAAGCTGATATCGCTGTAGCTGGGGCACTCAAAAGTAATCACCCGTTTATATGATTCTTCTTACCGGCGAAGCGGCTAAAATTGAGTTAGAAGGAACATGCCTCCGGGGATTAAAACATCTGATCTTGCTCCCAGCGTATCCTATCAATGGGTCAAAGAGTAAAAAGGTTTTACCTTTCCGCCGTCACTGCAGCTCACGGAATGGAACAGTATAGAAAGTATCTTCGGTGCGCACCTCCTACGAGTCCGGAAAGATACAAGTATCAAAAGAAGAGAGTTTCACTTAATTAACAGCTTCCTCATAGAAATGATACAATCCAGGTAGTAAAAGCAGCATGGATAGAGCGACGCGTTTCGTCTGAACCACAGACTTTTTCAAGCAAATTGCTTTTTCCTCATTTAAAGTGGATAATTGCTTGACTTTCCGAATACACTCATAGTAGTGGATATAAACGTTCTAAAAGTCATTTATATACAAATTTGTCTACTTTTTGACTTTCAATCCGGATAGATATATCTATATACACCTTTTTGGATGTCGACATCATTTGAATTGGACATTTTGTTCAGCTTATGGAGATTCAAGTGCACATATGCAATTCATGTGTTTTTTTATATGCTTTAAGAATTTTTATTATTATTTGCATGTAAGTGTACCTTTGCTCTACACGGCACTTATTGTTTATGTGTTTACTTATGCCTAGCTAGACAGTTTATATGCATGTTTTCAACTATCATACATGCATTACTATCTCTTTGCATACTTTTGCTAGTCCACTTTGATTCAAGGCATATTTACATATGTTTGTGTTTTAATACCATATTAAACATTTGTATTCAGCATCTCTGCGCAACTCCATGTTTTTCTTTTTGATGTGTGTGTGTATATATGTATATATATATATATATATATGTGTGTGTGTGTGTGTGTGTGTGTGTGTGTGTGTGTGTGTGTGTGTAATATATATATATATATATATATATAAACACTACCTCCTTTTGTGAGCTGCTGCGATCGATACTGAAGTTTTTATATTTTGTGTTTCAGTTAAGTGCTTCACATTTAGCGCCAGAGTTCAAGTTGGTTTTGTTGGATTTTTAACATGTCCATATATGCTGTTTTTATGAGTGCATTATATTGATAAGACAACATTATATTTAAGAGCATACTACCCTAGATTCCTTTTTTTTTTTTTTTTCTCCCCTATGCATTGTGGATATTCATATGAAACACCACTTTTTTTCACATTAAGTTCTTTACATCAAATGGACTTAAGATCTATGATTAATCCCTGATTATATTTTGATTCTGGTGTGTTTTATACTATTGGCGGGCACTATATCTCACTTTCTGGAACATAAAGTTGAAGATCATCTACACATGGATTTTATTTTATTACACATATGAATATTTTTTGTTTTGATAGCACACTATTTGTATAATTGTTTAACATGTTCTCATTGGATTTCTGAATGTGAAATAAGAAAACAAGGAGAGTTAAGATACATTAAGATGGATGATTTAGGGTGTTACTACTACACTGGTCTTGGTGGGATTCACCAGAAGCTTTTGATTCACTTTATTTTTTGCTATACCCTTTTGACCCCGCAGATCTTGGTTTCCAGTATTACTGCCAGAGCTGATAAACCATCCAAAGGAGACACTTGAAATGCCAAAGCTCTTCTAAAAGGGTAATCACTACACTTTTTTAAATGCAAGGAAAAAGTCAACATCCAAGACGTATTATAGAATCTGAGACATTTTTTTGTAAACGGTGCACTGATAAACCGTTTTCATCAAAAAGTCCATCCACAGGTATTGTACTTGAATTCCTGCAAGATGGTGTTGACAAAGGACTGCCAGTTATTACATTAAAGGTCCAAATAAATATCGCCTCTTGTGCCATTGTTAAACAGAAGTTTGGCCCAAAATAAGTGTATAATAAAGTTTATGCAGGCAGCAAGGAGAATAAAACCCTTATATCGATCTCCTTTGGCTCATGGGTCTTGAACCTGGTATTTTAGATCTGACAACATCACGTTTTGAACCTTTGCATTTGAACCTTTGCAAGAGATTCCCATAAAATACTGGACAATGTAGGTCATTTTATCTAGTACCAATTACCACAGTGTGGAGGATATGGTCAGAGATTATGCATGAGAATAAGGTTGTGCTAAGAAGCAATCCAAAATTCCTGCCAAAAAGAAAGGAGATTTCAGTGTATGGGCTTGGTCAGTGCCATTAAAATTTTTTGTTTTGCATTAAAAAGGGACAACCAGCCTCAATGGCATTGGTGCCAAGATGGATAAAATCTTGCATTAGAGAAGCATACATAGTAAAGAAGGTGGATGTGCCTCAACGCATTTGAGCACATTTAACGAGCCATGGCGACTTCATGGGCAGAGGAGGAACCTGCTTCTATATAAGAGTTATTTATGTAAGGCCACAGTCTGGTCCTCCAAACATACTTTCACCAAACACTATTGTATTCATGTCCAAGCTTCAGCAAATGCTGAAGTTTGGAAGGAAGGTGTTAAATATAGATGTAGAGATAGATATATGTTCAAGATGAACACGTTCAGCTTTAGTTAATTATATGATGGAGCCTGCCTTAGGTGAAATTTAAGACATGTTTTCTCTTTTTACAGGATAATTGTCCTAAAGGGATTTTTCCATCTATTTAGGACTACTGTATTCTCCGAAATAGTCTGTGTACAAGAACCTTAGTTGGCAGTAGCAGCTTATGTTGCTTTCTCCCATAAAGCTACTTTTGTTCCCTGTGCTATAGCCAGCAAAATTAGTGTTCTAGACACTGCCTTACTGAGCTTACAATCTATCATTGCTTTGTGCTGTGACTGTTTCCCAGGACTAGCGACTTCACACTTTTTCCTACAGAGCACTGAGCTACTGTTGTATTTTTCCATCCTTGGATACATACGTAGAAAGTATTTATAAGCAGGTCTGTTCTTTGTGACTGCTGTGGAGAAAACATGATGTTTAAGATAAACATCCATAAAGGGATGACACGCCTGTGTTTTAAGCCACTTTATTTCAGCTGCTTTCACAAGCTTAAAAAGTTTCCTTTTTCTAAATGTTTTTCGTGTCACAGGTTGCAGTGTTTTACGTTCACCTTGGTGGAACTGGATTTCAGCAGTGTCTTGTTGCTGCAAGGTGCATGCAATATTCACATACTACAGCCCGTCGATCCCAGCGCTTGCACATACTAATTTACTTGCCAACTTTTTGATGTTCTCCTCTGGAACTCCCGGAGGGGTGTATGGGTAGAGGAGGCGGTGCTTGGTGTATTTGACATATTTTGCTCCACCCCAGTGATGTAATGTTACATGTCATTGAGACCTACCCGGAATACAGGAGTTTCCCGGACATGCCGGGAGTTGGCAAGTATCTAATATATAAAAGCCTAGCGGCGTGTGTTAGTGTGTGTGTGTGTGTGTGTGTGGAAAAAACTACCGGGTGACAGAGTGCTCAAGCTGCAGCACCACCTGCTGGGCAGAGTTATATACTACACTGACCTACTAAATTCTTAGCATTATCTAATATATAAAAGCCTAGCGGCGTGTGTGGCGATGAAGATGACAAGAACCTTTTTAACACCTTAAGTAGCTTGATTTGACTAGAATGCATGAGTATCATGCACGGGTTAACTTGTGTACTTTATACCTGCTTTTTGCATGTAAAGCAGGCAGTGTAAGCTCAGCTCCCGACACTCCAGCTGTGAAGTAATGTATGAATGGAGAGTCAATATTGTGCATTGGCACGGTGTGTTTACACTGAGTGTTATGGGGTTGTGTTCCCAGGTGCCGTGTGTTACTCACAATAAGAAATATGGCTATGACACTGGTGTTTTGGGCACTTCCTTGGGCTAGCTTCCCACAATGCTAAATTGTTCCATCTAAAAAAAGCACATGGTAATTTGACTAAACTATTTTAACTCTGCATGCATTAAAGGGGGCGCTTATGAGGAGTGATTTTGTTCATCAGTTTCAAATCACCCTAATAAAATTATTAATTGGCCAAATTCTCAAATCTAGTGATATTATCCCTAGGTTGAGTGAATTGTGGAGATTTAAATGATTTAAAACTGGGGATTTAACCAGGTTTTTTAAGAATTAAATGAATGGGAGAGATGTCTGGGGGGGGGGGGGGGGGGGAACCCACAAAAAGCCCATTGACTGTTGGTGCATGCAGGTGTTTGTGAAACTACAAAGTCATTGGCTGTTATGGCTTGCTGGAAGCAGTAGTTCCACTATAGCTGGGACCACTTGGGTGGTACCCACCACCACCACTTGTTGTATGAGTGAAGACTCGTTCCAGCTATGACATGCTAGTTTTTTTCCACATCAAGTGCAAAGATCTACTGCAAACTGTCATAATTGGACCCGTCCAGTCTGCCCTACCAAAAATACAACAATGTTATTTCCGCCATTCACCTGTTACTAGCTTTAAGAGTGTATATGTGTGTGAGAGGCAGGGCTGCCAAGAAGAATTCAGGGCCCGGGTACAACAAATTCATGGGGCCCCCCTCATAGTGAAGTAAGCCCCAAAATTTTACGGCGGCGCAAATAAGATTAGGTATATGGTCATATATTCAGGGGCGTGGCTAGCCAAACGGCAGTGCAAAAATTTTGGGAGGTGCGGTCATGCATTTGGGGGCGTGGCAAACATAAAAACCACTAGGCTCTCAATTCGCCGGAGCGTCACATATGTTTAAGCACTCCTGACTTTCAGGACATCTACCACCACAGGGTAGTATACAAACAATGCAGTGTGTACACAAACAGTTCAGTCTTGGCCTACACCTTACATTGGACACAACATTCACCAAAAATTGGTATTGTCCCTACTAGAATCACAACATTTCACACACTGTGCTGCTCTCTCCTACCTGTTCTTCTCACTTTCTCCACCTGTGGCTGCTGCTTTCTTTAGTTGTGGCTTGTCCGGATCCAGAAATGTTGAAGGACCTATTTTGAAAAAAAAATGGCTACATTTAGAATATTACAGCGAGCCCCAGCGTTAAATCAATAGCACCCACGATTAATAATTAGGCCTTCCTCCAGCTCCAATATTACAATAATGTGCCCCTTCATCATCGCCATGCCTTATGATCACACTGTGCCCTCCATGCTGTTTTTGCCCCCTTCATCTGGCTCCCCTTCATCAGACTATACTATGCTGCTCCCCCCCTTTTTCAATCCCACTGTGCCATGCCTCCCCCCCCCCCTTTGTAACCCCACTGTGTCATGCTGCCCACCATTTTTTAACCCCACTGTGCCGTGCTGACCCCTGTTTATTAACCCCACTGTGCCATACTGCCCCGTTTTTTAACCCATCTGTGCCCCTCTCATTTTTTCACCCCCTCTGTCATGCTGCTTTCCCATTTTTTAACCCCTCTGTGCTCCCCCCTCAATTTTTAACCCCTCTGACATGCTGCTTTCCCATTTTTTAACCCATCTGTGCCCCTCTCATTTTTTAACCCCTCTGACATGCTGCTTTCCCGTTTTTTAACCCCTCTGTGCTCCCCCCTCAATTTTTAACCCCTCTGACATGCTGCTTTCCCATTTTTTAACCCCTCTGTGCCCCCACTCATTTTTTAACCCCTCTGACATGCTGCTTTCCCATTTTTTAACCCCTCTGTGCTCCCCCTCATTTTTTAACCCCTCTGACATGCTGCTTCCCCGTTTTTAACCCCTTTGACATGCTGCTTTCCCGTTTTTTAACCCCTCTGTGCTCCCCCTAATTTTTTAACCCCTCTGACATGCTGCTTCCCCGTTTTTAACTCCTCTGACATGCTGCTTCCCCGTTTTTTAACCCCTCTGTGCCCCCCCTTATTTTTTAACCCCTCTGTCATGCTGCCCCCCGTTTTTTAACCCCTTTGTGCCCCCTCATTTTTTAACCCCTCTGTCATGCTGCCCCCCCGTTTTTTAACCCCTTTGTGCTCCCCCTCATTTTTTAACCCCTCTGTCATGCTGCCCCCCCCCCCCCCCCCCGTTTTTTAACCCCTCTGTGCCCCCCTCGTTTTCCTCCCTTCACTTACCTTTTCTCCTCTCTTGGTCTTCTCTGCTGCTCTGTGCTCCATTGCTCCAGACTGACTGAATGCTGGGCATGACATGATGACATCACACCCAGCATTCAGACAGTCTGAATAGAGCACAGAGCAGCAGAGAGGAGGGATGCCGGCTCCGCGATCAGGTGAGTATGTTTTTTTTTTTTTTTAAACTAGCCTGCTCCCCCCACCAACGACCGAGCCCCCCCCCCCACCCCCCCCCCCCCGCCAAAAAAAAAAAAAAAAAAAGGAAAGGAAAAAAAACGTTTTGAAAAAAAAATTTAAAAAATTAAAAAAAAAACAGCAGCGCAAGGGCCCGGGCCGGGCCCCCTGACATGCCGGGCCCGGGTAATTAGTACCCGCTCCCCCCCCCCCTCTCGGCGGCCCTGGTGAGAGATATATGTGTACATATATATATATATGTGTGTGTGTATGTATTAGAGATGTTCACTCACCCCTGTGTTTTGGTTTTGGATCTGGATTAACTTCGTGTTTTGGTTTTGGCAAAACCGCCCCTGCGTGTTTTGGTTTTGGATCTGTATGTTTTAGAAAAAATATGCTAAAATCACATCATTTTGCTCTTCTTTTTTTTTTTTTTTTTTTTTGTTTCTACATTATTATTAACCACAATAGTACGAATTTACAGTCATTTCCACTCAATTTTGACCACCTCACAGGTCATAATATTATTTTCATCCACTCTCAGACAAAGACTGCAGCGAGCTGGCTGGATGTTAAGTGAAATAGCAACGACACAAACCCACGGCAGTTCATAGCACATCTAGGAAACATTGTTACACAGCAGTGGCAGAAAAGAAAAGTGGTGCAAGATGAAATTGACCGTGGGCCCTCCCTCCCACCCTTTATGTAAGACATTGAAAAGGACATGTACAGTTTAACAAATTGAGCACTCCAGCAACAAGCAGTGCCACTTTTGTGGCTGAAGTGCTTGGTTTGTTTGGGCCCCCACAAAACAAACTACCAATAGCTTAGCTTCCTTAAGCCTAACAGTGCTGTCGATGAACTCTACATTAAATCATCTCTGCTCGTGCAGCATCTTTAATCTCCTTCTCTGTGGATACCTCCCTCTCATCCCTGAAGAACTGCCAAACTTATGTAGACACAGGAATGGATATTACAACTGGAGTGGCATTAGATCTGCTTCAGACAGACACGGACATGGAACATGTGGGCAGCATGGAATCTGTCATGTTGGAATACGGTGCATTGAACGGAGATTTAAAGCAATATATAGACGCAGTTGACGAGACCATACTTAAGTGAAAATGTGACCCACCAGATGAGATCCTGGATTTATGAGCGCTTGTACACGAGAGATACACTGTGCTTCAGAAGAACAATATAGAGGAGGCCCTAAGGATGATAAATATGTCCAGTTTAAAGAACAGCTAAGAGACCTCCGAAAACAAATTTGTGTGACCGGCCTTTGCAGACTAAGATTTGGAAGATGAAGACGAGGTGTGTACATCATCCTCACACATTATTAATTCATCTCTGCTGGAATCCACTGTTACAGAAGTCTCAGTATTTTGATGTAATTGGCGGGAAAGGCCTTCCTCGTGGAAATTGTAGTTCATTTTTATGAACATCACCTTTTCCACATTTTGAGGAAGTTATTCCTCCGCAGATCGCTGACATGGTTCTCGGCTGTCCTGAAAACTCTTTCTGAGTTTTTCCTCCCAGTATGTAAAGCAGGGGTGGGCAAACCAGTCCTCAAGGGCCATCAACAGTTCATGTTTTTAGGATTTCTTTAATCATGCACAGCTGAGTTAATCTATTTGGCTGGGTCAGTAATTATCCCAGCTGTTTCTACAGACAGAAATCCTAAAAACATGAACTGTTGTTGGCCCTTGAGGACTGATTTGCCCACCCCTGATGTAAAGGGACTGTCTGATGTCTCTTTATGCTGTCGTTAAAATAATCATCCACCATCCCTTGGATGCTGATAGTAGGATCAGGTGAAGTTACGGCAGAGGTTTCACATTTTTTGGTCAATTCTTTTAGATTGGAACAGATGTCAAAATGTTGTTCTGAGTCATCTGCATCATCCCTGGGTCTTTTGGGAAAGCTTAGTTTTTCCTAGCAGCAGTTGACTGAGAAACTGAAGGAGGAGACGCCGTCCTGTCATGTAACACTTAAGCTGTCATCTTGCTCAACAGGAGCTGCTTGCATCTCTTCAGATCTGGGTCAGTTGGAAACAGAGAAGACCTAGCTCTTTTAAACCTAGAATCAATCACAGTTGCCAAAATGTAATTATCTGATTTCAAGATGTTGATAACTCTTGGATCCTGGCGAAGCGAATAAAGTACTTGATCTACAAGTCCGACATACTTGGCATAATTGCTTTGTTTAACCTCCTTTCAGTTTCTCAAGCTGCTTTTCCAAAAGTCTAATTAAGGGAATTACTTGGTTCAAGCTAGCAGTGTCTGAACTCACTTCACAGGTGACTACTTCGAATGGTTTCAGCACCTTGCACAACACGGAAAGTATTCTCTACTGCGCTTGAGTAAAATACATTCCCCCTCCTTTTCCAATGTCATGGATTGTGGAGTAAGTGTGGATGGCTTTTTCTCTGTTCCTACCTCCTCAGAAGGATATACAGGGTGGAATTCCACCTTGTTACCACCTCTTGCTTCAGTTGGTGGCAGGGCAAATTAAATTGCACTTGTGGCTGCTGCAATCTCCTACATGCTGTTGCCAAATGCCGGAAATGCCCAGTTACTTTACGGGCCACAGACAGCATCTCCTGCACGCCCCGATCATATTTTTAAAAAGCTCTGCACCACCAAGTTTATTGTGTGACGTCCTGAGGAGAGTCCAAGCGGGATAAGCCATGTTGCAATGACATCCCTTAGTTTTTGTAACAGATTGTCAGCTGTATGCCCCTTAGTGAAGCCGGTGATGCAGAGTAGATTGCCTCTGAAAACTGTGGCGCTCTTGTGTACATGCTGCTGTAATTCCTGCTGCTGAAGGCGAATCACCAACCCAGTGTGCTGTCGGTCATATAATCTTTAGTTTGCTCTGTTCCGCTTGTCCACATATCTGTTGATATGTGTACAGTGGGTAGAATGGCATTTTGTGCCCAATAATTACATTTTTACGAACCTTCTGGTAGAGGTGAGGAATAGCTTTTCTAGTAAAATGGTGTCGTGATGGAATTTGGTAACAGGGGCACAAGACCTCAAGTAACTGTCTAAAACCAGCTGCGTTAATAGTGGTTATTGGACGCAGATCTAATACAAGCATAGTTGCCATGGCAGTAATGTATAGTATAAGGGAGCGCAATAAGCTAACAAAGGGATCTAAATGAGTTTAAGGCTGATGTTGTTCCTAATAGTCCAATGTCAAGGAACCAGTGCATTGATGGTTAATGTAATAGCCACTCTTGCAGAGTATTTTGCGCAGCGGAGACCATGGAGATGGATCCGGATACTAACCCTAGCTCTAAATCTAATTGTTGCCCTGAGAATTAGATTTAGAGCTAGGGTTAGTATACGGATTCATCTCCATAGTCTCCGCTGCGCAAAATGCACCGGTTCCTTGACATTGGACTATTAGGAAAAACATCAGGCCTCTTTGTTAGCTTATTGCTCTCCCTTATACTGTACTTTATAATCAAGCTTTCAAATAGGAGCAGCCTTGGTACTATAGTAAGAGCGCCCACTGCTAATATATTTTTAACAGTTGCCATGGCGTCTGTGATCCACTTTGTGACTGGGTGACCACTTTCAAACTTGCTTCCTTTTGCAAAGGAGTTTTAACAGTCAGTTGTTGTAAACTAGTAGTAGTCTTCTTCTTGGTCTGCTTCTGGGTTGAAGATTCACACCCAGCAGCAACAGCAGTAGTGGGCCTAACGCTCAAGAATTCTTCTGAGTAATTCAGGATAGTGGAGGAGTCATCTAGCCTTAGCAACTTGGATGCAGGACTAACTCCGATCGCAGGTGTCGGGGTCTAGCTGAGAGAAGAGACCTAGCTGATGCTGGACTGCTTGTTTTGTTTTTTTTTGTAGCATTAGTTTCTGATTTTCCCAACAGCTTGCCATGAACTTGCTTCAAGTGGCATAACCTGGATGAGGTTCCTAGATGGTTATGGTTCCTACCTCTACTGACTGGCTTTACAGACGCTACAAATGGCTGGACAGCTGTTGTCAGGATTTGGGTAAAAATCATTGCACACATAAGAGGTGGATTTTTTTGATCTCGTGTCCAGGCATGACAATGGCCGCCTTCTTATCACGTGCGAGAACTGCTTCCACTGGTGCAGGACTTACACAAGCAGCATCATCCTCATTAGCGCGTTCGTCAGCTACACAAATATCTCCCAAATCCTGTTGCAATTCCAAAGTGGCATCCTCAAATTGTGTATCACTGACTACACTTGGGCTGTTCATGCACACATCTGCAGAAATGCTGAAAGGGACCTTCTTTATGGGTACACTATCAGAAAGGTCAGACATACATACAGAACTTGTGGATAGACTCTCCTCAAGGTTTTGTGTAATTTCTGAATCTAATGCCTTACTGTTTTCTTCCAGGATGGATTTTATACTTAAAAGTATTTGGACACCACTTTTGGAGTCAGAATGACTAGGCCTTGCTTGGTCATGACTGACTTACAAGAAAATGCCTCAGTTGCAGAACTAGCACTCATAGAAAAAGGCGAAGGCCTCATTCTTTCCTTGCCACTGCGTGTGTAGAATGTCATGTTGGCAATTTTATTTTTATCTGCAGATAACTTTGCCTGGATTACAGTTTTTTTTTCTTTACCAAGGTAAAAGGTGTTTTTACATATTTGTTTCCCAGACTTAAACACTATGCACTTTAACATAGGCTTTACCAGATGATGTAGAGGGATTACTATCATCATGACTGGTGCCAGCAGCTGCTTGGTGCTCCTGGTCTTCTGTGTACTGCTGTGAATCTATTTTGGTAACAAAGTAAAATGTGACTGCAGATTTTGAAGAACACTGCCAACCCTATTATTTATATTTAAGCAATGACCATTAGCAATGGAGCTCTCCCATTTCTATGAGAGCTATAACTCAGTAGAATGTCACTGGAGACTTTGAAGAATACTGCTACCCCTCCTCCTCATCATTATCATCACCATTTATTTATATAGCGCCACTAATTCCGCAGCGATTTACAGAGAACTTGCTCACATCAGTCCCATTGGGGCTTACAGTCTAAATTACCTAACACACACACACACACACACACACACACACTAGGGTCAATTTGTTAGCAGCCAGTTAACCTACCAGTACGTTTTTGAAGTGTGACGCAACAATGTTTTGCCTCGTCTTGAATTCCGAGTGACTGTACCGAGCCGGCTTGGCTTGGTACTTGGATCTGCTAAGGTCACACACACACACACACTAGGGTCAATTTGTTAGCAGCCAGTTAACCTACCAGTATGTTTTTGGAGTGTGACGCAACAATGTTTTGCCTCGTCTTGAATTCCGAGTGAATGTACCGAGCCGGCTTGGCTTGGTACTTGGATCTGCTAAGGTCGGGTGGGCTTGGTTCTCGGATAACCCAGCCTGAGCATCTCTAGTGTGTATATGTATGTGTGTTTTGTATAGGTGAGAGATGACTCATGAACTTGATTTTGTTACATTTGAGTTAAAGCTTTGTTAATTATTTGTAGCTTTCACATTAGTCTTTCTCTTATCTGAATGCTTACTAATTGTCACACCCCCCCCCCCCGTGGTAACATAACTCTGCATCAGAATAGCGTTTGTGGATATAAAAAATGAAACCTTGACTCCTGTTTGCTGAACCCATTTTTCTGGCATTATGTGATTCCCACGCACCAGTCCTTTTCAATGTGTAGAGGTGTTTATGGTTAGGAGTATAATGAATGTGTTATGACGTGGAATCTTTTCTCCATCTAGTGGACATTTGAAAGTACTGCAAGGTTACTTTATCTTATTCCAGGTAAGCGTGCAAAAAACTTAAATCTGTGAGTGTTACTAGCTTAATTTAAGCTTGAGAAATGTTGGTGTTTTTTTGACCTTACAAAGTCTAGCATCTGAGTGCTTGCAATAACCGTTGCACTGCCATCACCAGGATACAGCAGCATTGCAGAGGACTGTTGGCTGGGATATAGAGCACAGGCATTTGTCATGGGGAAGAATGATGGTGGACATCTCTGGGCACATCTCAAATAAAAACTTTGAAATAAAACAAAACTAAAGCTGTAAATGGTATTGTAGGTACAATATTGTTATTATGTTAACTATGATGTTACAGGTTCTCTTTAAATAGGTCTGTCATGCGGGGTCTGTGTTAAGCATCTCTGACATTTTGAAAACTCTGGCACTCCTCCAGATTGTTACGTGTTGTTTATATTTGAGATGGATAATAAAATTAAAATAATAAAATTTAAATTCTGGATCTATAGAATGCAGCACATATGTTTGCTATGGGCATTGCTAAAGACGCTAACACAGTGTCTTAAAAGTAGAGCCGCATTCACTTTTTTTTATTGTGCAGATGATTTGTTCCCTCAGCTTTGTAGAGGCAGTCTCTGACTGCGTCTTTCCTCTTTTAGAGCCACTGCGGTTACCTGCCGATTCTGATTCAGAGCTGAAGTGCAGACATTGGGGCACATTTATCAAAACTCGCAGAATATGAAAAATAGTTTTCAATCCTTATTGCATTGATAAGGATTGAACTATTTCTCATATTTATTAAAAAAGCAAAACAGGAACAGCAGTTCCGAAAAACTGCTGTTCCTGTGAAGTGGAAATCATACTTACCACGGTCTCTTCGGTTCTGAAGCAGCATGCGATGAACGGGGCTCCTCTTCCTCCAGTGCGCATGCGCCGAGTGAAACCCACGGGCATGCGCACAGACATCTCTGCTCTCGCTCTGTAACTATAGTTGCAGAGAGAGAGCGGTGAGTGACAGGGAGGAATCATGTGATCCCTCCACACATGCGCTGTCCAGCTCTGCTCTTCGGAGCAGAGCTGACAGCACTGAAACCTTTCATTTATGATAATGTACGCCAGCTTGAGCTGACATACATTAACATGTTTGAAAAGTTAATTTCATTTATTGTTAAATAGCGTTACTGAGCACTTCCCATACATTGTTATGGGGAGTGCTCAGTAAACCGATAGGAGATGCAAAGCAGCAGATATCTATGATATCTGCTGCGATGCTGCTATCATAAATAGCAAATTAGTGTTTAATCCCCGAAAACTGTTTTCGGGGATTTTACAGGGGGGAAACCTTTCATAAATAGGCCCCCTAGTGTGCACCCTCTAAAACTGAATACAACACTGTATTTGACCACACTGACACTGTAGTAAGGGTTTGTTTTGGCTACATAATTTGGGAAGCAAATGTGACTGGAAAAAAAAATGGTGTTGCTCAATGTGTCTACATGTGGACTGCTTTGAAGATTTGCATTTTACCTGCAATTCTATATGTAAATGTTAAAAGAATGGATGTCTATCTGAGTTTATCCATACATCTACAAAGGTTTTAGGCCATCATGTAATTGTACTGTTTAATTACTGACATAATGCCATATAGACGCTGGCAAAAGTGAGCGTTACTTTTTACTGTCTAAAAATTCAATTAAATTGACGGCGCTCAAAGAATATTACCGTTAATACGGTAATTACTCGCTGGATTTCAGCTCGTAAATTGAATACCCCCCATAGAGTACTAGTTTTCCTTTGCAGAAAATGTAGTGAGACTGCTGCCACCACGCCCTTACTCTAGCAGTTTCAATGTTGGGAATGAAAGAACTTCTCTAACTGACTACACTGTGTGTGATTGACAAACTTGCACTGTGTGTATTGATTGATTTTTGTAAAAAGGGGCATGGCCCGTGATGTGACTGTAATGACTGCATTCTCTTCCTTTTTGGCATGCATTGGATCCCATCAGAACACTGTCCTGTAAATATGGGGGTTTTAGATGTCTGTAACTGTGAAGTTAGTGGCGTTCTATTTTTTAACAGTGCAGCAGTGGTTTGTCCAATGAACTGAAAAGCTCTTCTCTTCATGGTACTTATCTAAAAATGTCAGTGTGGGAAGGTGAACTGCGACTGTTGTGCATGTTTTTAATTTAAAAGTTTACTGGAACAGGCATTGCTTGACTTAAGCTCCCATCCTAATTCGTACATATTACTATGTTAACTCCCATTGTGAGATGTGCCCATGTAATTGTATTCAGATGGAGCATTGTAGATCTACTACAATGTACCTTGCCCAGTGATGACACTAGCTAAATATGCAGCTACACAGTAGATGTGTTGAATACTTTAGGAAGATGGTTTTAAAAGACCACTAATTCTGATTTACAAGTTATCTCATATTTAATAGCTGCTAATGACATGAACTTCCCTATACCTTGCTAGAATTTGAGATTTATTTACATTTTCTCTACAATTGAGTGACCTATTCTTTCATGAGCAATATTCTGGCTGTAAGGAGGGTTCTCCTATTATCACATCATTACCTCATGTCTTCAGTTTCATAAGCTTCTGAAACTTGTACATTTGTGAATATTCTTGTTTTTTGTTTTTTTTTGTAAACTTTTTAGCTTTAGTGGTACTTCAACGAATTGAGGCTGCAGTCTCAATTGCATTAGTCCCCATTTAAATGATCTATTATACCAGTGCGAATCTACTGACCTAGCATAAATATGGCAATTTGAATACAATCTTTGTATGCTTTTCCTAGTAGGTGGTGGGATTTTCCTTTTGTTGCAAGTATGGTTGGTTGGTTCACTATTCACTTGGCTATCCTAATTTGCTTTAAATTGGGGAAATCTTTAATGTAGTATGCAAATAAGATCTGGATTTTGGCCAGAAACAGATTCAGAGGAACACTATAATGCATAATACTGTGCATTTGTTAAAAGCACCATAAGCTCCTAAATATAGTTTTAGTATTGTTTCAGCACTGTGCTGTTATTTACTGTGCCAATGTGACCATGGATTGTGTAGCAGTTATACAACGTGACCATGGACTTTATTAAAACTAACCCTTGTCCCTGTACATTCTCCAGAGCTTGATATCCTGGAAAGCTTGAAATGAATGGAGTGCTTTGTGCATTATTTTCATAATGCTGACTGTTCCGGAAGCAACTGTGCAATCAGCGTTATGAACACATTTACCAAAGCATAGTGTTTTTTAAGCCTCTTCAGGATGTTGGAGAATTGTCCATGATCTGTGCAGGAAGGGTCGAGTTACCCTGGACCTACAGGAGTCTGGAACATGGAACCCCCACAGTTAAAAGTGCTCAAATCCCAAGAGTTTGTATCTTGTCATTCTCTGCAATGTAGAGATTGTAGAGTATTGCATGCCCATGAAGAATTCACCCCTGCTAGGATGCCTATGCTGGACCCTGATTGGCTGACCTTCATTCTGAGAGCTCAGTTGCCATTGACTGTTTTGGAATACAATCAGGCTGGACTTTGCTGTAACTGTTTCAGATATTCCTGGGGCTGGCATGACCTTTGACCAGTTTATAACACTGGCAGCAGTGTTTTATTTTCCAAATAGAAGTATTCTCAAACTGTTTGCTGTTCATTTAAATGCTTAACCTTTCATGGAAGATTACTTTTTTATGTGTGTGCTTACAGCAGTGTCATCCTCATTTTGATTTTTACATGTGTTTAGCCACTTGTATAACATTTCACGTGGTGTTCATGGTATGCTTGTTTACAATGTTATATGTAGATAATCTATAGTTTTACTTTTATGATCTCTTGTGCAGCTGCCAAGGTGTAGCAGAAATTCCAATAAAACAAGCCTTGCACACAAGATTGATGATGGTGACTATTGTTGAAACCCACTACAACTGTCTGATCAACAAGTTTTCATTCATGTATTATATTGCTGAATTAGTAATGTCAAACTAAAAATGATAAAGGATTGCTAATGAAATATCAGCTGAGCTTCAGCAGTGCTGGGGTGTGTATTCCTACAATAAAGGTAGTTAGTCTCATTTGTATAGCTGACATACTGGGGCATATTCAATTCCGATCCCGATTCGCGGGATCGCGCCTGAACGTCCGCAAACGTAATCCGCGGTACTGCAATAACGTGGATTTTCGTTCGCAGCCCATAAAGATCCGCGTTATTGCGATACCGTATTACCGGCAGTTGTGCGCATTTTCCGCGGTAACGCGCGTTACCGCGGATCGGAATTGAATATGCCCCACTATGTGCATTGGAATACTGTAGATTTTGGTGACTTATTTATTTATTTTTTTGGGTATGTTTTTCTATACTGATTTTTAAAACTCTTCTTTAAAATATACAATTTACATGTTTCATAAAGCAATTTTTTAAATGTGACTAGAAATGAAGACTGCCAAGAGATAGATACATGCATACCTACATATGTCATTGGAAGGTTTTACATAGTTTCTCCAGTAGGCTGCTTAGTCGTCCCTCTGCTGAGCAGTGTTTACTATCCGTCCTCTACATTATGTTGTGCCTGATTCAGTATCAGTGGTGGGGAGCAGCTCTACTCTTTTTGTGTGGAACAGTATATATGCTCGTTAGCTTTATCTTTCTGCCTGCGAACAGACATATTTTTGATTTACAGATGTGTTTATACTACACAGCCTTTTACACTGAGAGGATCATGACATAAAACAAATAACATACAGTGATACGAAGCAAAAGGTAAAGATGACCCTGCCCAAATGAGCTTCCAATCTAAGGGGTTTGGGGAACACTTGATACATAAGTAAGTGGAATAAGAGTTGTAGCAGCTGGACAGAAAAGGCCGCAGCATTATCAGCTGCCATTGCTGCAGCAATCCTTGGAGGATGGCATTTCTCCGCAGCTACTGGTGGTGTGTCATGATGAAATGAGGAGAGACGGCGCAAGGTGAAGACGCGGAACAAGAACCAGTCACTATTAAAATCTTTAAATAGTCAGCTGCTGTCTAGCATAACTGTCCTTTTACCATTTATAGTAACTGAAGCCCCATACTCTGGTTGCGGAGAAGGATTTTACTTTCATGCTGCATTGGAACACTTGTGATTACCTACAAATTTGGAGCAGCTATGAGTAGCCTGGTGTCTTTAGTGTTATGCTCGCTGCAGAAAACAGAGCCAGGAACTATGTACCCCAAAGGCAGCTGATGTTACCAAGGAGGCAGTAGAGATCACCAAAGGGAACGGAGATGGTAGCAGCAATGACAGCCAGCTGTAAACCACAAGATCCTTGATGTAATGACCCACCTTGGCACCACTTTGTAACTTCCCACTGCTTTCACAAACTTTTTTTTTTTTAAACTTTTTATTTATAACAGCAGATATATGTATAAAGCACAACAGTACAGGTCATACATCTTATCCAAGTACCAAGATTACTAAATATAAGGACATCCGATAAAAAAATGAGAAACACATAAAAATAACAGACAAAATATAGATACATTCTTCTAATCCAGGTACATTCTGAGAGGGAGTTAAAGATCTGCAAAGGGAACAATTAAGATAGAAAATTTTCCCAATAGCAAAGGTGCATCTTGTACCATCGTACTTATCTAGCGAATAGAGCACACTGCTATGATTTTTTATTTTTTGGGGGGGTGCGAGGGGAAGGGAGGAAGGGGGAGGGACAGAGGGGGAGAGGTGGATAGAGGGAACACAAAGAGAATAGGAGAAAGAAAGTTATCGAGATTGAAGAAAGAAAAGGAGGGAGAAGCAATTTAGGCTTATGAGAGGCCTGGCATAGTACTGTTGTTAAAGCTATACCAAGGATCCCATATTTTGTGGAACGTGGGAACTTTGTCATGGAGGAGACTAGTCTTATATTCCATGGATGCCGTGTGCCAAGTTCTTTTCATAACTCCCTCTTTAGAAGGTTGTGAGGCCTTCTTCCATTCATAATTCTCGAGAGGCTCGTCTGTAGCAGTCTCCTCCTACCTTTCTGAAAACTCCCTCATCGATCCTCTCCCGTCTGGTTTCCGCCCCCTCCACTCCACTGAAACTGCCCTGGCTAAAGTGACCAATGATCTCCTCTTGGCTAAAGCCAGGGGTCACTTCTCCCTTCTCATCCTCCTTGATCTCTCTGCTGCCTTTGACACCGTCGACCACCCCCTCCTCCTCCACACCCTTCAGTCCTTTGGCCTCTCCGGCCCAGTCCTGCCCTGGTTCACCTCTTACCTTGCTGACCGTTCCTTCTCCGTCACCACCTCTGGGTCTCTCTTCCCCCCCCCCGTCCACCCTCCCAGTTGGGGTCCCTCAGGGCTCTGTTTTGGGACCCTTACTCTTCTCTCTATACACCTCTTCCCTGGGTGAACTCATCAGCTCCTACGGCCTCAACTATCATCTCTACGCTGATGACACTCAACTTTACCTCTCCTCTCCCGATCTCTCTCCTTCCCTCCTCTCTAGGGTGTCCGCCTGCCTCTCTGCCATCTCCTCCTGGATGTCCTCTCGTTTCCTCAAACTTAACCTCGCCAAAACTGAACTTATAGTCTTTCCTCCCCCTCGCACCTCGCCCCCCTCTGACCTTTCTATCACCGTCGACAACACCTCTATCTCCCCTGTCCCCCAACTTCGCTGCCTCGGGGTCATCCTCGACTCCTCTCTCTCCTTTGGCCCCCACATTCTCTCTTGCTAAATCCTGCTGATTCCAGCTGCGTAACATCGCTCGCATCCGGTCCTTCCTTTCCCAAGATGTCACTAAATGTCTTATTCACTCTCTGATCATCTCCCGCTTGGATTACTGCAACCTCCTCCTTACTGGCCTCCCCCACTCTCACCTCGCTCCCCTTCGATCTGTACTTAACGCAGCCGCTAGGCTCATCTTCCTTTCTCGCCGCTCCTCTTCTGTCTCCCCCTCTACCAATCCCTTCACTGGCTCCCCTTTCCCTTCAGAATCCTGTTCAAGCTCCTCACTCTTACATACAAGGCCCTCGCCAACTCCACTGTACCCTACATCTCCTCCCTCCTCTCAACTCATGCTCCATCCCGCCCTCACCGATCGGCCAATGACCGTCGCCTCTCTTCCCCCCAGATCACCACCTCCCACGCGCGTATCCAAGACTTCGCCCGCGCTGCCCCCCTCCACTGAAACAAGCTCCCCCCCTCCGAACTTCCCCTAATCTGTCCAGTTTCAAACGGGCTTTAAAAACCCACCTTTTTCTTAAAGCTTTCCAGTCTCCCACTTAACTTCCTACCTTTTCTTCAGACTCTTCCACTTCATTCCCCTTCCCTTATCCTTATCCTCCGTTCCTCCTCTCCCCCGTGTCTCTCTGTCAGTCTACCCCACCCCTTAGATTGTACGCTCCTTTGAGCACGGTCTTCTCTCCTCCTGTCTCCACCACTTTTAACTCTGCTCTCCAGCAACCTAGCCTTCCTCCTCGATGACCCCCTTTCCCCGTCCCCTCTCGCTCCCTCCTCTTCCCCTTGGGGGTCTCCCTCTTTTCCGTGCCCTCCTTCCTAGGTGCCGCTGTTGGCGGACCTACCCCTCTCCCCTTCCCCACCTCTCTAGCTGTGCCCTGAGCTCACTGAGTTACTGTGATTACTGTTTACTGTTCTGTGCTGTCTCACCTCGTATTGTAATTTTGTTTGTCCCTGTAAGGCGCTACGGACACCTAGTGGCGCCCTATAAATAAAAATTAATAATAATAATTCACTGGCTATTTGTAACTTAGCTGCATTATAGATGTGTCGGATCAGCTTATCTGATGTTTTAGTGATGCCCTTGATAGTTTGGTATAGAAGCACTGAGAGTGGATTCTTAGGCACGTTAATTGAGGTTACCTGTCTGACCAGTGATATAACTTCGTCCCAGAAGTTAGCCACCAAAGGGCAATCCCACCAAACATGAAGAAAAGAGCCCACCACCCCACAATCACGCCAACATAAATTTGAAGTTTGGGGAAAGATAGAATGGAGCCTCTCAGGGACCATATACCATCTGGTGTAGACCTTGTATGAGTTTTCACGGATAGCTGTATTAATAGATGACCTTGAGATTTTTTCACGAATGAGCGACAATCTCTCCTCGTCTAGGGTCACCCCAAGATCCTGTTCCCAAGCCTGCTCAAACGGTTCCTTAGGAGGAGATGAGGAGGACACGAGGGAACTATACAGGATCGATATATAGCCACGGCGACCCGGACTATAAATACAGTGTCTCTCGATGGATGTTGGCAACCGCAACCTAGATGAATGAGTCTGGGCTTGAATAAAGCTTTTAATTTGTACATAGTGAAAGTAAAGGTTGCTTGGAAGTGCATGTCTCTCGCTCAAGTCTGTGAAAGAGCGTGGAGCATGCTCTCCCATCAAATGAAGAAAACGGTCAAATCCTGCTTTCCTCCAAGGGTAAGCAAAAGCATTAATGCACCCCTGTGGGAAACTAGGGTGTGACACAGCTGGGTGAGAGGCGAATGGTATGGGCCCAGTGTATATTTTTTGTTCAATTTGTCCCAGACCTCCAATGTAAAACGGATGGAGGGCGTAACAAGGGCTGAGGCTGGTCTGACACTCCTAGGAATCCAAGGTAAAAAGCGAACTCCTATATCTGGAGACAACAAATCTTCAATATCCACCCACCTCTTGATTCCCAGTGGCGAGAGCCAAGAAATGAGATGAGTCAATTGTGTAGCTTGGTAATATTTGTCAAACAGGGGGAGACCCAGGCCACCATTATATTTAGATTTAGCTAGACAAAGTTTGCTGCGTCTGGGCCTCTTACCCTGCCACACAAACACACCGCATATAGATTGAATAGAGCCCAAGAAAGAGTCAGGGAATTTAACCGGAAGGGTCTGAAATAAATATAAAAGTCTGGGTAAGACATTCATTTTGATGGCATTGATACTTCCGAACCATGAGATGTAAAGAGAACCCAGGTCGATAGGTCATGTTTTATTGTGGACAACAAAGGGGGAAAATTAGCCTGAAACAAAGTTTCGTAGGAGCTTGTTATATAGACTCCCAGATATCGGATTGCTTTGGGCCGCCACTGAAACTCAAAATTAAGCTCTAAGACTTTCTTTATGTGAGGTGAAAGATGTAGCGCAAGCGCTTCTGATTTGGAGTTATTTAATTTATATCCGGAAAGAAAGCCGAAATGTTGCAGTTCCATGAATAAATTAGGAAGAGAGGTTTGAGGCGATGATAATGTGAGAAGAACATCATCTGCGAACAGCGATATCTTATATTGTCTACTCTTGACCTGGATTCCCCTCACATCTGGGTTCAGTCGAATCCGAGCAGCAAGTGGTTCGATACATAGTACATAGATAAGAGGGGAGAGAGGGCAACCTTGTCTCGTCCCATTCTTGATGCCAAACACGGAAGAACTCAAACCATTTGTCGACACCGAGGAGGATGGGCTATAATATAAGGCTTGAAAACCTTGAAGAAAATTGCCAAAGAATCCAAAGGATTGGAGGGTTTGAAACATAAATGGCCAGGAGAGCCTATCAAAGGCTTTCTCTGCGTCTAACGCCAAAACTACAGAAGGAAGTTTGGTCTGATTTATGTAAGAAATTAAGTCTATAGTTCTCCTAGTATTGTCTAGAGCTTGTCTGTTTGGGACCAATCCAACTTGATCTGGGTCTATAAGGTGCGACAGATGGTTGTTCAACCTATTCGCCAGAATTTTGGCAAATAGCTTAATATCCGCATTTAGCAACGAGATGGGCCGATAGCACATAACGTGGGATCTTTATTAGGCTTGGGTATTACTATAATATTGGAACGTGTGGTGTCTCTGTGAAATTGTTCCCCCCGTAGGATAGAATTGAAAATAGTAAGTAAGTGCGGAGACAAAATATGCTTAAAGGTTTTATAGTAAGAGGTGGTGAATCCATCAGGACCAGGAGCCTTGGAAGTCTTTTGAGATTTAAGAGCTGCCTTAAGCTCCTCCTCACTGATGTCTGCGTTCAGTTTGGAAGCTATGTTCTTGTCTAGCTTTGGAAGGTTACATGTCTTTAGGAATTGTTGAATAATAGACGGTGAGGGGGGTACAGGGGTGCCCTCTTTATTCAGATTATATAGAGATTTGTAGTAACTATAAAAAGAGTCATTGATAACTTTTGGGTCGTAGCTCAGCATACCCTTCTTGTCTCTTACTGCCATTATTGCCTGAGCAGCCCGTTTTGCCTTCAATTTGTTTGCTAGCATAGTGTCAGACTTATTACTTTTCCCATAAAATTTTTGATTGAGCCAGCGGAGGGCCCTCTCAGTCTTCTCCGCCAACAAAGATTGGATTTCACCTCTAATGGAGAGGATTTGCTTATATAATAATTTTGAATGAGTTAGTTTGTTTGTGAATACCCTCGAGCTGTTGCAACTGGGCAGTAAGAGAGTTCACAAACTATTTTGCAGTCTTGCCATGCATAAATGCATTGTATTGAATGATTAATTTCAGACACAAGGTGGGAAAACAGTGATGATAAAAGCATGCTTCGGTTGTCTGTAATGCAGTGGGGAATTAATAGCTCAATTCAGAACTGGACATCTTCATTTAAAAGATAAGAGCCTCAAATCTTGTGAGCCCGCTACAAATTATTTGGCATACAAACGATGCATATTGTCAGATATTGGCACATTAATTCTTACACCTATACAACAAAGTACACAAGCTTATATCCAAGTCTGTAGCTCACATGTGTGTACACCATTAATCCTAACTAAGACCAATTTGTAGCTTGCTATATTGGATAATCATTAGTTGCTTTGTATCCCTATGGTATTTGTGGTGGTTTTCGTCTACCAGCTATCTTCATGTTCTGTTACCTCTGGCATATAGCTGAGGCTATTAGCAGAGTTTACTAGAGCAGTTTGATTATGATTAAGATATTTTCAAGGGAAATTACAGGAGGGGGGTGGGGGAATAGTATGCAGCAGTATAAATTACCTCTGCCAGCTCCTTTCTTAACCTTGATTGAATCTATTGACATTTGTAGCCTGCAATTTGAATGAGTCATTGTTTGAGCACTGACTTTACAAAGGGCAGATACCACCAATAAGGTGAGATAGTATTTAATGTGAGGAGGGGCTTGACCGATTTCCTATGTCAGAGAAAGCGTCTTATTACAGAGTGCTGCTTCAGCATGGAACATTAGCTCTTCATACTCTTGAATAGTAGTTTTTTGTGCAGAGTTTGAGAGCAGGAGGGAGGCAGGATCCAACTTAAGCTCCTCAAGTGGCTGGTACTGGCTTTGGCTGTGCAGAACACAGTTTCTCTCACACTGCTCGGATCATTTTGTGGAACGCTGCAATTTTCACAGGTGAAGTCATGGAGAGGACAGAAAGCACACAAGATACCACTGCTTTCAACATGCCAGACTGGATGGTAAGGATATAACCCTACCTACTAAAAGCTTTATGATCATTTAGTGAGGCTGATGCAGATATCCGTCTCAACCAAACAAGTCACTGCTGCTAAAGAAGTATGTGTAGTACAAATGTTGTTGCCCCAAAAGAACAGTCTAGAGGGTCTTCCAAGTTTGTGTTGCTAGGGTCTAAAAGTCATATGTTAGGCTCATGGAATTTAATGTATTTTATTGCTAGTGTGTTATATTGAACACTATATTGCTACATTTATGGAAGCAGAGTGTTTAGTTAGAAACTCTTGTATTGTTTAGTCTGACTAGAAATAAAGTGGGTAAGTTCATAAGCAACTCAATTGGATAGTGCAGAATATAGTTCCACATCTATAATTTCTTTTTTTAATCTATTTCCATTTTTAGTAACTTAGTTACATATTTCTTATAGTAAATGGGGATATGCTAGAGAACATTACACGTTGTTCTGCGAGCCTGGTGTTTAGATTTCAGTCATTCTGTTTCTGTTGGGAAATGTACAAAATTGAATGTATTGTATCATTCAACTACCTAATCTATATTTTGATAGTTGTAAGACAGTGTACTTTGAAAAGGAAAGGTCTAGTTCAGTTGATTCCAAAATTTTTCAGTTCAAGGCACCCTTAGGGTCTCCAAAATTGTTTCAAGGCACCCCTAAGCCAAAATAGTTACCAAGTAGTCCCTCCCCGCCTTGCTTTCCACTGGCCCTGGCTGAGGCACCCCTGTGAGATTTCCAAGACACCCCAGGGAGCCTAGGTGACAGTTTGGGAACCACTGGTCTAGTGTATACTTATCCTTAGGTTAGATACTTCCCAGTGATAGCGCATGCAAGTGTGAGCACATATAATATACGGCATTCTGTGGTAGACTAACATTTGCAACTGTGTTTAAAAAGAAAAGTATTTCCTCCCCGCTTCATTAAACAGCCAAATCACCTCCCACTTTAGTCGCATGCTGATCCTGGTCAGAAGGCTAAGACTGCAGTCTCTTCCAGTATATGGATATTCAGTTCCTCATAATACATTTCTGCAAAGCAAGTTCTTCATTCTTATAAAACTCTTTCCTCCTTACATGGCAAGCTGCTGCAGAGAGCTGATATAAGTTACATGTGTTTTTGCTGGGCTTAAACAGGTCTAAAAATAGAATGCATAGTTTTTATGACCCCATCTCTTGCGTTTTTAGTAGCATTTGGGTGCTGTTAGACTGTTTTTCCAAATGCGTCTATATTCACATGCTTCCTGCAAGTAAACGCATTGAGGAACCCTACAGTGACCTCCAATAACCACACAGATTTGACATCCATTTTTATTTGTAACAAAACACAAGTGGGTATGAGGCCATACAACATGATGGACATAATTAAGTTTTGATAACGGTTAATTGTAGCTCTTCCCAAAAAAATCCTGCATTTACTGGAGGCTAGGACTGCATGACACTGAAAAGTTATTCTTTTGAAGTTAATTGCATTGATGACTTTAAACTCCATTTGGAATTTTTTTAATGCAACCACATACTCTGATTTCAGCACCTTTTATACATATTGCTGTTCAGTATGACCTCCTAATCACCAGATAAGTGGGCAATTTGCTTTTACAAGTGTGTGGTGAAATTTCATTGCTGATCCACATGTCTAGCAGTAGTGATCTCTGCAATTCTGGGTAGAATAATATTACCACATGCTTGGTCATTCCTTCCTCTTTCAACGCTTTTCTTCCATGACCAAATTGATTTAACTAAATTTGCAACCTTGTGTTTTCAGCCTAACATGCAGATGGTTTGGCTGTTTTACCGCCGCAATCAGCCTAACATGCAGATGGTTTGGCTGTTTTACCGCCGCAATCAGCCTAACATGCAGATGGTTTGGCTGTTTTACCGCCGCAATCAGCCTAACATGCAGATGGTTTGGCTGTTTTACCGCCGCAATGAGTTGCGGACGACGGATTAAAATTAACAACAAAATGGTGAAAAAAGCCCCCAAAACCTTAACCCACCAGTTTTGTGGGCTATAACCTATGTACCATTTTTTTTATTTTAGGCTCATTCCGCTTAAATAATATTTGTTCTATTCTATGTAGGTAGATAAGTAAGGAACATGTCTTTTAAACAAAGGTGGTATTGTTACAATGGTAATACTGGCGTTCGTCTCCGTTGAACTTTGAGTACAACTTACACATGTACTAGTATGGTAGGGCTGGACAAGTCTCAAAACCAGATAGGCAATGCACCATAAAAATTACGGTTAATTTCTAACCAGTAATATAACTGTTGTGGTTAGTAGACCATCTCTTATCAAAAGGATACACTATGCTTTTAGCAGGAATTTATTTATACTTTAACTTTGAAATAACTATTTTGCAAAATATAAATAAATGATGATGATAAGAGCCATGTAAAATTAATCTTTGTGAATTTATAAATGTCTGCTTGTCAGTGCCATATGTCACATTCCAGAATTAGGCTGGGTAAACACTACAGAAAACTTCTCCCAAGGTGATATCGTAACGGATTTTACCAACGACTGAAAGAAGAGAAAAAAAAAAAAAGTCCTGATCAGCATGCCGATTCATGTGTACCCACTATATGCACAATTTACCATTAGATGTGTGCTCTTCATTTGTCATAACCATCGGCTGAAAAGATTGTGACTCTGTGCACTCCATAGAGATCTATGGACACTGCCGGCCGTGAGTACATACACACTACAGAATTGGAACAACATTGTTCCATCTTTGACCGACCTTTTTAGTCCACTAGATACCTTCAGAATTCTGGAGAATTCACCACTGCTGACACTCAAACATGGCTTTTAGTGCTGTCAATGCGAGAGAACAAATGTAAACCTGCTGCATTACTTTGTAACGCAGGTGCTGATAGCACTGAACTTGTAGCTCTGTATAATCGGTGCCTGGTACAGCACTGTTTACATTGTATTTATTTGAGCACAGGCCAGGTGAGGACTAATTCTACTTTGTCATTTTCTTATCAAGGCAAGTGCTTTAGTCGTATAATTACCCTTCCAAGGTTTTGTCCATACACTATTCATTTATATTACACAGCTTTGTGCAATCAGAATTTTACTCTCACATCAGTTCCTGCTCAAGCATAGCTTACAATTTAGTATTAGAGTCATTTAGTGTAACCGTAGAAAAGTGGAACGTCGGCTGAAAGCCACACAAACATGAAGATGAACTATAAAGTTGTTATATTGCCCTGACATTTGTCCCCTGGGTTGCAGTGTGTCCACTTTTTCTATTTTAATCTGCAAGCCATTCTGCTTTATAAACATGGGAAGGAAGTAGAAAATGTCAAGTTTCATACAGTCTCTAGACCAGGGTTTTTCAACTTTGGTTCTCAAGTACTCCCAACAGATTTTATTTGGCAGAGCAGATACCTTTAATCAAGCAGGTGCATTTTGTTAGGACTGCTCAATTATATTGTCTGTATCCAAAGGGAAAGTCTTAAGAAATGACTGAGACCGCGCTTCTATGCGAAGAAAGATGTCCCCTCCAAACTGTTTTATGGGCTGTTTCTTTGATCCTACACAGCCAACCTGGTGGTTAAGGGCTGCTGTGTCTGTTGTTTTCTGTGACTAATGGACCCGTAACACATTTCTTTTGTGGCTCCAGTTCACTTCTCTCAAACCTCCACCAAAGTGACCTTGTAGCTTGCATATAGATTCTGGACAGGTCTCTTGGGGGGGGGGGTATTCAATTCCCCCCGAAGTACCAGTGCGCTAAAACTCTTACCGTTATCACGGTAGCTTTAACTTGGCTTTCTGCTGAGCTGCGAGCAAAAAGCCGGCGTTGGAACTACCATAATAGCGGTAATTACGCGCACTATTACTGTAATAACTTGCGCATTATTAACGGCCAATTGAATTCCCCCCTTGGTGTCTTCCAGGAAAGGTTTTTACCTTCCCATACCAAGACTAACAACATGACAACAATTACATAATGCACCTTTGATATTCCACCATTTAAATAAAAATGCTTTCAGCAGGTTCAAGTAGTGCATTTGTTTGTCTGCTCCACATTTTCATTTGTTCTAAAATACCAGGTAGAATATCATGGAAATAGAGGTGAATAAATGAGGATTATGTCCTTATAGCAGCAAGTTGCCTGGAGACTAATCCATGTAGAACACTATATGCTTTATTACTCTGCATTCCCCCCATACTTCCAAGACTTCACTGGGAGCTATGATATGATCAAATTGTTATGGTTAAAATACCTTTTCTAATTGCTTGCTTTTCTCTAGAGCATGTTCAAGTATTGTGTCTTCCATTGAGGGTCAATTTCATGTTTGTAGACCTTTCTCCTCTTTGTAATCTCTCCTGCCTTCTGCCATATAGAGAATAGGGGCTTTCCTTCCCAAGCACACCTCTCACGCCCCCCTCTCCTACTCAGAAGCCTCTGTTTACCTCTGTGGGAGAGGGGTGGAGTGACTCTCCCTGCACTGCAAGTACAAAGCACAATGGGCTTATGTTGGCTTCTTATTTCATAATTTGTCCACTGGATAAAAAGAATTACTTTCTGTTCAAGCAACACAATCAGTCTCCACTTTGATTTCTTATTTATTTCTGACATAGTAGTGCGAATATGACATGCATGAAAACAGTAGACAAAACAAGTACATGGGTACAGAGCAGGATAATGCATGGATGCAATTAACAGAACAAATATTCAATATGATGCAGCATTTACCCTTGTGTATCAAAGCATTGTCCCATAGATTGTAAGCTTACAAGCTTACAATCTCGCCTCTCTTTTTGTGTATTTATTACTCAGTATTGTTTTATTACTGTTTGTTCCCAATTGTAAAGTGCTGCGGAATGTGCTGGCACTATACGACGACGAACAAATAGCGTGACCTACAGAAACAATTCAGCATAGACATGACTGGGACCAAAACAGAAGACAGACTGGATGGATGCGCGAGACATTGGATAGTGGACCGTGCAAGCTTTACATTCTAGAGCAGCGTTTTCCAAACCTAGTCCTCAAGTACCCGTAACAGAACATGTTTTCAGTTCCCCCCAGAATACCTCCACAGTAAGTGTATTACCGTTAATATGGTAAATTTAACCAGGGAGTCGCAAGGAAAAAGCCAGCGTTTAAATTGCCGTTTTAACGGTAATTACACGCACTATTACCGTAATAGTACTTTTTACAGTAATGAAGCCTATTGCATTCCCCCCTTAGTGACTTATTTTCACTTGTGTTTCAGAACATCTCATGCTCTGCAAGCATAGTTATTACTTACTAAATGTATAGTGAAATAGGCATGTGTACATGTCTTGTATTTTATTATGGAGAGAAATAGGAATAAACGTGTACTATTAAAAATAAATACCTAAATCTGCTCTTGGCTAGTAGGATCACTGGTCTCTCCATTGGGCTCTGGTTTACATTTTGCCGCCTTAGGCTGCTCTGTCCCCTCAGCTTTCACCATAGCTCATTTGTATTAATGTATAAGTGTTTACTCCCTCAGATACAGCCAGAACTTGGGTAAAAACATTGTACATATTAGTCCTATAAAGATCCTGTGGTCATTTATACATTGACTTGTCTATTTTCCTACTTCTAATGACTGGCTATTATCCTCTCTAAAAGCACTATTAAATTTCAACTAAATAAGCTCTGTGCCGCAGAGAGCTGTATTATTAGCATAGGTTCCTAGTGTAATTTAACTGTTAATTGAAGACACGGGTAGTGTAACCTGTATACTAGTGCTATACAACGGGGTGTGGATGGCAATTTATAAAGCATGACTAGCCCCAGGCTTAACACATTAAAAATGAATCTAATGGACAAGTAAATTACAGAGTGCTGCTTACATAAAAGTAAACCATTGACATTTGGGCCTTGTTAGGAACTGCTGTTAAGAGGTTATAGGTCAGTAGAAGTCGTGTAATTGGCTATTAAACCAAATGATGTAACTGAATTCTGGAATGTCATTAAATTGGGTGGTGGGAGGTCAGATTTCTCCAAACAGGTTGGGCAGGATGAAACCAGAGCTGGCAGGAACCTTGGTATAAAACATGACTTGGCTATGCCCAGGTCATACCCAGAGATGTCTGGTACTTGGTGGGCTCTTGGAATGCTGAATAACAAAAAGAAATACAATGTCAATGGAGATGTGGAGGAGAAATCTCAGGTGAGGGCAGTGTCTGAGAACGGGTCATGTAACAATCTATCCTGCTTTGGGAGATTTCACGCATAAAGTAAATCCTAAACTTGCTATAAGGAAGTAAACTATTATGCATCAGACAATTACAGAGCTTAGTGTACACTAACCTGTTATTTTCCTGGGGCATCGATCCGAACAACTTGCGGGCTTATTGAACAACATTGTGCAAATGGCACAAACATATTATTAGCCATCTTTCTCATTTTACACCTCGTTCTTGTACATGCTTGAACTGCATCAGCGTAATGTTTACCTGTGAAATTTGTAGCCTGACTGGCTTACGAGTGCGTTATTTGTGATGTTGGAATCTGTACTGATCTACAGTGGGACGTGGCAGCACAACACCAGCTAGCTGTTAGTGCCATTCTGTTTAGTACGGAACTGTACCCCTTTTTCCAATTGGTTATGTACGTTGCTCTACTACACGTTGGGGTCTGTACACACATTCTACTTTTCCACAGCTCCCAGAGTGAATGGATGTGCGCATATTTGAACAGTTGAATGCTCTGCTTTCATAACATCTATTTTATCACCTAGAGCTGGTTTATGAGACCTCTCTGGTGATGCTACTGACCATGAACCTGTGCACTGTAGTTATTTAGCTGGTTTCTATCGAATTACCACAGGGTTATCATACACTATGATTGATTTGACTTTTATTTGTTTTTCTTGGTGTTCTCTGTAACATAAGCTATGTAGTAAAGCAAATATCAGAAGACAATACCTTTTTTGTACATTCTACATACTAATATAGAATTGTTAACTATGAACTAACATTTCATCAATAGTTTGTGGTTATGTTTTCCAGTCTCCTTCCATGTCCTTTTTAAAGCAGGGAAAGTTGGGCCATTGATGTTTCCCATATTCCTGACATTGCATAATGTATGTTGAACTAGCACATGCTTTGCCGTTAATAGCTATGTGTCTGTGTCCTCTGACTGTGATTACCTGTCACTGATATTGTGGTGTTTCAGCTTAGTATATGCCCAGAATTATACGTTGAGCGTGAATACTGCACATTATCTGCATTACATGAAACACTAGTGTAATTGTTTGTATCCACAGTTATCTTGCTCAGTTATTATACTAGTAAAAATGTGTAACCCTGCGTTTGTTTTGTTTATGTTGGATTATGTTTGTAATCCAATGTAAATCTTCCTGGCCTGGATTTCTATTCCTTCATATTTCCCTGTTTCAGTCGCTTTTTGTGTTTATCGCAGCAGATCCAGTTTGCGGACCAGAAGAGGGAGTTTAACAAGCGTCCCACAAAGATTGGTCGCCGTTCCTTATCTCGCTCCATATCCCAGTCGTCGACTGACAGCTACAGCTCTGGTAAGTATGAAGTAAAGGACCAGTGGACACTTCTCATTCTCCAGTTCTCTTGGTGGGTCAGCACCATCACTAGCCAATAATACTAAACTGAATATTTGGCCCTGTGTAAAATGCATTCCTCCACTTCATTATTCTGTAAATATTAGGTAGACTAATTTAGCCAGTTGCAGCAAAGAAAACAACAAGCTCTTTATGCAAAACCTGTTGTGATGTGTGCTGATTTTTTTTTTTTGTTTGTTTTTATTTTTCCATGAAGCAAATGTTATTTTTAATGTTTCTTTAACTTGATTTTCATGTGAATGGATGCAATTTATAGCATGCAACTGGATGCGGTCAGGTCAGAACACTGGGTATGTCATATATCAAACTACAGTGCACATAAGAATTGCATGTGTAGCAGGCTTTATTGACCAATGTATCTTGTAATCCGATTCATGAGATTAATCGCACAACTACACAATTGTTTCCATATGTACATGCATGCACACAAATACAACAGACAGGTATATACCCTTTTTTCCTTGTTTTAAGATCATGTGATGTCTGCAAAGACAGGTGCATCTCCAGTTAAAGCAGACTGTAATAAAGTTATTGTCCAATAAACACAATCTGCAAGTTTTATAATTGACACTTAATCTTTTGCCAGAAGTATAAGATTATCCTTTTTAAGGTTTACAAACAGAAACGTTTGAAGTGAAAGGGTTATGATGCAAGTCACAAGATCTGCCTTTTCCTTCAGACTGAACCAGTTCTGGCTGGCTGATCTTTTCCCAGTCTGGGCTTTCTCTCTTCATTCTCATGCAGATATTCTGTCAATGTCATTCTTTTATTAAGTCCAGATTTCTAGGGCTTTAGGTCAACGTGGGAATCTAGCCCAGAAAATGCAAGTCTCCTGTCTCACAGGGATTTGCAGGTTGTGCTGAGCTGGACAGAGCCCTGCTGGGGACTGGCCTTCAGGGAAATATTTCTGCACGGTCTAATCCTCGGTCACTCAAATCTCAAACTTCAGTAAAGTGTCTTTAATGAACTTTCTTTGCTCTGCTTCTCATCTGTGCTGCTTTCAGACTTCCATCCTGGTACACTGATGCTGTAGCTGTATAGGAATCAGTGAAGTTGATTTTCATAGTTGCCAGCATTTTAAAATAGTTACCAGGGACATATGATACAGTAACCCTTGGAGCACTACATAGTCCCCATAATGACAAGTCGTCGCAAATTTATTATAACATACTGTTTGCGTTAATATCGCTTCAGTAAAGATTACTTAAAAAGCCCAGTGATTAAGAATGGATGTTAAATATTGCTTTCAACATTCAGTTTTGGCAGTAAAGTCTTTAACTTGGAATTGTCATTTTAGCATGGATTTGTCTCTAGTTTGTTTTTCTTTCTTCCGTGTGTTTCCATTTCCCACCATAAAAACAGGCAATTCCAGCAGATTTGAATCCTGTATTGTAAAGAACTATCCTTGCTTGAAAGTTAATCATCTCCCCAATGTCAACTTTTAAGTAGCCAGGGTGGGATTGTATGCTTGTCTGCATACAATGGGAAGAGAGAAGGCAACTCAATCCGGTACTGTTAGATACTTTGCGAGTGAGTGCGTGTAATCAACAGTGAAAATTAGGTTGGGGTTATATTTGCAAAATTGACCTTATAATCTAGAAAATAATAAGTTCACCAATGGCCCCTTATGTGTAGCTAGAATAGTTTCATGGGACCATTTGCATTTGGGGTAGAAAAAAATGAAAATCTAAAGTGCCTTTAATGGAGTAAGTAAACATTGAGTTAGAAGCTGTATTCCACTAGTGTAATATTTAACATGCATGTTGCATGAACTGTATTTCGTGAAATACATGGTCTACGTTTCACCTTCTTTGACCCATTGTGTGCCTGATATTTTGACACTAGATTTTCAGTTAGTAGGTGTGATGATACCTAAAATATGTTACTCTTTACAAACTAAAAATATATATATTTAAATATACTTGTGATACATTGTCATGTCATTAACATTTAGTGGTGAGTTCTTTGGAATTATAGGGGGGAATTCAATTTGCAGCGTTACTCGTGAAAGTAACTTGGCTCGCGCACTATTACCAATAGTATGGTAATGTTAATGCGGATTTCTGCACGTGGCTCTCAGAGCTGTGGTAATGGTAATATGCGCACTATTACTGTAGTGGCTGTAATAGTGTGCGGGCCGTGGTACTTTCGTGAGTAACATGGCCAATTTAATTCCCCCATAGACTTTAAACTTATTTATATCTCGCAAAGCCAAAATATCTCCTCTTAAAACCAGATATGGTTAGGTTCTACAACTGATAGACATGTTATTATGAACATTATTAATGGCTCATACGTGTACTATACCAATGTTAACAAGGCTGTCTTTGGTCCCTCAATTTGTTATTATTTTGTAGATGACTCTGAGCTATACAGATTTTACAAGTGAAGGGTTATCCTTGCACCAGAGACCTGTACAGTAGGTATCTGAGTGACAGATTTAATTATAATAATGCACTTAGGACATAAAACATCTCCATGCAGGTTATACATAAAAACTACTAGAAACCCCACATTGTGATTATGCTGTACAGTGACATTCTGGAGCAGTCATCTGTCAGTGTTTGTGCTGCATACAGAAAGCTGACCATACTTAAACCTCCAAAAACATCATTTCTATTTCATAATAAAATGTCCAGCATCCATCCCAGATGGGGAAAAAAAATTAACCGTTTCATTTAATTTTTTTATAGCAAAGGCATAAACACATTTTTAAAGACTTTAGTGCAAAATGTTCTGTTTGACTTTCAGCAGGAGCTGGTCTGTAACATGCATACATCATAATGCAACATGTAGTGTCATAGTTCAGTAGCGTGTCACAAGGGACTTGGTTACTTTAAGTACTTGTCTATGTATATCTATGTATTATTCAGGAGCTTATTCAAACTGAAGATGTTTGAGATATTGTAATTATTGTAGAAGCTTTGCCTTTTTCCCCCTATGCACACCAAACGTAATATATGTAAGTCCATTGATGGACACTGTAACTGGCCTACCCCTATCTGAAAATATATGCCAAATATTAATACAATGCAAAACCAATTCAAGTTCTGTCAAGGTATATTTATTATGGTGGACTTTAAATATACATCTATTAGTATTTGGTATTTAGTGGCCATTTAACATACAAAAAGATACAGGGTTCATTAATAAGTACATAAATGATTGATTTATTATATTTGCATTGGGTAACATAGCATAATGTTTCAATATTAGTCCTTCATTAAGCTGATCTATAGTGTTTAGTCTGGAAACCAGCCAATTATGTATCGCAGCTCAACTCCCATGGAACAGATCAATGAACAGGTGGCCATGTACAAGGCACATTGGGCCCCACTCTATAAGATAGAAGAACATAGGAAGGCAAAGGGGACATATGGCAAAACTCGTCAGAAGGCTCAGTAAAAGGTGAAGTGGCAAAATAAAAGTGTAAGCACAGTCTAAATTTACAGTATCCAAAATGGTACTGAAATAATGATCCAAATAAACTTGGAAGACACAAATCTTAACATAGAAAAATCATAAATTGAGAGATTAAAAGTCAGGCTCTATTTAAACGCATGCTAGGACACTATAAACAAGTAAATGCTATAGTAGACAGGTATGGATGGTTAAAGGGGATTATTAAATATTTATTTCTCTGGGTGCTACATTTTCCTTCTGCGTTCCAAAGATCTACTTGTTGGTGAATTGTGTATATGTCTCTGTCCTAGAGGGCATTGATTTATGTGAATGATTAAATATTCTCTGTAAAGTGCTGCGTGGCATGTAGGTGCTGTATAAAAACCTGTTAATAAATATATATATTTCAGATTTTAAGACCTGTTTGTCTTTTCCCTACATGTGTTTATATTTTAAACACTAATAATAAGCACAGGTCAGGTGACTGGCACTGTCCTGTTCAGAGACCTCTGAACATGCATCATGGGAGGCAAAATAGGTTTTTGCCTTTGCTGATTATATCCTCTTTCACTAGCTGCTTCCTACACAGACAGCTCAGATGATGAGACTTCTCCGCGGGACAAGCAGCAGAAGAACTCCAAGGGAAGCGGTGACTTCTGTGTGAAAAATATCAAGCAGGCTGAATTTGGCCGTCGGGAAATTGAAATTGCAGAGCAAGGTAATGATGGGTTGGGTTTTCTGTGTAGCACACGTTTTATATTCCTAGTTCTGTACTCCTGGAGTAGGGAAGAGAAGTTTTGTAAGCATAACCTATGAAGCTTGGATTAAACAATATGCACGCGCGCCTTAGCTTGCTAGGGTTTCAGGTAAAAAATGAAGGAGGAACACCCCAACTCAAAACCAGCTTGTTTTATTTCTGCCTAGCAAAATGTTTCCTTGCTGTTTCGTTATCTCACCAAAAATGCCGTCTCTGTGGGACATTTTCTACCATATAAGTAATATAGACACACAGCTGTTTTGAAAGGGGTTGCTTTAGAGCTGGTTTATAGCTTGGTTTATATTCTTTAGAATTGTCTTATTTGGAACTTGTCCTGAAGTGGCTGTTGAATAGAGAGGTATGAGCATGTGGGGTGCACTTGTTCATAAGGACAGCTCTGCCAATACAGATATATTAAGGATGTTCATGCTTGGCCTAATCTCAGACTTTACAATTCTGCTTTGGGGTGAAAAAAAATCAATGTAATAAAAACTTCTGATGTGTAATAGTATGCTTCTAGAGTCCATTAATATAACTTACTGAATAGTAATAGTCTGGTTATTCAACACCCTTAAACTTCTGATGCAGAATAAGCAGACAAAAATGTAATTGTTGCCTTTTATTCACTAGCAGGCTTATTAGCTGCATAATACACAAAAGCCAGTTACTAAAAACCCTACCTAATTGGCTCTCTTCCAAAGTTATGGCTTCCTGCCAGTAGCTGTGATGGTCTGTCAACCTTTAGGTGGCTTTCTATGGTTGCTGTAATGGTTTGGAGAGTGGCAGGTACACAACACTCGCTGCCTTGTATTGCCAATTTTACAGGACTTGAAAGTTCCTTAGTTCATGCAGGGACTTTAATATCCGATTGTTGTAGGTTGTAAAACATTTCTTATTTTCGTACTTTATGTGTAGTACTAAAATTCCACGTGCTTGTTACAGTTATAAATATTTTATGCTCTTTCTGCCTTTTCATGGGGTTTTATTGTTCATTTTTTCCTCCCTTGTAGAGATGCCTGCACTGATGGCTTTGCGCAAGAGAGCACAAGGAGAAAAACCTTTGGCTGGAGCCAAGATTGTCGGATGTACTCATATAACTGCACAAACTGCGGTGAGCTTTGTTTCATGAAGTTTGTTCAGAAATACTTATGTCAATTCATTAACGCATATCTGGGTTTTTATCCACTTCATCTGCTTTTTATTATTAGTATTGTTATTATTTTTGATTCTTAATGGCCACATATAGGATACTTATTTGTAATGCTCATAAAAGCACAGGTTCTTATCTTGAGGTCAGCAATGTATCTGATACTGATGTATATTACACCTGGCTAGGTTCAGGTATCAGAAAATTGTTGTCATGTGACACTGTTGTAGAGCTGCAGGAAACTCCAGCACACACATGTTTAAACTCTAAATCTCTGAATACTGTGTTTGGGGTTTTTTATTTTATTTTATTTTTTTTTATTTTATGTTAAATAAGCTGGTAATAAGGTCACCTCTGTAGTTCAGGCAGCACCCACTTTATCATCTGTGGGCGCTACATATTATGTGGGTTTCATAGGTCAGTGCCTGATGGTGGATTGGATACTTCCCAAAAACATGGTGGATTTTCACGATGCAGATTTAACTAAAATGTCTGATACCCTTTTCTAGGTTGTGGTCATTAGTATCTGTTTCCTGACAGTGTCTACTACCAGCCTATAATGTACAGGTAAAGCTGGATTGTAAATTAGTTTTGCATCTTCCATCTTCCGCATTTTCCAGGTTCTCATTGAGACATTGGGCGCTCTGGGAGCTCAGTGTAGATGGGCTGCCTGCAATATCTACTCCACTCTTAATGAAGTGGCTGCTGCTCTGGCGGAGGGGGGTAAGTGATGCTGCCATTCTATACTCATTCTATCTATGTGCGAGTCTTCATACTACACTGCTTTGCCTCATGAGCAGGATGTCCTGTGTGACTGTAAATATCACTCTGTTACAGATTTGTTTGTACTAGTCACTGGTAATTATGCACATGAAAAGAATGGCTGGATTTTTTTTTGATTTTTTTTTACTGTCAATTTTTGTTTTAGAATACTCAGCAAAATCTGTAGCAGCTAGATGTTGTGCTGCTCAGAAAACATTCCTCTTTATTTTCATCTGTTGGCATCAGTGTGGACTGTCATATTGCTTGCTTGCTTGCTTGGCTGAGATAGTTAAATGTCATTCAGGATCCAAGGACAACGTAAAAAATGGTAGAATATTTTATTTGTTGCATTAAGGAAGAGTTTGAGATACTTTTTGACACAGAAACGTATTGCTGCCTTTCCAGGTGCAGTTACTTATGGCAATGCTATCTATACAGTTTTTTGCCTTTTTATTATTTATTTTGGCTTCGATCACTATTAATGACACCATTAAAAGGAAAGATGTTTTGGGCTAGTAAAGTATGTCTATAATATCTCCTCCACCATTAGGGTTCCCGGTGTTCTCTTGGAAGGGAGAGTCTGAAGATGACTTCTGGTGGTGCATTGACCGGTGTGTGAATGTGGAAGGTTGGCAGCCTAACATGGTGAGTCTAAATGCAAAACAATCAATTGAAGTGTACAAAATCTGCGTACATAGTCCTATGAAAGCTTCAGTGTACTTTTGAAAGCCTGTCTGTAACGTAATCCTCAAAAATCCAATTAATGGTTTATGTGGAAATGTCTACAGCTTATCATATTCTGTAGATTGACTAGAGCAAGGGTTGGCAACCTTTATCTACCAGTGTGTCGACTAAAATTTAGTGAAGCCCTTATTTTATGATGACAATATCATATTAATAGTTATGGGACCGAGAAACGTTAATTTTATGCCAAATAGTAGTGTCCACAATTCATGTTAGGACACAGTAGTGCACCCAAAATTCACATCGTGCCACATAGTTGTGCCCCAAGTTCATTTTCTAAATAATGTGTACAGCGCAAAACCAATGTGTTGTGTGTTAAATATTAATCCACACTAACAAAAAATAAATAAGGGAACAAATTGCTTTATTAACAAAAAACAATATTTATTAGATACAAATAATATTTTTGAACCAATAAAAACTCAAGATGAGTATTACAAACAACTAGAGTTTTAAATATGTACACTAGTTGGTTCAGAGTGCTATCATACAACATGTCACATAAAATCACAAAGAATGTATATACCTCATACACCTATTTTTGATAACAAACTATTTAGCTATATTGGACCATTGATCAAAGTCCAAAAATCAGCAATATAATATTACTTGAAAAAATTAGATATATCTAGATTACTTAAGGCATGTAGAACATGAAACAATCCAGCTGATAGCTCTTCATAGAAAAATCTGGATCCAGACCTTCAATAAAATGACTACACATGTAGTCTTCCTGTTGGGGAAAGAGAGATTTCATTCATATAAAATTTTTCAAGAGTCACTTACATGGGATAAAAGCTAGTAATACCTTTTGTATTAGCAAGACTCAGAGATTCTTGATATGTGTTGGGAGATAGAAAACAGCTAAAACTTACAATCTCCATGTTTTAGTGTCTTTCCCACGGCTCTCTGGTAACTCTTAATCCAGCTGACATGGGTGGCACCACTATAAACTGCCCGGACAGGTTCCTAGAATATTGGTTCCTTCCTCAATTGATGTTAGCTGAATTGAAGGAGGCCTCCAATCCCTATTGAAACAGACACCTATCTGCCGCATTTCATCCGCTCCAGGCGGACTTTTTTAAAGCTGCATGCACAGCAGTTCAGTATCTGCGTGCCAGAATGCAGGGTGCCACGGGTCACCCCCGGCACGTGTGCCAGGGATTGCCGACCCCTGAACTAGAGACTGACTTTACAAAGAAACACTGCTGGTGTCTGAGTGAAAGTGTAGAAAAGTTTTATAAGTGCATGAATGGTTATGTTTGGGTACAATATTGTTTCTATTTGTCCTAATTATTTGCAATGATCAGTTATCTTTTATGCATAGATCTGCATGTGAAACTGTTACCGCACACAGTATAGCAGTTAGTGAGTGCTTCATTCCGGGCACATAAGCTTTGATGGTAGCATTCATAGTTTACCGGCACTTTGTAACATGAGCATTGAATTCGCACTGCTTGCTATATGCAGGTGAATAAAGCGTGTGAACACCACACACTGTCATTAGCTACAGTGTTTAAAGCCAGCTTAGAATAATAGCCCTGTGTAATGCTGCCGGTACAGGGTGGGGCAGAAACACTGCAGGATTTCCATTTCTGCTAAAAATGTATATTTTGTATTTGGAGTATATTAGAAACATCTCGTGTGGTTGAAATCTAAGTTTAATAGATGGGTAATGCCCTACAGCCATGAACGATCAGAGCAGGTTGTTTATGTTCTATTGTAATGAGTTCGAGCTGCAAGTGTAAAAGAAGCTGTGAAAGTCCATAATAGTTTAGTTGCACAGCTACGTGTGCAGGAACTGCTGGAATTGCAATGCTATAAAAGCAGGATTGTTTATATTTTTATTTCACCATAAGTGCTCTATTTTCACCATAAGGCAGCAGATAAAAGAATTGCATCGCTTTGCAATAGCTCGTGTCAATCAATGGTATGGATTACCATGGTTTACAGAGCTCCTTCTTTAAAAAAAAAATTCACAATATATTTTTAATATTTTGCTACAAATTTTCAAAGCTCACCATCCCAAAGGAGTTTACACTTGTTATATGTTCCGCTTGAAAAGTGTTTTTTATGCAGTAATCGGAGTGCTGTCTTCTTTTACATTGTAGCAGAAGTTTGTGTTGTGCAATTTGAATGTGCCGGATATATCATTGTCTTTTTGAGCTTTCTTATTTTTATGTGAAATACAAAATGGACCAGGAAGGAACGTGCCTAGTTTAGAAATGTGTCTAACAAAACCAAAATGGGCTTACAAGAAGCTGTAAAGTTTGTGTTGGAAAATAGCAGTTTGTTTTGCGAGATGCATTCAGTGCATGGGTTGTTATTTCTCAGCATGACTGTTGGCTTTGAAAGAGAACATCGATCATACTGATCACCTCACAATGGCTGGAGTGAAATAAGCAGGGGATCTTGCACTGCCAAATGGGACAAGTGGCACAGAGTTGCCTGGATACACACTGGACAGGGAGGGAGATTGCGATATGTGGAGAAGTGCTGTAGCATCTTAATGAGTATATTCAGCAATATGTAAACGGACATTTCAAACATGTCTGATTGCTACTCTGTAAATATCAGAAGAGTTGACTGATGGTAATACAGTCTGTACAGAATCTTGTAACAGCATTTTGAAATAATGTTTTAAAAATAAAAGCTTATTATACAATGAAAGTTATTGAAAAACTGACGGTGTAGTTACAGTAAAATTGACCTCTGTAATTTGGAAGCAGTTTAGATTATATTTAGTGTGTTCTGTTGTCTCATTAGCATGTTGCAATCTGTTTGGTGTATCTGTCAGTTAATTGATGGCAGTAAACACCTGCTGTAACTGCTTAAAAAACCAGGCAAAATAAAATGACTATAGAGGATAGGACCATCGGAACACTGCGCTAGGTGTATGTACAATACATGGTTCCGTTAAATTGAAGTTAGAAAGCACATTTAATAATTGTATATTGGTGTTTTTCTCCTTTAAAGAAAAGTACCAGGTTACTGCTTTCAGGGAACAAGATTGGTGTAACTTCCTTGGTTTTTCGGCACTGTGTTACAAAATGATTACATACTGTTTTACAAAGATTATGTTTCACCGATAGAAATATCGAATGTGACTGCAGAAAAGTACACCTATTTTGTATCATCTAATTTAGATGGGGGGTTGGGGGTGGGGTTCTATCTACGTCATCATAAGAACTTTGTTTGCCCCATGCATTTTTTTTTTTTATTTTTTTTTTTTAATAAGTTCTTGGACTATAAATCCCCTCCACGTTTGTCATTTTAAGATTGTCAGGAACTTCAGGAACATATAGTGAACATTACTACTTTTTAGTACAGTATATGTTTTGTTGTATTTATTTGTAAATAGATTATTTTTCCCCATGATGAAACGATGGAAAACATAAGTTCCATGCCCTCTGCTGGACACCTTAGGCATTTATTAGTTGGCAGAATTGTCTGTGTTATGGTAATCATTGAAGAATTGTTATGGCTATAATCTGATCTCAATTGGTTTCTGCTCATCTTTTCAGATATTAGACGATGGTGGGGATCTCACGCACTGGATATATAAGAAATATCCGAATATGTTCAAGAAAATAAAGGGTATTGTGGAAGAAAGTGTGACTGGTGTACATCGGTAAGTAAAAGCTTAGTGTTATTAGAACAGTCCGTTTACAGCTCAGCACAAACTATGCTACTATTTGCTGTGTTTGTTGTTAGTGTGTCATGCAGTGTGAGACTTGTTTTTATCTTGCATACAGACGATACTGTCCTTTCTAGCCATAGCCTGACAAGTCTATAGAATGTAAACTATTGTGGAATTTTTCTCCCTCCTATAGATTGTACCAGTTGTCTAAAGCCGGGAAGCTGTGTGTCCCTGCCATGAATGTCAATGACTCTGTCACCAAACAGAAATTTGACAATTTGTACTGCTGCCGAGAATCCATCCTGGACGGGTAATAACTGATATTAATGACTTATTTTCAGTATGAGAGGGGTTTGTAGTGGACTTGCATATAAATTCAATAAACGTGAGCACCCTACCAACATCCTTATGGGTATCCGCAAACATTAGAAAATGTTTCAATTGGAGATGGTGTCAAATCTCTAATTTAGGTAACTGCCACTTAGTTTGAATAGCACCTAATGAAGACACCAGCTGGCCGGCACGCAGGATACCTACCTGTTTTCATTGTAGGAAGCTTTGTTCTGGGAGCCCCATAGGGAAGTCTGGATTATCAAACAATGGTGTCAAAGGAGAGACTGATGAAGAGATGAAATCCAAGTGCCGCAATCTATCCCAACTATTCAATGTTGGGCCTATAGTAGGATGCTGTAGGATGGACAACTTGCAGAGCCAAGGGAAGACTTCAGTGGGGTACCGAGGAAGCTGTCCTCAATAGCTACCCACTGTTTATCTCTGCGCAGTTTGGTCTATTCTACAATTCTACCAAACATAATGGCAGCATAATATGTAGTGTAATATGGAAGTTGAAGTCCTCCCAGATGCTTGCGTCTCTAGAGTGTCATGACGAAAGCGGGGCCTCCCTCCACACCAAACAAATCATTTTAGAATTCAGTGTAGCGTTGAGAACCAGGACTGTGGAATAGGGAGGTACATTCTAATTGAAATAATTTTGCATGAAATTAGCATGAACCATTTTTTTATTTATATTTACTTTGTCTGAGCAGTTGAAAGGGCAGGTAACACATTTATAATTGTTTTAGGGGGAGAGTGCTTCAGTATTTATCAAAACCTCTCAAAGTAACCTTGTTTTCTTAGACTTGTATTTGAAATGAACTATTATGGTTGTCAGAGGTATTCTGGTAACTATAAAGCAAGTACATAGTGTTTTTTTGTTTTGGTTTTTTTATTTTTATTGGTGTTTCAAAACAAAACTATCCAAATAATCACTAATTACAAAAAAAGAGAGAACTGATATCCCAAAGCAGTACATATGTACTTAGTTCATTCAGGAGCAAAGAACAGATAAAAAGTAATACAGGCAAGTAAACATGTAAGACCATATACATATCAGCTTAGTGCACATAGTGGCAATATAGACCTTTACTTTTGCAGTGCAATCCAAGTAGCATGGGCACCCGTGGGCGCTCAATCATCCAAAACCAGCCGACTCATGGAGGCCAATGTGTAAGGGGAATCAAACCATGTGTTTTCATATTTCTTTAGGGTCTATCTGCCGGTATAGACAAACCGTTGGTACCCTATTGTACAATTGACCAGTGTTTAAGCATAGGAGTTAACCAATGCCCAATGCCTGGTTATGCTAACTTTAGCCACAATAAACAAATGTGAAATGTAGCGTTGCGGCAGTCTGTTTACTTTACCCTTTAAACGAAACCCAAACAAACAAGTGGCCATTGACCCAAGGTCAATATCAACACCAGTTTTTCGAAAACATCTGGATACTTTGCACCAGTAATTTTTTTTTTATTTATTTATTTTTTATTTGGGGATATTCCCAAAGGAGATGCCAGGGAATGGAAACCTTTTAATTCCTCTGCTTCCCTATGAAAACCATAGGGAAGCAGTAGAGTAACGAGAACTGCCGAGAACAGCAGCCCAATCTTTATTGGCTAGAGAGCCTATATCCGCTCCTCATTTGTCTCTCAAGACAAGGTCCCCGGCTGCGGATTCAGACAGAAGATACGGGTATATGAATGAAATTAAACCCTTTATATAGCCGAGAGTCTAAAGCTGTGTTCTGAGAGGTGCTACTACAAGATTCGGTGACTCCTTAGCAAATTGTGTTATGGCATGCATAATCGAAGATAAGAAAAAAAAATTTGGTTCGCAGGACAGAGTACTCTCTAGAGAGTATATCAAACTGTTTGAAGACTGCTGCGTCGTACAATTGACCAATAATCTTCACTCCGCAATGGGACCAGAGTAAGGACCTCTCTACCGTGTCCAATTCTTTTAGCTTAGTCGTGCCCCAGATAGGTGTGCACAAGTCAATATTGACATACCCTACCATTTTATTGCAGACCATCCATATCTTAATCGTCTGGACCAATAATGGAGAAGTATGAGTAGTAAGCTGACCCAATAGCAGTACCTAGAGGTGTATGGTTGCTATTGATTTGGTGCACCAGTTCCGAATGCAAATCATGATGGGTCGGAGACCAAAAATTAGGTGTGCCAGCTGGGAATCATCATAATATAGTTTCAAGTTGGGGAGGACAAGCCCACAAGTGGATCTAGACCTATACAGTGACCTGAGCATGAAATCTAGCCCTTCCTCCTCCCCACACCAGTGAGACCAACTTGTTGTCTTAATGTTAAATGCAGCAACATATTTGTAAAACAAAAGTTTCGATACTCCTCGTAGGAGCGTTATTAGCATACCTGCAATATTAAGATAGTGCTTTGCTTTTTGTTTTTTTATAAAAAAATGATCTCATTCGGGGTCACTGCTCTGTCCCGCTGCACCCAAGAACGGGTTTATTCCTAATTAGGTCTGTAAACAGTAACTGAGCTATTTCTTACACAGCTGTTGCAAGCTATTCAGTGCCAGATATACTGATCTTTAAAATGACATTTATGTTTGATCATTGTAAATCCATTGTGGTAGCTTTTTGTGCATGTAAGTAATGCATTAGTGTCAGGTTATATAAGATTTCCTTTGTAGTCATGCATCATTTACACAGTTAGAACTTGGATAATTACAAGTAGATAAGTTGTAATTTGTTTGCTTTGTGGCTGCTAATCGTATACTGTAAAGTAATTATCACCATAGCTAGATTAAAAATTAACAAGATGATGGAAAATACTTTAGTGGACAACATAGAAACAGAGGATTGGAAACTTACTGGCCACTATTCTTTTGTGAAAGGCACTCTGACCTTGTAGGTATTTTTTATTTTTTTTTAATGAAACGTTCTTTGTGTAATGTAAATATTTAGGAATGACCATAATAATCTTGTTACACACTTAATCTAGTTTCTTCATGGATGCTGGCTAATCTGCTTGCAGAGCTCAGCATTTATTGCAGTTCTATTGATCATGTTTTTCCTCCCTTACCTGTAGTGTGATACTCCTCAGAGCTTGGGGTTGTGGCATAGGATATGTGCACTCTATTTGGGGACAACATTATTGGTGGCAGGTCTGGAAAAGTCCAAAATATGACCGAGCATGACAGAGGTTGTAGATGGCGATATTTAAAGCTATATTTAGCGTATTCATTAACCTGGGCTAGTCACAATTAAGAGAAAAAAGATAAACTATAAACAGTCATTCTTCTGTACAATATCTACATGCATCTTTTAGGGTATATTGTGTGTCCTCTTCCGTGGTGGCAGGCATGGACATTTCCATGGCCTGAGCACTTAAAATGCATGTTACTATTTCTAATAAAGTAGGCTCTCATTTGGCATGGGTTGGACAGAACAAGCTATATGACATCTATATAATGGCACAACAATAGATTTTATTTCATATAATGTAATTTTATTTGTTTCTATAAATGTCCATTTAAAGGGCTGAGTAAATTAAACCTTTTTTAAAGCAAGACATGTTTAACCTTTAAAGATATCTTGCTTCAGTTTCGGCTCCAGTTTTCCTCGTTGATGGTTGCCATCCCCTTTGTCCTAATGGGTCCTGTTACAGATCAAAAAGATGAGACTGCAGTAGTATAAGTTGCTATGACACAATTTTGAATTATTATAATCCAAACAAAGCTGTTGCATGGTGAATTTCAAAATTTGTGCACTCATCGGCTGTTTGCATCGTATTGGGGATCAACGTCATCTGGTCGTTCATCCCGAGGTCACACAACTGAATGTGAATTTCCAAGTTTGGCCAACTTGGTCACATACAAGGCTGTTTGGGGGTTGGGCTAGATAACTGGATTGCATCAGGTCATTAGGTTGCTCCTTCTTTCTGTGGTAAGCTGATTGCCATTGGCTGTGACAGGTGTTGCAGCTCATAATGGATTGAGCCGGTTTCATTTTTTAAGAAAACCTCTCCAATCAATCCAAATAGACCCATAGAGTGCCTCCAGAATGGAAGCGAATGCAATCCAAAGGCGATGATGCATCTGATTTTTTCCTTGCACCCCATAGGGGGATATATGAAAATCTGAGATCTTTGGGTACCGTAGTACCTGTAAATGTGCACTGCCGGACAACATGATGTCCAACGGCACATCGCTTGGAATTGAATCAGCCCCTTAGTGTTGTGAAGAGGTTTGCTGCTTCCCTTAAGGCTTTTGAGAGGATTTTTTTTAATATTTATTGACTAAGGAAGTGACATAAAAATATGGTTGTTAAGAACACTCTCTCTTCAGCTCCACGAGACGAAGGGGAAATGTGAATATAATAAGTGTTTGACAAACATGTTATATAGATTCCTAAATTACACATCAGAGAGAACTGTATCGTCACGCATATTCTTCCATTCAAATCCTGGAGTGAAAGCATCAGAGCCTGAACACTCCAGTCAGCGGAGATTAAATATTCTCCCACATACAATAAAGTTAAATTCCAACCATTATAAGCTAAATATTCTGTATAGTGATGGAAGTTGACATTGAAATGTCTTCCAGGTTCATGCAAATAGCAAATCTGGCTATTTTGAGGAAGAGAAGAACCTTCAGTGCACTGGGATTTCCACTTTTGGCGCATTCTTTATATGTTTGAGCAGTGACTCCTGTACTGAGAGATCGGAAGATCAATAGCTCACATCTCCAACAGGAATTTGAAATGTCTGGACATCTTAATAAGTTAGGCCATCTGTAAAATCAGTCCTAGTCAGAACTCCTGAGATATAAGTGCCAATCTACACTGACAAAAGCCTGCGTCTGTGGCTAAAACTAGTGTAGCGAGTCATTCAGTTATCCCTTTGATGTGTAGATTTTTGCGACTACCTCTATTTATGTTTTCTACACAAGCCTGGCGCTGGACTGATTCCTGTGATTAGCCTAGAAGTCCTCTGTGACCTCCTTTTCCTCCTTGAGGGAGGTGAGTCTTGTAGCAAGATGTGACCGGTCTGCCTCTAGAGTGCAACTTGTTTTGTTGCTAACAGCTTGATGTGTTGGATCTTGCCTAGTTCTCCTCTCACCTTGTGGTGACTGCATTTCCAGTGGTTGCACAAGAGTGCCTCTCTACCAGTAGGGACTGAAAGGGTGGGCTATTATGTAGAGACAAAATATTTGCTTAGCCCAAAATCTTGAGGTATTGGCACATGTCCAAACGTGGAGACAGAGCTCTAACATCACTTGTCTGTGATCCCGTCTTATCCTTACCCATAATGAGAATGAGACAATAGATGGTTACTTCCAAGTTATAAATGGCAGTTGAAATGGAAGATCATGGAGAGCAATCAAAAGCCACTTCCACTATACTTAAGTTGTTGGGTCATATTCGCATCAAATGGCAATCGGTAAGATAGATGTGAATTGCGGTGCCTGTTATATGTGAGCTGCTGAGAAGTCCAACTTGAAAAGTGAGGTATTATATAGAATGCCCTGGAGTGAGTTAACCCTTCAAGTTGTCTGCTGTACTAAGGGAGCAAATTGGGCTACAGATAAGTACCAGAGCTTTCTGCAGGGGTTTCTTCCCTGTTCAAGGCTGCTAGTAAAGTCACTGCATTGAAGGGTGAGTAACAGTGTTCCCCCTGGAGAAGAATATGGGTATAAAGGCCTTTAGTTACGAACCAGTACCTGTTAGGAGACTGGAGAGTGCTCTCAATGTAGGGTTATGTGGGTGAGAATAGAACAGTCGGGGTGAATAGGTTGTAAAATTCTTGCTTTTGAATAGCTGCTGGTCTGCCCTAATAAATGAGCTGCTGCACCAGTGGTGGTTAGATTCCCTGTGCAGTGCAAGGGAGGATCATAAGAAAACTGCCAGATGTCAAGTAAGGAAGCGGCAAAGCTCCTTGTGAAGTGAGGAACTGTGGGTTAGAGGAGCTGGTCAGCGAGACCTCCACAATCAGTTGGAATCTGGGGAATTCAGAGTTTGCAGGGGTTTTCAGGTTCTTGAAGTTATGTGAGGTTCCTTTCAGGGCCCCTTGGTGGCAGAAATATACTGGGTCAACCAGGTCACCTGCATAGTCTTATATTTTTAAGTTACAGGCTTCCCTGTGTGTCCCACGTGTGCACCTTTGCAGAGGGATCAGAGCGCTACAATGTGGTATATAGTACTATAATACATGGGATCACTTCCTGGTTGGCGTGTCCAAGGCTTGGTAGATCATTAGGGACTCTAGGCCACGGTTTCATTCATGCATCCAGAAACACAAAGGAGACTCCTATAAATATCTTATTATGTAAGTCCTTAAAGTGCTTTAACCACTTGTCCATTACTGAACGACAATTGGTGTTAGAAGATAACACCGATAGAAGTAGGTTTTGACATCACTTGTCCGGTGCAATTTCAGAACACATTTTTCGGCTTGATCCTAATCCACACCTGAAATTTTTTTTCCTTTTTCTTTTTTTGTAATGTATGTTTTGGCTTGTAATAACTTTTTAAGGTGACTTTGGTGTGATAGACTTATCTCATTTCCATGTCACGACCCAATGATAATGTTTTAACTGTGCAGGTAGGCTTTGTTTGGAAGGTATTGTCCTTCTCCTTATTACAGATTATAATACATAGAACACGTTAAGGAAATTGTTATCTAAACTTCTGACTTTCAATGCTATGTGCTATTGTTTTCTAGTTTTACCCTGCCTAAATATACCAGACCCACCACTTTTAGGCATGTAGATGTTTTTCCATTGTTAAGGTTACATGATTAAGTCAAACAAGACAAAACGTGCATGAAATTATAATTTGGTTCTTGAGTACCCAACCGATAGTACAGTGTTCATTAGGAATAGGACCAAGGGAAATGAAAATCAATCTCCACTGAACTTAGATTGATAATGCTGAAGTGGAGGAGATGCCTTGATTAAATCACACCTGTTCCCATATGTCAACCCATTCACCCCAGAAAATTGCCAGGAAAGTCCTAAATCGCCTCCCACAAAAATTCCGGCAAGCATTCTGTTTAGCACAATGCATTTTGCATGGGTGACCTGAACCAAAACAAAACTTTTCTGAGCCAATTTTTAAAAGTAAGATTAGCACCATCATTCCTTAGCCGCATAATTGTATAAGACTTTTGAGTAAATTATATTTAGTTTATACTTATTTTTTCTACCCCAAATTGTATACAGCTAGTGTTAAATTCCTGGGTTTTGCCAACTGCTTGAAAGTAGCTAATTGGTGTTATGGAAATATATCTCTATCTCTATATTTAATTTTTTTTACACAAGCAGATTTTTTTTTTTTTTTTCCAGCCAGAGGATCCCAAGATGTGCCAGGAACCATCTAAGTTGGTCCTGTGACATCACAAGAATTATAAGGTGTCTCCTACTTGCTAGCGCTAATAGATCCATGTAAACTGGATCTAGGAGAAACCGCATTTATGATCCAGTTTTTTAGTGCTAGCAGAAAGAAGACCCATCAGACAAACTAGAGTCCCCATAAGTTAAAATGAAGAAAGCCCCATTTATCTTTCTCTCGCAACAATTTAAAATTCACATTTGAATAATTTTTTTCGTCTCCGATATTATTTTGTAAATACTATATATCGTACTGATAGACTGTCCATTTAGGTCTTGTACTATACAATGGTGAGTATTATAACTTGCCAATGAGTTGTGATACAACTATACTGTTTAAATGCTTGACCAAAATAATAATGTAATACTTGTGTTTTAATTCTATTAAGTTGTTAATTTAAATCCCATTTACATGTAAGAGCGTGGCATGATATACATCAGAAGACGTAAAATACAATTGTACAATTTCCTTTTCAGTCTTAAACGAACAACAGACATGATGTTTGGTGGGAAGCAGGTGGTGGTCTGTGGCTATGGAGAGGTGAGTGCTTCATCAGACTCTTCTTCTAAGTGGCCTTTTTATCATTTTGAACTATATTTTGCTACACATTGGTCATAGTCATTTTCTATGAAAAATGTATGGCTCGCATTATCTAACAATTTATGAACTGATTGCACCAAGTAGTTTTTGAAAATTTTAGCATAGTTTCGGTCGCTCATGTTTGGTGTTGTGTTTAGAATCTGATTTAAGATCTTTCTTTAGGTTGGTAAAGGATGTTGTGCAGCTCTGAAGGCCATGGGTTCCATTGTGTATGTGACAGAGATTGATCCGATCTGTGCTCTCCAGGCCTGGTAAGTATAATGTGTCTGGTGGAGCCCTAACCTTTAATATCTGCTGTTCCCTCTAATTGAGTTACCATGCATTGTGTGTAAGAGTATACGCATTAACTCTGCCTTTATGCTCTGTTCTATAGCATGGATGGCTTCAGACTTGTCAAACTAAACGAGGTCATCAGACAAGTGGATATTGTAATCACATGCACAGGTAAAATGTTTTTGAATTAGCACATGATGAAACTATCATTGGTTTCCTTACATTAAGAATAATGGACAGTGCATTAAGAATTAATTCAACCCAGGTTACTGCACTAAGAAATCGGAGCAGAACTTTTTCTACCACATGGAAGTGGTCATGTTGGAGACGCTATACCAGACATAGGGTGTATATAAAATGGCAATGCTATTTATACTATATCTTAGCATAATTTACTATATTAATAAAATCGCTCCCATACAATTTTGTCTAACTTACTATGCCATGTGCCTTGTATTTAAAAGATCAATAGGGGAGCAGGCTCTGAGCATCTTAAATCATTCCTAAAGAGTGTTTATTATATGTTTTTGATAGATAAAATTGTATGATAATCAGGCACCCACCAATGGGTCCCACCTACCTGTATTCAAAGCCTACCTATTGTATTGTCAGGAAACAGGAAAAGTTGAATTCATCAGTGATGGGCAGTGATCCACCAAAGGGGGGGTATATCATTAGTCCAAACAGAGTAGAGGTTATTTTCTACACGTGGAAGAAACACTAAAGTCTTCCTCCACTTGTCTTTATTATATTTATACATGCTATTGCATACAAAATACTTCTCCTGTATTTGAGATTATCAAACTGGTTGACCTGTGCAGTCATAGTGGGAATTCAGTTCCCTGTGATGTGCTGTGAAGTTCCTCTGGAGCGGTCATGAAGGCACTCCATGGCTTTGTAACTTTGCTAATTTGCCTGTGCACCTCTATAGGCAGTGTGAAAAAGTCAGCAATGTTAGGTTACCGTAGTACTCAGAAACGAGCAGCATAGACACCGCCTTAATGTCTGACGGCACATCGCAGGGAATTGAATTTTCCCCATTATATTTAGCAGTGTGGTGCCAAAAAAAACAGACGTTAACCCACATCATGGAATGTGGAAATTATATTAATAAATTAGTTAAATACAGTAATGTTTGTAGAGCTTTTATAATTTGTAAAATTATCAGGCCTGTCATGTAATGTGTTGTAAACCGCTTAGGTAACAAGAATGTGGTGACTAGAGAACACCTAGATCGTATGAAGAACGGCTGTATTGTCTGCAACATGGGGCATTCCAACACTGAGATAGATGTGGTAAGCAGTGACATGTAATCTATCTGGGAGCACATACAGGATATATGCTTAGAAATAGGAATTTTCCATTCTGAGATGGGTGAGGAACACAGGACACATGCTTAAACATGTACAGTTGTTTCTGGCCTCTTATCTTTAATAGCAATAGTGGGTAATACATTAAAGCGTGTTCCTATCCTTTGGTTGTTCCCACCGCTCCCCTTTCTTCAGTAGAAGCAGGATCTATTAAGGTGTGGGATTCTTATCATGTTTCTGGTATTCTCTTCCTAGGCTAGCCTGCGCACTCCTGAGCTGACATGGGAGCGAGTGAGGTCTCAGGTGGACCATGTGATCTGGCCTGATGGCAAAAGGATTGTTCTTCTGGCTGAGGTACTAGATTTCATATATGTAGTATTGCAGTCAAGTTTGGCTCAAATGCAACACCAGTCCAAATCTATTTCCTGCACAGTTATCTTATAGAGTACAACTGATTTGGTCACCCCCTGGTCCCCTCATACTTGTACACATCCGCTGTGAAACGCCAGTTTGTGACCAACAAGTAGCAGAATGAAACTTTAACGATACTCTTTCAAACATCTGTATATGTAGAGGTGTTTAATAAGTGATGGAGGTGACCACATTTCAGGCTTTTGTCCTTCTCAGCGTCTTCTATATTTGTTATTTCAGGGACGTCTGCTTAACCTGAGCTGTTCTACTGTCCCAACTTTTGTGCTGTCCATTACTGCGACCACTCAGGTAAGTACTTGACTTTTGTTTGTGCGTGTATATAAAATATGGAACTGTTGAATTTCAAAAGGTGTGTAACAATCCATTTACTTATATAGCGCCACTGATTCCGCAGCGCTGTACAGAGAACTCCCTCACATCAGTCCTTGCCCCATTGGAGCTTACAGTCTAAATTCCCTAACACACGCAGGCGGAGACACATGCGCGCAGGCAGGCGGAGACACACGCGCGCAGGCAGGCGGAGACACACGCGCGCAGGCAGGCGGAGACACACGCGCGCAGGCAGGCGGAGACACACGCGCGCAGGCAGGCGGAGACACACGCGCGCAGGCAGGCGGAGACACACGCGCGCAGGCAGGCGGAGACACACGCGCGCAGGCAGGCGGAGACACGCGCGCAGGCAGGCGGAGACGCGCGCGCACAGCAGCCAATTAACCTAGTATGTCCTTGGAGCGTGGGAGGAAACCCACGCAAACACGGGGATAACATACAAACTCCTCACAGATAAGGCCATGGTCGGGAATTGAACTCATGACCAGCGCTGTGAGGCAGAAGTGCTAACCACTAGGCCACTGTGCTGCCCACATCCAAAACTGTGCTTATCAGTTTCCCACTGCCCAATATGACCCTCATTCCTTTTACCCAAGCATGCTGCCTAGTGGTCACCATTGACTCTGTTCTCAACTTCACAACCCACATCCAGTCCCTTGCACAATCCAGACTCCTTTACTTTTGTAAAATTTCCTCTCCCTGAATGTCACAAAGACCATTGTCCACGGACTTGTCTTCCCCACCTTGATTATTGCGCACTCCTCCTTTCTGGTCTGCCTGAGAGGCATGTGTCCCAAACTACAGTCTCTGATTTGGCATGTCACATCTAATCTTCCTATCCTGATGTTCACCTTTCGTTGTGCCTTTCTGCAAAGCCCTCCATTGGCTCCCCATTCAATCCATAATATAAGTCAAGCTGCTTAACCTCACCTGTAAAGCCCTTTTTAACATTTCCTCGTACATCTCGGACCTTGTCAAGAAACACTGCTACGTGCCCCATCCTTCTGCCGACGACCTTTGCCTCTCTTCCTCTCCGATCACTACCTCAAACTCCCACCTACAGGACTTCACCCACGTTTCGCCCTAACTTTATATCTCCCTCTCCGCCTGACATGCCCCCAATCGCCAATCTTTCAAGCACTCCCTCCAAACTTATTTCTGCACACTGGCCTATAACACCACTCCCTACCTGCCCTTTCCACTCATTTACCACCACCCCTATTGATCCTAGAGAGTAGCTATCTGGAATTGAATGAAGCCATAGCAGATCAACCTACTTGTAATATGTAATAGTTTAGTTATTTGGTGAACATTAAATATATAAACTGTGTACAACTTCCTAGTGTGTTTCCTGTAATAAATAAGACTGATGCCTTTTGTTCATGTCGGTGTATTAGAGAATTGGCATGTTTCATTAGTACAGTCTTAACGCATTTTGTGCATATTCTCAGGCACTGGCACTAATAGAATTGTACAATGCCCCTGAGGGTCGCTACAAACAGGATGTCTACCTGTTGCCTAAGAAAATGGGTGAGTATCCGGAGAGAAAAGATTAATTGTTTATTGGATCATTATTTTTGATATTTGGCCATTCATTCTATATATATATCTACCATTTAGATGAGTACGTAGCCAGCCTTCATCTTCCTACCTTTGATGCCCACCTGACGGAACTTTCAGATGAGCAGGCTAAATACCTGGGTCTCAACAAAAACGGGCCTTTCAAACCAAACTACTACAGGTAATATACTCTTTGTATGATCACTTGTTCTCTGCAAAGTTTTGTAAGGAAAATCTAGCAATGATTTATTTCACAGTTAAATTACTTAATAAAGCAAGCCCTGTTATAAATTGGTTAAAACAAAATATTGTATTCATATTTCAGTGAACCTAATTATTTCTAGTGAATTTAAAGTTTTAAAGTTTAGACAGATAAATATTGGATATATTTGCCATTGATTGGTGATCAATTCTTTAAACAAGACTTCTTTATTCAATATCTGAACTTGCTTAGAGTATTCCTCATGCTTTAAGTGAATGGGATCTGTGTTATATTTATATTGGGAGCTATGTAACTATACAAGAGTCATGAACCACAACAGTTATTTTGAATGACCTGACAGGTCATGTGATGCTTTCGTTATATCTTCAGACATGCAATCAAAATGAAGTTTTAAAGAGTCCCAACACAAACTTCCAGAATGTGAATGCAAAATTTGGAAGATGAGGATATTTAAACAAAAATGTCCTTTAGAAACTTTTATAATTGACCATTAATAGACCTTTGGGATGATTGGAGGAATAGTACATTTCACACTAGGATCCACTTTATCAGCGATAGCTGACTAAAGCAGTTTACCAGTTGGGTATCATGTAGGGGATATAGTATGCTGGTGTCATACTGGCTGATCCTGCTATTTCCTCTTTCCTACCATTGGGGGACACTGCGAGACATCAGGCCTATTTCCTGTTAAATGTGCCCTATTAGTTTTTGTGTCCCTCATACTTCTGTGGAGGCATTGAGCTATAAATTTGTTGATCATTGTAAAGTGTTACGCACAGTATAAGTAATCTGCTTTCTCTGGCATCAGCAAGAAGGACATTCATGATCTGGTAGTTTAATGGGTGACTTATCCTGGAGCGGTTAATAACCAGCCTCTCTCAACCCCAAAAACTGTTGTGTTTATATGCAGTATTAGCATTTTGTGAACTCCAGTGCAAAGCCTGTATGTTCTTAAATGTGCTGAGATATTTCCACTTGCAGTCTTGTCACCATACAAAACAAGGGTGAAAGTTTTATTTTGGACTTGGCACTTTAATTTATGTACTTAGTCTTACATGTAATTGAAACACACAATATCACCCTGTTTTTGAAAACTATATCGGGGTGCATCTGTAATTCTGTACAATTATACACATCAAGCACTCTGTAGTTTATACATACAAAACCATATTGCTAAGCACTAGACATGAACAAGCATTCTAAATGGGGAAAAAATAAAAAGGCACCGAAGAACTCCTATATCATAGTTAGAACTGTGTGAAGTGTATTTGGAAAGTGCTTAGCCCAATATCCTCATGACTATCTATAGGAGCATCTCAAATGGATATTTTTTTTTTTTTAGATTCTGCTTTATCTGGTGGATGGAGTGAGTTTAGGTTGTAGGTGTTCAGCTCTTTTGTTTTTTTTTTGTTTTTTTTTGGGGGGGGGGGGGTTCTGTTTTAATGATGCATTTCTCTTGTGAACTTTTAGTAGTGGTCCCATTTGAGGACAGAACTATAACTAATGTTGGTCATACATATGGGGATATTGGGCATTTGGACCAATAATGCAGTGTGTGTCCCTAAAACAAGGGTAGTGTCTGATAATAATCTAATCTATCAGGCATAGATAACGGCTCTAGTCTGGTCATCTTCTGACCACACCAACAGCTTCCATTGTAAGCCAGAAGTGATTGGCTACTAGGCCTGAGAGCCAAGCAATCTGATCACGACCCCTTTGGCCTCCGCATGAGCTGCAGGATTGTTCCATGTGTTCCTAGCTTTGGCTCATTCACTTCCAGACACTTCTTCCTGAACAACTGTTTTTGTTTCTACCAAGATGGTAGGCACATTGGGCAGATGTATACTGTTACAGCTACCACAATATCTAATGGTTACCGTCTTTAAGAGGGACCTCGTTAAATGTGTAATATTATGGCAGAGGTGTCATGCACATATGTCTGACATTCTTGTTTGTGCCAGCAATCGGTGTGTTCAAGTTATACCCAATACTAACAGAAGGGAGATATATAACTATAACTCAGGGTAGCTTTCTGATATATCCCATAGCACTCTGCAATGAAAATAGGATTTTTTTGTATTTCTTTTATTTTATTTTTTTACTGGATTAGTTCTCATAGGCTTGAAATTCGAGTGCATATAATATCTGCGACTACCATATATGTCCAGTCTGTTTACCTGCCATAAATATTACTCTGCTCAACTTTACTTAAATGTAAACTGACTGTTGAGTGAAAGGGGGTGTGAAGCAACATGAAGGGGTCAGGTCATAGTTATATTTGGAGTTTTGCCCTCCAGTGACTTGTTAAAAAGAGGAAAAAAAAAAAAGCCCTCATTTCTGAGTCTACAAGAAAATGTAATTGTGAGTATAAAGTCTAAAGACAACCTATTTTTGTCATTATAGTATTATATAATATTCAGTCCTTTCTCCATTATTTTCTTGTTTCCTCTCAGGTATTGAGTACCACAGGCGTGGAGCTATTGGAAGATGGGGGACATCTGGTATGAAGAAGAAAATGAAGCCTTTCACAGCCACTGTACGGCCTGCTCCTTCTTTTTTTTTTTTTTTTCTTTCTTTACAAGAACTGGACTTTCTGCCATATTAGCAAACGTCATATTAGGGTATTTATTAAAGAGAAGATGCCTAGAATATACTGTACCTGCTGTCTGTGCTAGTCCACAGGTTGCTGCATTCTGAGGGGCCTGTTCTTGTAAGATTGTGACAGGTACCTTCAGATATATGCTGTACTTACAGGCTTATAGCAATCCGTTAACACTGCTCATCCCAGCAGCACATGGGAAGGGGAACAAGTTAACAAGCATGAATCCTGAATTGAAAAGGAATTTATTTTGCATTACATTGCATTTTTATTTCCTTTTTTAATATTGATTTTTCTGATGGATGCGAAGTGTGGATGTCTTAATGAAAACTGTAAAGTGACCTACATTTTATTTTATTGTGGTTTTTAATAGTGATAGTTTTTTGGATATTTTTTTTTCTCCCTCTTGTGTCAAATAATGAAGAAGATGCGAATCATTAGCCTGCATCTGTCAAGCTGCTGTGATGGCTCTAAAACATTGACACTAAATAGTAATTCACTAAACTGTGATACCTAATTAAATTAATTTAAGGCTTGCTAATGATCCACGATTGTACATTTTGCATTACCCCAGGAGCCCCTAACTGTATTGATGCCATTTTCCAGAATTTACCCACTAGAGTATATACCAGATGCTACCTTTAATCAACATGGATCAATGAGAGGTGAAATTTTGGGTGCTGTGCAGTTTTATTGCTTTCTAGAAAGAGAACTTTGTAAATGCAGGTCATGCCGTATCCCACTGGAAGGAACATAGATATTACCATAATGGGTAAGCCTAGTCTCAGAGGGGCATGTCCTGTACCTAATGAACTCTGCCATCCTTGCATCCCACTTTTCCCTTATATGTTGCACACCGGAAACACCACAGCTCTGCATTTGTTTTTTCTTATCGCCACAAGTAGACTCTTCCTCCCAGATTGTTCCTCTTTTGGATCGGATTCCTAGGCATATGGTGTGTCACAGCATGCATAGTGCTCAAATCACTCTGACACTCATCCCCTGTCCCTCAGTTATACTTACATTCAGAAAATGTTACTTGCAGGTCTAATGGTACAGACCATCATTTTGTTATTCTTCTTGGTATTCACTTGCAACGTACATATTTGTCCTCTAAGGCAAATACATCCTCAAATATATTCATGTTTTTTGAATATTGCTTTTTGTATGCAAAGTAAACTGCATTTTAGGTTGAATGGTCTTTTAGCTAAATACCACTGCCCTTTAAAGAAGCCAAGATGTCAAAGCACTGATCCAAGACCATCACCTCCTACATGAGTCCTAATCAGATTAAAAATGATGCAGGCTATTGGGCCTGGGGAATAGAGAGCTGGGGTGTGAGTATCCATTACACTTACATATAGCTGGCTACACACACTGAGTTATATAAACCGCCCCCCCTCTATAGCTTTAGTGGCATTCAGGATTATTTTTTATTTTTTTTGTATGTAAAATTGATGTTTCCATTTAACCTCTCATTGATTCATCGTGTTAATGTAGCATTTAAGCTCTACAGCATAGTGAGCCTGTTCATTCTGCTGACATGTACTGCAGCATTCTTAATAAAGTTAACTAGAGATATATTGAAAATAAATACAAACTATTTGCTGCTGTTAAATGTATTTTTGGTACTAATGTACAAACCTGCATCTCCTTGCTAGCCTCTCTAGTCACTTCTTTGTGTGTGCGCATTGTGCATGCACTTCTTGCCAAGTCTAACTTAAAGCTGCTAATTTTAGAAAGTGGTTCAAGATACCACTTGACTGACCATGTGCATTAAATGAGACAACTTAGACTTTTATTTTTCCTCTTCTGTAAATCCCTTTTCTGTTGTCTTGCCGGCAGCCCAATGACTGAGCCACCCTCACTATAGGGACTTATCACATTCCCTGTTAAAGCTGTGAATTCCTCCTTAAAAACTCCCAGTCGGCTGCTGATTTTAAAAGCCACTTCAGTTGTAAACTGGATGTCTTGAATTTTTCTCCAAATTTCTAAAAGTTAGATATCAATTAGTTTAATTATCATTTCTATTGAATTTGAGGATTCTATTTTCAGACTATAACTTTTATTTTAGTATGTATATAGATCTAGTAATTTTGTTCACTTTAGTGCATATTGCAATATGCTGCTATGTAACCACAGATTCTCGGACAGTGTTAAGATCTTGTACTGAGGTAAGATTTTGTGTGCGTTATCTTCTGTCTGAAATCCCGCTAGGAGAATAAGCTATGAATTTTGCCTTTTCTGGATGAAATTACTGAATTAACAGAACAGAATGCTTTTTCTCTGTATTTTCCTGCCACACAGTAATTTGCAGGCAGAACTATTTTAAAAGCACATTGTTTTACAGACTGTCTTTTGAAGCAGCAATTTTGTGACCTAGGAACAGTGAAAGCAGATGCTTTCTTGTTCGCACCCAATATAAATCACTGAGGCACGATACACATCTTGTATCGTGCCTACACTGTAGGTAAATGATTTTTTTTTTATTTAAAAAATCCTTACACAAGCACCCTCAGGATATCACCAGAATTTGATCTGAATTTCATCACTCTTAACAGCTCCAGCTTTTCTTAATCAGCAAAGTCTTGTTTCAATGTCTAAATATTCTATACATAGCTAACAATTGAGATATTTTCAGACTAGCAGGAGATACAGGATACCAGCAAAATGTTATTTTAAAGAAAAATCCTTTGGGCATTGATGAATATAATACACATCCACGCTGCTGGTTGAGCCTGCAATGCACAATCCACTGTAGCCTACTTACCAGCAGCAGAGGTGTTGGACAGTCTGTATTTATCATCCTATACAGCAGTATGGAAATGCAGTGTTCAGAACAGCATTTTCCAACAGTCTTACATTTTTAACGTATGAGTGATTGTATTAGATCAGCAATAAGAAATCTGTAATCTTAAACATGAATAAAATGATGTAAAATAAAAATGGCGAGTGTATTATTGCTCCCAAAAGTTGATTTGGCTCTTTCATCTCCAAAAATGTGTTGTTTGTTAAAACAACAATACCATGAACAAACTCATCCTGATACTTGTTTGAACACAACCTGCACGCAACTTGGGTTTAAAAAATGAGCGCTAATATTCTAATCATTAATAAAAATGTAAAAAAAAAAAAAAACATCTTGCTTTATGTATTTAATGCATACTGCACATAAAATGCATTTTTATCTTCTCTCTTACTAGAATAAAAATGTTCTTTGCTCTGTAGTGACAAGCATACATTTAGTTTTTAATACAAAGACAATGCCGAGAAAGTCATTAATATATCAGTCTGCACTTACACCTGGCCTGTAGCTGGTGCAAATACGGCTAGAAAACATATTTTAGGGAAACCCAGACCTTGAATCAGCTCATTTGTGTTGGCACACCCTTACAGTAGACTGGTTCACACCCCTATTCCAGCCTTCAAGTAGTAGGCAGATGTAAGTGTCATTTGTGTTCGGACATTGGGGTATGGTGCGTTTCAGAGCATGTGCAGAGCTATTTTATGCAAGGGACGTCCGAAGATGAATCGCACACACTTTGTTTTATTTGTGTGTGGGGGTTTCCATAAGCTGTAGCAGGCTATTACAATGTGTGTATTTTTTTTTTTATAATTTTTTATTTTCAGTGGTCAATCAAGAAAATACAGACAGCAAAACGATAACACTGTGTAGCATGCACAGTAAAATCACAACAGTTATTGTGGTGTATCGCATATTAGGAAACCTTTAGACAAAAATGACCGGTTTTTACATTTTTAAAGAGTAATATAAAATGGGTGTAGGAACAAAATGGATTGTGGGGGAGGGGTGAGGGGGGTAGGACCACAAAGATAAGCACTGTAAGTATTTAGAGGATAACTAGGGTGTGTTGAGCCTATAGCAGAGGGGGAGATATGTGTCGGGAAGAGTTAGGGTCATCGCACATGGGTCAGGTCGGAGGACGTGGAGCGTTGAGGGGGGAAGGTGTGTTCCACGGCTAGCCATGGAGCCCAGACTTGACTGAAGACGTGGCCTCTATCGTGGAGGTAGTACGTAATCTCCTCCATAGCGGCCATGTGCCAAATCTGCTTCTTGAGAGCCAAAAGGGATGGAGGTGAGGTCTTTTTTCAATTAAGGGCTATGAGTGATTTGGCTGCTGTCAGGATGTGGGCAGTTAATTTCTTGGAGAATTTGTCCAGGTCTTGGGGAGTGTAACATAAAAGAAATATCCAGGGATGTTTCGGGATAGGAGCTTCAAAAAGGGTATTTAGGAAACTATGGACTGAGTCCCAGAAGGTGGTGATAATCGGGCAAGACCACCAAATATGAAACATCGTACCCCTTTGGCCACAGTCCCGCCAACAGCAGGGCGAGGAAGAGGGAAACATTCTATGGAGTCTTGTGGGAGTGTAATACCAACGGTAATAAATTCTGTAAGAGGTTTCCTTGAGTTTAGTTGATATGGAGCATTTAGCTATCCCCAGTCTCATGTCCTCCCAAGCCTCTTCATCCGGGGGAGGACCAAGGTCCTTTTCCCACTCGTCTTCATGAGGGTTTGGAGAGGGAAGGGCAGAAGTGAGAAGAATGCTATATATTTGAGAAATCATGCCCTTGTCCAAGGGATGTTTTCTACAAAGAGATTCAAATGGAGTAAGGTCCCTAAGAACATAGGTTGGTGGCAGGGATCGCAAGAAATGATTAATTTGGAAGAATTCAAAGGGGCTGAGGATTTGGGACGGGGATTGGGGTTGGAGATCCGCTAGCGAAAGCCAGCGGCCCTGTTTGGAAAAATCTACTGGAAATTTAAGCCCTGCACGAGACCAGTTACGGTGGGTTGTAGAGGCAGATCCAGGAGGGAACACCGGGTTATGCCAGATGGGGGTTAAAGGAGATATTGCAGTTGAAAGTTTTAGTTTGAAGGAGTTGGAGTCCCAGAGCATAGCATCAAATTTGATAGAAGGCAGTGCTCTAACAGCAGGGGGGCGACGGGCGGGAGATACGCCCCAGAGAGAGGAGAGATCGGGCAGGGTTAGATGGGCCGATTCTATATCAAGCCATGCAGTGGAGCCAGAGGGAGCATAGGAGGCAACGATTTGCGAAAGGTGGGATGCCAAGTAGTATAATTTGATGTCGGGAAGGCCTCTTCCTCCTCCAGGGATTGGTCGTTTTAAGATATTGGATGAGACTCTAGGTGGTCTATGGTTCCAAATAAAGCGGGTGAGGGCCTTTTGGATGTTGGCAAGGAAAGAGGCAGGGACAGCTACCGGAAGGGTTTGGAAGAGGTACAGCCATTTGGGGAGTATGTTCATTTTGACAGCTATGATCCTGCCCAGCCACGAAATAATAAGGCGGTTCCAGGAGGTCAGGTCTGATTGCGTCTTGGAGAAAAGGGGTAGGAAATTCTCACGAAAGAGGAGGTCATAGCGAGAAGTGAGGAAAACCCCCAGGTATTTGATCTTCCTGTTCTGCCATTTGAAATTAAAGTTAGCCCGGAGGAGCTCGGTATCCCGAGGAGAAACGTGAAGCAGCATGGCCTCTGACTTGGTGTAGTTTATCTTATAGCCCGAAACATCGCTGTAGTTCTGAAGGATGGCATATAGGTTGGGCAAGGAGATCCCCGGTTGGGTAAGTGATAGGAGGATATCGTCTGCAAAGAGTGAGATCTTGGAGTTCGTATTACCCACCTTGACCCCCTGTATGCTAGGATTAGACCTAACTTGGGAAGCCAGAGGTTCAATTATCAGAGCAAATATCAAAGGGGAAAGGGGGCAACCCTGTCGTGTTCCATTTCGAATGGAGAATGATTCTGAGGGAGTGCCATTAACCAGGACTTTAGCAGTAGGGGTGATGTATAATGCTAGGACGCCAGTGAGGAAGTCGCCAGCGAAGCCGAACGACTCAAGAGCCGCTTTCATAAAGTCCCAAGAGATCCTGTCAAATGCTTTTTCAGCATCCAGAGAGAGCATAATAGTTGGGGATCTCCTGGAATTTGTAATATGGATGATGTCAATGGCACGTCTGGTATTGTCCCTCGCCTGGCGTCCCGGGATAAACCCTACTTGGTCATACTGGATCAGAGAAGGGAGGAAGGCATTCAGACGGTTTGCTAGGATTTTGGCATAAATTTTCAAATCGAGATTGAGGAGAGAGATTGGCCTGTAGCTAGCACAGTGGAGCGGGTCTTTACCGTCTTTAGGGATAACTACAATTTTGGCCTCCAGCATCTCTGATGGGAGAGGGTCACCTTGGAGAGTGTTGTTATAAAGGGATTTGAGATGAGGGGCCAACAAATCAGAAAATTTCTTGTAGTATGCGGCCGTGAAGCCGTCAGGGCCTGGGGATTTACCACTTTTTTGTCCCTTGATGGCTTGATGGATCTCGTCTGTCGAGATCTCTTCATTGAGAAGTGAAAGGGCTTGGTGGGATAATTTAGGTAGCCTGGCTTTGGCAAGAAAGTCAGTGATCAGGGCGGAGGGGGTTTTCAGTGTTGGGGTGGAAGCGGGAGCCGGGAGGTTATAAAGAGCAGTGTAAAAATGTTGAAATGCTGACCGGATATCTGCTGGATCGTGAGTTAACTGGTTATGTGAATCACGGATAGCAATAATATTTCTATGAGTTCTAGCTGTACGCAGCCGTGATGCAAGAATTTTGTCAGCTTTGTCTCCTTTTTCATAAAAAGTCTGACGGAGCCATTTAAGGCGTGTGGCCGCTTGTTTAGAGAGAAGGAGGTTTAGTTTGGCTTTGGTTTCCCGGAGGGCTGTCAGGTTTGCGGGATCAGGGGTTGCTTTGTGCTGGGCTTCCAGGGTTTGAAGTTGGATGGAGAGCTCATTGGTTCGGGTGAGGTATTCTTTTTTGTGTCTGGAGGCCATGCTGATCAAGTGTCCCCTCAAGACCGCTTTGTGCGCAGTCCATAAGGTGGCTTTGGAGACTTCTGGAATATCATTTAGCTCAAAGTAGTCCTCCAGTCTAGTCCTAATCTGAGATACTATATTCGTATTGTGAAGAAGGGAGTCATTAAGACGCCAGGTCATTGGGCGAGGTCGGGGTAGGAGGTCAGAGATGTCAATTGTAAAAGGGGCATGGTCAGACCAAGTCAATGGGTGGATCTGGACCGCCTGGAGGTTTAGGGCCAAATCATGGCTGAGCAGGATCATATCTATACGGGAGTATGAGCCATGGGCTGAAGAATAAAATGTGTAATCGCGTGTAGTCGGCTCCTTCACTCTCCAGGAGTCATAGAAGCTGGGATTTCATGAGACTGAGGAGGGATTTAGTGGATTGTGGGTCTGCTGAGAGCGGAACAGCGGCCACCGGGGCAGAACGGTCGATGGTGGTGTTCAGAACAGTGTTGAAGTCGCCCGCTACAATAAGATCCCCCTGTCTAAAACGAGTCAATAAGGAATCTAGTTTGGTGAAGAAGCGGTGTTGGTGTTGGTTAGGGGCATAAACGTTTACTAGTGTACAGAGCTTATTGTTTAGCTTACCTATCAGAATGAGATAACGTCTGTCTTTGTCAGCGAGAGAATTGTTAAGCTCAAATGTGAGGTGACGTGCCAGTAAGATTGAGACCCCCCGTTTTTTAGCTGAGTGATCACAGGCATGGTATGAGTCGGGATATAATTTAGAGCGGAGTTCGGGGTGAGATCCATGTAGAAAGTGAGTCTCCTGTATAAATTAGGTCTCCCCTATGATATTTAAGGGTCGCGTGAAGTTTACTTCGTTTCTGGGGACTATTTAACCCTTTTACATTAAGGGAAAGGACCCTAAGACCCATGTGCGATGAGAGAGAGGAAGATAAAATGAGAGCAAGAGATGAAAGGGTAAGGTGACAATGTGTGTATTTAACTTTTTTCCTGGTTTGTTTCTTCAGACTGCTGGTAGTGATTTATATTTCTGCTGTGTTATGGACTACCATGACAACCACAGTCACATTGCACGTGATGTAATGAGCAGAAGGGATTGAAATTCTCCTCTGAGCTCTATGTAATGTAAAAACTGACTCTGATGCATGCTTAAAAGGTAACTTAAGTTGCTGGGCTAACTGTTAATAGACAGATCGCTACATGACCACAAAACAAACTTGTAAATGCAGCTGGAAGACTACCACAGGTGCACACTAATAGTGATCATCTAGAAATCGGCTATATGGGCTGCCTAATAATATAATCTGATTACCTGGATAATTTTGGGGCCACTCGTTATCAGCCAAAATATCTTCCCATGTCACAATGTTGATGGGCACTGTAAGCAGTACTATGCAGCTTTTAGCTCTGTGTTGTGGAATTGCAAGTTTCTACATGCCCTGCTTGCTACTTCCGCTGTGTGGCACATCTAGGCAGCCCTTGTTCTCTACCCATTTCAACATGAAAACTTGAAACTGAAAATGTCAGTTTGTTGCCAAAAAACCATAATGCTTACATACAATGAGTGCATGCACAGCCATACTACATAAGCATATAGCAATGAATGTAACTGAACCATTTAGTTTTTTACCATAAATGCTCTTTGTTCTGTTATGAGTTGGCAATCTGTATGGAGGATGCTGTTCCTGTATGGATCATTGTGCTGCTCACTCACCTAAAGCTGCAGTCTCCAACTGTCCCTACGTGACTAGAACCTATATCTGCCTAACCTTGTGTATAATATATTTGGTATACCCCTCTACCCATGTGAACTAGGTGATACATTTTTGGGTTGACTGATTGTGTAAGGCTAGGCACATATTACAGAAAATTTCTCCCGATGCGATATATTTAATGATTTTACCAACAACTGAAAGTCCCGATCAGCATGCTGATTCATGTGTGCACACCATACACGTTTTACATGATTTACCTTCAGATCTGTGCTCCTCATCTGTCAGAACAATCGGCTGAAAAGATCTCATGACTCTGCACACTCTATGGAGATCTGCCTACACTGCTGGTCTTGAGTACATACACACTTCAGATTCGTGCCAGCATTTTATAGACCTTTTTAGTCCGTTTACAAAATCAAATCAAATAATACAATGTACTTTGGAATGATAAAGCGATATCAGACCTAACAGGTATTTATAGTGTGATTTAGCACGATAATCATGTGAAAAACCTGTAGTGTGTACTTGGCCTAAGACTAAATTTGGCATAACTCAAGAAAACACTATAGTACTGAATTTCACTTGGGTACAAAGTAGATAGATGCTGGTATTTTTTTGTCAACCTGTCTCTTAATATAAGGCCTTTGAGCAAATAAATGCGTTACACCATGAGCCCTGATTATGCTGTGAGCTCAATCCATGCAGTCTCTTCAACAATGCTCTATTGTAGAGGACTAGAGCTCCTGACTTCTGTTTGCTACAGTGGGGGGAGATCATCAAACCCTTTTAAAAATAAATGCTTTATGATATTTGTATATGAAAGTTAAAAAGTAAATCAAACTATTAAGGGAAACAGTAACTTTAACAAATGGTGTTGCCTTGTGTATTTGGGAGACTTCAGGTCACGGATATACCTGTAAACTATAAATGTATCTGTTTTTGAAAAAGGCAACAACAGAACATTGTCCAGGTATGCGAAATAATATAGTATTCAGGCCCTACGGAGTCAGCCGAGAAGCAGTAGGCTGTACAAGCTCACAGAATGGGATCACCAAGTGCTGCAACACTCTGTAAAAAGTTCCAGACTGTCTTTGGAGAAATGTCAGCACAAGAACTGTTTATCAGGAGCTTCATGGATGGGGTTTCCATGGCGTAGCAGCCGCACACAAGCCTCATATAGCCATGCAAACCGTTGATTAGAGTGTTGGCTGAAGCACACTGCCACTGGACTCTGGAGCAGTGAAAACTTTGGTGATGTGAGATCACGCTTCACCATCTGGTAGTCTGACAGATGTATCCGAGTTTGACACATCAGGAGAAAGCTTTATACCTGAGTGCGTACTGCCAACTGTAAAGTATACTGATTTGGGTTGTTTTTCATGATTTGGCCTGGGCCCCTCGGTTTCACTGAAGGAAAATCTTTATGCTTCAGCATATAGTAACATTCTATTGTGTGCTTCCAACTTTGAGGCAACAATAAGGGGAAGGCCCTTTCCTATTTCAGCATGACAATACCCCTGTGAACAACGTAAGGTCCATCAAAATAATGGTTTACCAGGTTTGGAGAACTTAAATGACCTGCACTGAGCCCTTACTTGAAGTCAATTGAACACCTTTGAGATAGGGGTGTGCACCGGCCACTTTTGGCGTTTTGGGTTTTGGGTTCTGATTAGCTTGAGGTTTTGGGTTCTGATTGGTTTTGCCAAAACACCCCACTAAAGGTTTTGGTTCTGATTTTTTTTTTAAAAAGTGCGAAAATCCATATTTATTTTTTTTCACTCCTACACTATTATTAACCTCAATAACATTCATTTCCACTAATTTTTAAAATAACAATGGACTTAGCAGAACAAAGCACAGGACATAAGCACCACTGGACTCAGCAGGACAGAGCACAGGACATAAGCACCACTGGACTGATCAGCAGGACAGAGCACAGGACAAAGGCATCACTGGACTGATCAGCAGGACAGAGCACAGGACAAAGTAACCACTGAATTAAGCAGGACAGAGTGACAGGACACAGCAGCACCACTACAATAATACCTCCCTCTTCCCTGATCTGAGCCCGACTGAAGATGGCGGCCGAAAGCGGGGAATTTATACAAACCGAGTCTCGCGAGATCCGATGCGGGGATTTGGCGTCATAGCCTCGGTTTCATTTTTTTCACCACCGGAAATACCCGAATAGTGCTCGGATCCTCTCGGATCCGCACTGTTCGGGTGGCCTCGGATTGCGCTAATCCGAGCCCGTTCATCTCTACTTTGAGATGAGTTGGAATGCCAACTGCGAGCCCGGCCTTACCACCCAACCTCATGTTCTTGTGATTGAATGAATGTAAATTCAACCAGCCATGTCCCAAGTTCTAATAGAAAGCCTTCCTAGAAGAGTGGCGGCTGTTCTAGCAAAGCCATATTAATGACCATGGGTTTGGTATGGGATGTTCACCTATGCATGCAATGTTTGTGTCCTCACATACTTTTTGCCATGTAGTGTGTGTACAGTTAACCAGAACCACTTCACATGGTGATTTCTCATCTTTTGCACTGGTTTAAAAAATAATAATAATTTAAAAAAACTGTTTGGCTAGGACTAATGTGATAGTTTTGATATTAAATTCTCACATGAGTTACAATAATTGTTTTTGTAATTTTATGTTTGTTTTTAGGGTTTTTCAAATGGGCTGATTCTACAGCTCTCTTTAACAACACCAGGGGGTAAACATATGAAGCTCTGATTTTTTTTTCAATTTGCCGGAAATCGGCGACTTTGCAGCTAAAATTTAAAGCGGCGATGGCTTATAAAGGCAAGTTTGATTGAATAGAGGGCTCTTCTATTTCAGCATTGCTCTGCCTTTTCCATGATCCGAGACCAAACATGATTACAACACTGATTGAGAGAAGTTGGATACTAGGAAGAATAAGAGAATGCCTCTGTCTTCTACACCAAACACTGTGTTAGAACCGTATAAAGTCTATTCTCTAGCCAGAGTTAATTTGAATATGAAAAATGTAATTCAACCCTCAAGGTTTACATAAGCTTTTAATGATTCACCAAGGATGTTTCACAAACCAACTTGCAGGAAAGTGAAAAAGGTGTAACTATTCCCTGAACAACAGTGTCTGTCAGTAGAGTGTCTCATACTTTGAAGATCAATGGCTAACATTCCTCAAAGGGAGTGGCTCAGAGGCTAGTGGGCCCAGGGGCATCTGCCCCTCCGGCCTGTCCCATAGTGGGCTACCTTGGACTGGGTCACAGGGCCACCTCCATTTTTGTTCCTAATAGGCTGTTGAGTCTAGTTGAAATTTGCTAGCCCTGCGCTGCTCCTTTGAAAGTAAAGTGGCGTTCCCTGGAAGCTAGAACAGTGTTGTGGGTTCTAGGTCATTTTTGGGATTGGTGATTAACTGGTCCACCCAAAGGAGTGAATGTTTATCCATAGAAACCTAAGGGCAAATAACTTTTGTCTGGCTAGTGCAAGTTGGTTAATGAAAGTAAATTCCCTTAGTACCTGAGATATGTTTAATCCATGAAGCACTGTCTGAAATTTTATGTAAAATTAAAAGAACTGTATTCTGCTCTTTAGTCTACCCTGATTCTTTATCTGCACTATGTGACTGTCATGCAGTGCAGTTTCCTTAGTCTGTCACAGGATGTCATTGACACCACACTGCCATGTATCACCGCCCCACACTAAGGTGACAGAGCCGGTAACAGCATTGCTCGTTCAGCCTGTATGTTGGCCCCGCCCACATCTTACTTCTGTTCAATCAGAATAAAGAACAACAAGTTCCTCACCCCGCCCCTCCCTTCCTCACCAATCCGTCAGCGAGCAGCGCACCCCGCCCCTGTTCAGCACGTGTGTGTCATAGAGCTGGGAGTGACAGCTGCAGACTCGGCATGGAGGGGAACAGCAAGAGCAGGAGGAGGGAGCCCGAGGTGAGAGGGGAGCACAGGACTGTGAAGGGTGTTCAGTAGGGTTAAAAGTTTTAGGAAATATCTGATGTCTGCAATGAAAGGTGTAATTCTGATGGCATTTAGGAGAATATATGGAGACAGCCTTAACAGGCGAGGGACACTGCTAAGCAAAGGGAGAGAAAGACACAGTAGTTGGTAGATTGTGTTTCAGCACTAAAGGTGAATAGCGGTGGTCAAAGAGGGAGGCAATCTGTCTCTGGCTCTTAGGATGTTATGACTAGCAAGAGATGTTGGGACTTTTAGTTCCACAACAACTGTAACGTTACAAGTTTCCCAACGTTGGTCTTAAGGTGTCTACATCCAATGTTTTTTGTTTTATTTGTAATGCAGTCAAATTGAAATTTGTTAAGGTTTTATCATTTTCATTGTGTGTGGCACATTGGAGAACATATATGATGCACTCTAAAGGTTCACACACGGGGCAATCCTACTGCTTGACCTGAGTATTGATTGTCAGAATCATTGGTCAGTTTAGCCAAATTCGACACTGTCCATCCCAGCCTCACTGCAGCCTCTTCGTGCGTTGACAGAACGCAGGCAGATCGCTGTCATCTTCTGACTTTTCCCACTAGTTCTGATAATGATTTTATCAATTTCAATAAGAAGGCATTGTAGTTGGTTTGGGGCTATTGGCTGCAGTGTTGCAGCATGTGTGTAACCAGGGTTGGCACTACCATTAGGCAAACCTAGGTGGATGTCTAGGATGCACATATTGTCACTCATCCAGTGATTTTAATGTCACCACAGGCAGTGACAGCCACTGAGATGGAGAAGCAGCCAGCAGCTTCTTACATGTAATGTTGCTGGCTGATGCTACTCCATGTCAGTGTTACGTAGAGATTGTGACAATTGACCATGATGTTATAGCCAAGCAACAGACTTCAAGGCTGAGGATGCCTCCCTCACCTTTCACATGCCAAGGTAAGAATAAGTGAGGATGGGGAAGTAGATTACTAGTGCACTGGGCTGGTGTGGAGCTAGTTGGTGTTATTGGAAAGAACCCACAGAAATATTATTGTACAGGTTTGATCATTTTGAAAGCCCCTAATTGAAATCGGTTGCATTGCTATGTGAATGGGCACATTGAACAATGATAATTAAGTTACCTCTTTTGTGTACTGCTCACTGTATCAAATTTTAAGTAATTTAGTGTGTGTGTATACAAATCGTCCAGGGAATAGATTGTTTTAAAAAACAAATTTACTAAAGTTGCTTGTGTGGCTACATTTTTAAAGGGGAGGGTTCATAGAAGCAGGAGGAAAATAGTGGTAGGTGTGGAGCATAAATCTAGAGAGGGACTGTCCAAATGACAGGAGGGAGGATATACATAGAACCTTTTTATTGTTTTTGTTAATTTGCTGAGTTTTAATGTAGATCTGATACCAAACCGCTGCCAAAAGAAAGTATACATACAATATATGATGATAATCTACACGATGACCTAAATGTAATAAGGGCCAGACTGGGACTAAAAATCGTCCCTGGCATTTATAGCACACAGGCCCACCTCTGTTGATTGGTAGGAAATAACTTGTGTGCCACTGTGGATCGCTGGCGGCACCAAGGGCAAGGCCACATTGTGTTGGGGGCGTGGTCAACATGGGGAGTTCATACATACATTATACATCCCCCTGGCACATTATGACACCCCCAGTCTACTGTACTTATATATCCATCATGGTGGGAACTTAGAGCTCTTTGGCTTGCTCTGCAGGCTGTGTCCTGTTCGGGTACTGGGAGCAGCTATCCGCTCCCTCCTGATAACCAGAGAAGGATTAAAGCTTGGGGACCCAGGGTATTTGAAACAGGGGGACCCCTATTATGTAACATGGTTATAATTTTAGACAAATACACAGGCAATATTGTGTGCACTACTGATATATGCACGCAGCTCTGCCTTCACAAGCAGTACAGTGTGAAGCTGGACATACCTCCCAACTGTCCTTCCAGTCAAATCTTGACTAAGCGAGGCAGTGACCCAAATTCGGTACTGCCCCACCAGATTCAGGATAGTTGGCAGACTGTCTTGCTCTCTCCTACCTGTTCTTGTCACTTTCACCACCTGTGGCTGCTTGTCTGAATCCTGGAATGTTGGGGACACTATTTGGGGAAATAAATGTGTACATTAAATCTAGAGAGAACAAGTGTGGAGAATCTCCTTTGCGCCTAGTGAAAGTGTTGAATGATAATGTAAAGCAAATGTTGGTCTATAAATTACATATGTACTCGTGAACATAAAATAAAATCAATTTTTTATGTGCACACAAAGATAATCAATAATTGTACTCCTGTCCTGTCCAGAACGGTCTACAACTATACCGACAGTCTAATATACTATGACTCAAATAGGAAACAAGATATAAAGCAATATCAAATAAAACAGGATGTTCAAGATATACAAGATTTATATCAATGGCATGTGGAACAAAGATACTTTCCACCAGAGATGCTAATCTTGCTAAGTGATGCCTGATAGTAGTAGAACAAAGCCTAAACCAGCTAAGGTAAATTAAGTCTCAAATTGTGAAGCAAGCTTGTTTAAATATGAAAAACAGGGTCTTCTGTAGGTAAGTAGTAATAAAGTTCCAGTATATAGTAGGTAATGATGTATTCCGTTTGACAGGAATGAAGTCTTGATACTCACAGATGTACCCTCCGTTCAAAGACACATTCTCAGTATTTCCAGAACGATAAATAATTTTTAGTATAAGGTTGTACCTTTTTTGTTTTACGGAAAAGTCTAATTGTTTAAAAAGCAAAAGTAATCCAGAAGATGTAGAAGGAAATCTTGTAGACGGTGTACCCTCAACTTACATGTTGTTGTAAATGCAGAGCTTCTCCTCCCTTAGTCGGACGTTCCTTGCCTCCTCTTGAAGTGTGCGGGGGGCGGCTTGATGAATCTTGCCTTGGTGTCCAGGTTCCAAAAGGTGCGCGCATGCGCACTAGTCCCTCAGACGTCAAACAGGAACTGTTCGTGCGTTCCAATGTGGAACACACACACACACACACGCGATCAGTTCCTGTTTAATGTCTGTTGTGAGGAGGTGTGCCCTAACTTGGGCGTACAGACTGAAGAAGAAGTCGGGTTCTAAAAGTAATGGCCAATATGCTCCCTGCTTGGGCCAGTCCCTGCATCAGTCCATTTAGCCAGAAGTGCCAGATGGCCAGTCCGGTCCTGAATGTAATAATATGCAACAAAAGCATACATCATTTCAAAAGGCCAAACAGGCTAGGGCTATGATTGTGACACATGCAATCTTAGGGCTTTTTCACAAGTAATATGTCAGCACTATGCAATTTTTTAATGGGTGGTATACTTTTAGACAACCTCTACCCAATGTAACCTGCCCCACACAATAGCAAATAACGAGATCCCTGTGTTAGTTGAAACATGGACAGTGTTTTGCGCTGCTTGCTCCGCTCTGGAGGACTCGTACTGTTCACATCTGTTTCAGTAGATATCTGCTGAGGAGACGTGGACAGCTTGTTCTCTATAAGCTGCAGCAAATGAAGCTGATGAGGAGCAATCCTGCTCACTTGTGTGTGTTGGGAGGAGACAGCCTGTTTGCTACAATGGGAAATCAGGCTTTATTAGGTAGGGTTTGTTAAAATGAGGACAATCCTTTATGAAACTGGCTATCTTTTGCTTTCTGGCTCTCGCACTCTTGTTTGACAATTGGACAGATATACAGCATGCTACCAAAAGTAAGTGTGGATAATCTTATAGGGGGACTGATAATTACAGATGACCTGACAGCAGGGCCTGATTAAGGGTTCTGGCCGCCCTAGGCTAATACGGCCGTAGCGCCCCCCCCCCTCCGAATATATAGGTGTATAGGAACACTCCTGAGTATGAATGTTCAGGTGTATTCTCCAGCATTCAAATTTAGACAGATTGTGCCATTGTCTCTTACCTGTTCTTGCTCTTCTCTCTTGCAACTTTATCCTCTCGCTGGCTTCTGGAAAGTTGGCGTCCTGTTTTGAAAATGCAAAAATGTATTATAATGCAAACCCTGAATGATTAGGCCCTTTAGTTAAAACAAAACACTCCATTATGGCCAGCTAAAAGTACCCCATTGGACAGGCATATATAAGCAATATCTGAATATTTGTTGTCAATCAAATACAAACCTCTACCAGCCCCATCTCACTAATATTTAGTATTCTAGTGATTGCTGAGACCACCCATGTGACCACCACACAATCATGAGATTCTGCCCCCCAAAGCTGCTCTATTTTTTTTAAATACCCCCTGCAGCCATTTTCCTTAACCCCTGCTGCAGCCATTTTCTTTACCTCCCACCCTGCATCCATCCCCCTTGCAGCTATTTTCCTTACCTCCACTCTGTAGCTATCCCCCCCCCCGTCACATCAAAACTCCCCCAGTCACATATATCAGCCCCCCTCCTCTGCCCTCCTTCATACATATCAACCTCTCTCCCTCCCTATAGATTTTCATGGCATCCCCCCCCCTCCCACCCTATAGATTTGTATGACAGTCCCCCTCTCCCTCCCTATACATATGCATGACAGTCCCCCCTCTCCCTCCCTATACATATGCATGACAGACCCCCCCCCTCCCTATAGATATGCAGGGCAGTTCCCCCCCTCCTTATAGATATGCAGGGCAGTTCCCCCCCTCCTTATAGATATGCAGGGCAGTTCCCCCCCTCCCTATAGATATGCAGGGCAGTTCCCCCCCCTCCCTATAGATATGCAGGGCAGTTCCCCCCCCCCCTCCCTATAGATATGCAGGGCAGTTCCCCCCCCCCCTCCCTATAGATATGCAGGGCAGTTCCCCCCCCCCTCCCTATAGATATGCAGGGCAGTTCCCCCCCCCCCTCCCTATAGATATGCAGGGCAGTTCCCCCCCCCCTCCCTATAGATATGCAGGGCAGTTCCCCCCCCCCTCCCTAATAGATATGCAGGGCAGTTCCCCCCCCTCCCTATAGATATGCAGGGCAGTTCCCCCCCCCCTCCCTAATAGATATGCAGGGCAGTTTCCCCCCCCCCCCCTCCCTATAGATATGCAGGGCAGTTTCCCCCCTCCCCCTATAGATATGCAGGGCAGTTTCCCCCCTCCCCCTATAGATATGCAGGGCAGTCCCCCCCCCCTCCCCCTATAGATATGCAGGGCAGTTCCCCCCCCCCCCTCCCTATAGATATGCAGGGCAGTCCCCCCCTTCCCCCTATAGATATGCAGGGCAGTTCCCCTTCCCTCCCTATAGATATGCAGGGCAGTTCCCCTTCCCTCCCTATAGATATGCAGGGCAGTTCCCCCCCCCCCCTCCCTATAGATATGCAGGGCAGTTCTCTCCCCTCCCTAATAGATATGCAGGGCAGTTCCCCCCCCCCTCCCTATAGATATGCAGGGCAGTTCCCCCCCCCCCTATAGATATGCAGGGCAGTTCCCCCCCCTCCCTATAGATATGCAGGGCAGTCCCCCCCCTCCCCCTATAGATATGCAGGGCAGTTCCCCCCCCCCCCCTCCCTATAGATATGCAGGGCAGTTCCCTCTCCTCCCTAATAGATATGCAGGGCAGTTCCCCCCCCCCCCTCCCTATAGATATGCAGGGCAGTTCCCCCCCCCCCCCCTATAGATATGCAGGGCAGTTCCCCCCCCCCCCCTCCCTATAGATATGCAGGGCAGTCGTCCCCCCCCCTCCCCCTATAGATATGCAGGGCAGTTCCCCCCCCCCCCTCCCTATAGATATGCAGGGCAGTTCCCCCCCCCCCCCCCTTCACTTACCTGTAGTTGTGCCAGCGTCGCTCCTCTCCTCAGATCAGCAGATAGGAAGTGAAGACGTCCTGCTTCCTGTCTGCTGCACAGCAACAGGCAGCCTGGTGATTGGCTGTGTGTTGCTAACCACTGACCACCAATGCTTTTGATCGTCGAGCCCTCCACCCCCCTGCGGCAACCCCCACCCCGAAAAAAAAAATGAATGAAGAAAAGAATGAAAAAAATAAATAAATACCCGCAGCGCCGCGCCCCCCGGGACCCAGCGCCCCAGGCTGCAGCCTGGTTAGCCTAGTGGTTGATCAGGCCCTGCCTGACAGGATAACAACAAAATACATCAAAGTGATTTCAGCGCACCTGGTGACTCCCACATTCACCAATTAATGTGACCATAGATATAGGAAAGAAATTGAACATTCAAATAGTGTGGTACAGACTTATACAACGCATAGAATGTGTATAGCATATGTAATAATAAGATAATTTCAATTCATAGATTTTAGTGATTTTTTTTTTTCCCACTCCAGATTTCCAAAGGATGCAGCCTGGTTAACCTAGTGATATCAAACTCACCAGAGTGACAACTTGAGTAGACCTTTAAAGGTCAATAGTGTTTGTTGTCATTTTTTGTTCCACAACTGGTGTATGGTGGTTTGTGGTAGAGTTGAGCTGCATCTGGGTGTAGAGCACTGGGGGGTTTTCTATTACTTTTTATGTTAGGTTGCACAGGATAGTACCCTGCTGTTGCATTCACAGTTCACTATCACAAGTCTAGCCTTAACTGTTAACCTAAAAACAAAATATTCTTGGTATGCTGTAAGTGAACTGTATACAGAAAACCTCTGGTTACTCAGGAAATACATTTCTCCCTGCTTGAAAAAAATCAAACCAATCACCTCATTTATCAACTGTCCTGTCCACAGCGATTTATACTACAGGTGAATTTTTGAACCTCTGTAACAAGTTTAGGTACCTTTTGAGGAACTAAGCATTTTTATTATCATGTAATTTTCTTTGTTCACAGTATGTATGTAACTGACATTTCAGTGATATTTTGTGGCAGCTACTGTAATTTTAGCTATGGTTACAATTGAAGAACTAATGTCGGTTATCACATAATGCTCCATTTAGTGCTTTTGGTATGCCCCTCCTGTAATAGGGTTCTTGGGTTTATGTCCATTGTTAATGTGCATTTGAATACAATAAGATGCTGGGACCCTACTCCCTCTTCATGTCCTGCTCATCTGGGATGTCACTAATTTTTTAGTGGGCAGGAATGGTGCCAATCAGGTCATGAGGATATTCATACAAGCACTGAGTATTTCAGGCTGATGTGCTGGTCTTGTGGGATTGGACCTGTTTACTCATGTGTTTGTTGGTGAGGACAGGGCAGTATGTGTAAGGAAAAAGAAGAATTTTTCGGGAGCCGACTGCCTATTCAGACCTTACTAATATATGGTGTTTCTTTAATCAGTACAGCAAAGAACCTCCACATAAAAGGAATATATGTAGATAATCTCAATATAAATCACACTTTACCGAGCATCTGAAATAAGCGGCTGTATCTTCTAAATGGGTTGTTGTGTATCAACACCTGCAATATATAACACAAAAGAAAAAAACAAACAAAGAAGCGCAGCCAACTCTTACAAGTGCTTGAATACCACCATAAATAATACTTCCTCGTTAGGCTTTATGAAGAATATATCATACATTTATAAAAAATAATAAATACAAAATTCTAAACAAACGCACATATAAAATAAAAATATAAAGTGTATAAAATCACATGAAGTCAGTCATGATTGCAGTATAGGAACTTGTAAGATCTTGATGCTATTAACTCCCAATAGTGCACATAGAGGGAGAATATACTAATTGTATTTCCACAGTTGAATCTTTTGGAACTTGTGGAAAATTGATCAAAGAATATGGAATCTTATAGCAGCGAGGATCAGTTTTTAAATTATACAAACTGCTCTTTTTCAAATATCAAAGTATCAGTTTTAAATGGAGCATTTAGGATTGAGGTTGAAGCAGTCTGTGTCGGCGATTTCTGACATCGCCGGCTGCAGATGATATCCAAATTCCCCCTCCAGCAAACACAAATGGGTTAGTCCCTAGTCAGCTGAGTAGAGACTAGATAAAGGTGACACCCCCCAAAAGGTATATAGTGTGAACTCCTTGGTCATACATGTAGAAGCGGTAAGCCAGATTCTTCTAGAAGCATTTGCATTACTGTGTCCTAGTACACAGCCTGCAGCATGGATCCGCAATTTGCCCCGACAAAGCCAAACGACACCCATTCTGGGTAATCTCCTAGCTATGGGTGTTATTTCATGGATGTCAGAAACTAAAAAGTTTCATAATCAAATTTGTGAAGCATGTGATAAGGACCTACCTAATGGTTATTATAATGCTTTGTGTGGACTGTACCCTCATAGAGAAACCCAAGAACAATCTAAAGTGTTAATGAGCTGTACAGTTAAATATTTTGTATAAAAAGAGCTTCAAGCATGTCAACGGGGTTAAAAGGACTAGGGATTTAGATTTACTAAACTGCAGGTTTGGAAAAGTGGAGATGTTGCCCATAGCAACCAATCAGATTCTAGCTTTCATTTATTTAGTGTATTCTACAAAATGACAGCTAGAATCTGAATGGTTGCTATAGGCAACATCTCCACTTTTCCAAACCTGCAGTTTAGTAAATATACCCCTAGGTCTCTGACATTGATGTAACTTTTTAATAAGACTATGGGAATACAGGATTTGCCAGTCTCCTCAATTTTACAGTGTTTTTTTATTTTATTTTATTTTTATTTAAAGATAAGCAGCACAAACCTAGAATGTTATAGTACACCAAGTGATTAGAGAACTTCTGGGTTAGGAATGGGATCAATTGGAAAAGAGGCAATCCAAGTTTAAAACATTGTCTAGTATGTATTCCATTCAAAAAGGCTGAAACCACTAGGTGAGATTCAGTACCTGATGTTGCAGTAGTCTGTCTTTTGGCAGAAACTGCTTTTCCATAGGAAGATGCATTTAAAGTTCCAATGGATAGGAAAATGGAGAAATGTTTAAAAAGCTTCATATTCCCTCAGGGATGGTAATTAAATCTGGAGTAGGTGTCTTTGGTCTTCCGAACACTCAGATTTTGGATAGACAATCTGTAGAATGTCATTCAACAGAAAGTAACACTTGCTGAAGGGTAAGGTATAAATGAAAAAAGGAATTGATCTCCTATGTGAGGCATCACTGGATACGATCATGCTTTCTGCCAGGAGTGTAGTTTCAACACTGGTGGCTAGGAGAATCTTTTGGCCGGGGCCTTGTGTGGCAGATCAACAGTCTAAAGGTGGCTTAACCAGGCTTTATTGTGAAGGTGACTTTCCATTTAGTGACAAACTTCACATTTGCTGCTGGATTGTAGAAGACCGTTTTCTGATTTTCTTCAAGACAACATTTCAGAGGCCTGAACTTGGCAAAAGTATGCTAGACAGTGTGTGGCAAAGCATTCGGGTAGCCCTTTCATTCCTTTAGAAAAAAGAAAGGCGAATGAAAAATTCACTATAACTCCTGGCTAACACAACTTCCACCTGGTTTGGTTGGTGGTTGTATTGCGACGTATGTGGAGACCTGGACACTCACTATGCAGGGACATTATAAACAAAGGCTACAAGTTTCAAGTAGTACCCGGAAACAGTGTTTTTGTGAAATCATAAGCTCCGTCATCACCCACAAAAATGATGGCTTTGTGTAGCAGTTTACATGCTCATGGAGAACAGGTAATTTCCTTTGTACCTTCTGCTCAGAGAGACACCAGCGTCTACACCACACTGTTTTGGGTGGAGAAACAGTCAGGAGACTTTCAAACAGTTCTCGATCTGACAAGACTCCGTCTATGCATGCAAAACATTTCCGTATAGACTCTGTAAACTCATTTTTCTATTGTATGGAGAATAAAGATTTCCTTACAGGATGCCTATCTGCACATTCCAATTACACCTCATCTCCATCATCCTCCATCAGCCTCTCAACATCATCCAGAACCTATATCAAGGTACTAGAGGTTCATATAGATGGTCTCGGGAAGCAGGGAATTGCAGTTTGACTTTATATGAACAACATTCTGGTAAGAGGAAAATCCGTAAACCGTTCCCCAACCTCTCCTTGATGGTGTAGAGACTGAACGGTCATTGTTCAAGTGTTAAGGAATCTATGACAAGGTGATTGAGGTATTATTTGCAAGCAAGAAAGAAAACTTCTTCCATAGTGTATTGTTTGGAACACATTCCTAAAAAGCATTGATCAATACTAATCTTGCTAAGATACCTCAGGTGAAGATTTCCTTCAAGAAGGTTTACAGCCAGTCTTGTGGCCCTTTTGTACATTGAAGGTACAGGTTTTGGAACTTGGTGTGCTCCTGGCCACAAGACTGGCATCATATGATCTGGGAAGTTTTTGTTTTTTTTCAAGCAACTACAAGTATCCATCCTTGCATCAAATTATTAATAATCTTGTTTTAGAGACTATTATTTGAACCCTTACATGAAGTTTTACTTAGATTGCTCACGCTCAAGGTACTATTCTTAGTGGCAGTCACATCTGCTAGAAGACTGGGAGAACTTCAGGCTTTATGGTGCAAGAAACCATTTTTGAACATGTGCAATGAACAAATCTTGCCTTCTTGCCTAATAGCTACTAATGAAAGTGAGAAAATACTATATACTCTTATCTTGGTAAGAGTAATTTCGATGTATCTTTCGAGAAAAAAGAAAATTGGGAAAGGTGGATCATATCTTTGTTCTTCCTTAAGGTCCTTGTCACGGACAAGCTCCATCCAAACACACTCTTGCAATGTCGATTCGAGAAGTCATTTCACAGGCTTATAAGAGTATCGGACATGAGGTTCCGCAAGAACTGGTGTTGGCCTTCTGGACACGCATGGCTCAGGCTTCAGCAAATGATATGTGCTAAGCAGCATGTTGGTTATACCTTCTCCAGACACTCTTCTGGATGTTGTAGCTTCGGGCTGACGCTCAGTTTGGAAGGAAACTTCTTTAAGAAGTTGATTTAAAAAAAAAAAAAAAAAGGATTTTATATGAATGTTTTTTTAGTTCTATTTTTTTTGGACCTACCCTGTTATTGCTTGGGTACATACCATTCATGAGGGCTGCCATGGAGTCTGAAGAGGGAATAAGCAAATTATACTCATTGATTATTTTTATTTCTTTGAAATACTCCATGGCAGCTCAATATTCCCCTGAATGTTATCTGTTTGTTTATGTTTAGAGAAGAGCTTTGAAAGTTACCCAAAGACACTGAAGGAAGGAGGAATCGCACTATATACCTTTAGGGAGTGTCAACTTTTTCCCGTCTCTCCTCAGCTCACTAAGTGCTAACCCATTTGTGAGCGATTCCATGGAGTACTTCAAGGAAATGAAATAATTGGGTGAGTATAATTTTGCTTATTGAAGCTATGAACCTTTTTCTATATGTTCATTCGCATAATAACCGCACCCTCAATTAAGACACACCCATGGTTTGTCAAAGTCGCAACACTATTTTACATGACCACGTTCACTACATTCCAAACAAGTGCATTCTGTGCTGAAGTATGCTCAACTTAGTGCCTACAATGTATTACCACCTTTTTTATTGGGATCAATGTCACATGCTCAAGGCTAAGTTCCTACAATGTCTATTTTTAGTATTCATATTATTCACAAAATACCACAGCAACCTACTGAGCAGTAGTAGAAAGAGGGTAAATATAATATACATAAACTATAACAATAATAAAAAGTAGAATAGAATAAAAAGTCACTTACAACATTATCATGTAGTAATGCAAGCAGGGTAACATAGTGCAAGTATAATTTCAAGGCAATTACACGAAGATGGAAAGAAAGAAGGATGGCAGTGGGGAGGGGTCAGGCAGCAGTCTGATTTGGCTTTAGTGAACAAGTATATTTTTAGGGAGTCTTTGAAGCATTGGAGGTTGGTGGGGAAATTCTCATAGAAAAGCATCAGTGAGAAGTGGTTCTCGGAGGGTAGGAGAAGCGGCAGTCACTGACTAAGAGGGAGGGAGTGTAGAGGCAGATGAGCTTGGAGATGTAGGGGAAAAGGAAAAGGCAAGAGCTTTGTAGGTGAGGTGATTTAATTGGATTCTGTAGGGTAGCCAGTGAAGGAATTGGCAGAGACCAAAGCAGAGCAGCACGAGAGAGAGATCAATCAAGGAAGAAGAGGGAAAATTAAAAAGTGAGCAGGTGTTGGGGAAGAAGGTGAGGGGATAGGATTGACGGGGACATGAGTGTAAAGAACGGCAGCTAGAAGTCAAGATGGGGGTAGGGAGGTAAGGGCAGGAGGGATGTAGTCACTGTCGACGCTAAACCTCTCGACAGTCTGAATGTCGACAAGTTTAGTATATCAACATGGTTGAAATGGAGATTTTACTGTATATGGCTGTGTTGTGTTGGCGGACCACACAACACAGCCATATGCCATAATGGTGGTGCCATTGACGTTTGAATGTCGACTTTAGCAACTGTTGACAGTCGCAATGTCGCCATTTTAACCATGACAACATTCAAACTGTCAACAGTCTGAATGTGGACAGTTCACCGTTCACAGATCGTGCTCAACCCGGGCAGTCTGGCTAGGCAGGAAGAGATTTCCAGTGTGATGGGGAGTATGGCAGAGAAAGGATGTTAGGCCAGAGGATGTGGAGAAATGTATATTAGAAGCGGGTGGGAATGAGCCAGATGAGGCAAACTGAGAACCAAGGGTTCTTGCCACCCTTTGTTATTGGGATAAATTGATGCATGAAATTTGGAGCAGACATTTAAAAAAAAATATATATATACATGGCCAAACAAAATGAACCCCAGCACAAAAGAGGCAGGGCTCTAAAAAAAAAACCCCCAAACATTTCTCGCACAGGCTAAAAATAAGGCAGGGTATTTTTTTCTATTAATGGGAAAGTGTTGTAGATATCCTAACACCAGGACCCTGCTTGCTGCTACTTGTGGCTTGGTAGGGACTTATTCACCAGTATTACTTTAGACATGTTGTTGAGTCCACTCATTTTATATCAACTGTTTCTCTATTTACCCTCAGTGTATATTTATTTATATAGTCTCAGAATACTTCACAATACAACTGGGAACAAATACAGTAATTAAGCAACAAATGGTCTAGTTATTACAGATGGAGATAAGGGGCCGTGATCATACATTATAAACTTTTCCCCTGTTTCCTTGCTGCGGAGATACAAAATGTCTGTCAATTTCAGTGTCTTTACTAAGCAGTATATGTACATAATCTGATACTTATAGATGTAGTATTTAAACACAACCTGATGCATATATCAGGCTGGTGTGTTCTTTTCTGTAGTAGGTATCTATAGCCACAGCTATGGTGATGTTCACAACCTATGCAAAGTAGAAAACTGGTGTAAAATAGAACACACCGTGCCCTTCTTTCTGGTACTGAATTGGTTAAGTACAATCTACAGTCTTAGAAAGACAGACAGATTTCAGGCAGCTGGGGACTCTCAAAAGAAATTATTTTTAGCTTCTGCTTCTATTACACACCCTCAGCTGACACTATGGCCAGTTCATGATATGGGGTTATTAGAGTTAAACATCCAGTAGTACATTTGCTTACATAAGTGTACTTTGAATGAAATATTGAAGCTACTTGTAGGGCTTGCTCAGCCCAGTGCCGGATTAAGACACTGTAGGCCCCTGGGCTAGGGGTACTGTGAGGCCCCCATTTTTCAAGCGACTTATGCCTAATCCGATATTATTGGGGGCTCCCTAGTAATATCGGATTGGGCATAAGTAGTTTGAGCTGTTTTCCTTTAAATATACTAAATCAGTATTCTCAAAATGCACACTTTGTCAGCCAGCCCCCAAACCCCGCCCTGCAAATATCTCCCCCAAAAGTGCACACTGTTCCTCTAATGCAATTCTTATTTTATAGTGTTGTTCACAGTGACCACTTAAAATGAAAGTCTTTGTGATGGGGATAGTGCACCAAGGTCTACCTCGGTAGCACAGTACACGACGGCTTATCTGCTCGGCATCAAATTGGCATTTAGTTAGCAATTCCTGTATTATTTACCTTAATCTTGTGTTTGTTGTTGCATAAATACTTTTTTATTAGAAGCATTGGGATTGGTGGAGCTGTGGTACGGACACACTGTGGAACAAGTGGCTCCAATAAGATTATGCGTTTCTTCTGTTTGGCTGTAAAATATAATAAATGGTATACTCGGGTAATTGTTTTTTGTTGTCTCCAGGGCTCACTGGACGGTCCAAGTCTGGAGTTTGAATACAATGATGCAGACCACTTGTCAGCAGAGTTAGCAGGTAAAGGTTACGTACATGAAGCTTCTCGACAAACACATACTGCTCTTGTGTCTGAACTACATGAATGTTCAAGTATCAGCGTTACTAGTGGGCTACCTTTACAAAGTGGAAAACAGCCAAGGTGTAGCGCAATATACTCTTGGTGGGGCTGCGCACAGTGATTTGTGCAGAGCACCTAGGATCCACTACGGGACATATGTTTATGGAGCAAGGTGATGGGGAGGAGCAGAAGCTAGCGCCAAGTCACAGGAGGAGTTTAAAGGAGCGAGGGCATTTCTTAAAGTTAAGTATGGAATAGGTTACCTAGATCTGATGAGCAGGGAAAAATCAAAACTAAATTTTATGGCGCAATATTATTGAGATGAGACAAAGAGGAGGATGGACTACTTTCCATCAGTTTTTCTTGCTTGGAGCGCACATCCTTTTACACTACAAAACTTAAATGTTGCACCAGTTCTGAAGTGACAGAGACCATGGGGTAAATTTATCAAGCTGCGAGTTTGAAAAAGTAGAGATGTTACCTATAGCAACCAATCAGATTCTAGCTGTCATTTTGTAGAATGTACTGAATACATGAATTTGAAAAAGTGGAGATATTGCCTATAGCAACCAAACGGCTTAATACATTTTCCCCCATGTGTATATTTCTTTTTTATTGAAGGCAGTCAAACAATTACAAATAAAATACAGTAAAGAAAATAGTTATAAAATATTGCATTCATTAATAAGACAACATGAGAATCCTCCTATATTTTTAATGGGATGCATTGTGCAATTTCCAGTTGAACTTTGGTGGAAAATTGCATTTCTAGGTTCACTTTGCCCAATGCAATAAAAGTACAAGTGACACATGTAAACACGCTCATTCAAACACGCTCTCATCTCTCCTATCCTCAAAAAACCCAATCTTGACCCCACCTCCCTCGCCAACTATCGCCCCATCTCACTTCTCCCCTATGTCTCCAAATTACTTGAGCGGATAGTCTGCTGTCGTCTCACCAATTACCTCTCAGACAATTCCCTCCTCGACCCTCTCCAATCTGGCTACCGCCCCCTCCACTCTACCGAAACCGCCCTAGCCAAAGTCACCAACGACCTCCTCTCAGCCAAATCCAGGGGTCACTTCTCCATACTTATCCTCCTCGACCTCTCTGCGGCCTTTGACACTGTGGATCACCCCCTCCTTCTGCAAACTCTTCTCTCTTTTGGCCTCTCTGGTTCTGTCCACGCCTGGTTCTGCTCTTATCTCACCAACCGCACCTTCTCTGTCTCCACATCTGGCTCTGCCTCCACCCCTTCCCCTCTCCCGGTTGGTGTCCCCCAGGGCTCTGTTCTCGGCCCCCTACTATTCTCGCTCTACACTTCCTCACTCGGGACTCTCATCTCCTCCTATGGTCTTCAGTATCACCTCTATGCTGACGACATTCAGCTCTACGTATCTTCTCCTGATCTCTCTCCCACTGTCCTCTCTCGTGTATCTGACTGCCTCTCTGCCATCTCCTCCTGGATGTCCTCGCGCTTTCTCAAAATTAATATCTCTAAAACTGAACTAATTGTCTTCCCTCCTCCCAGGCTCCCCTCTCACCACAACCTCTCCATCGTGGTTAATAATTCAACCATCTCCTCTGTCACCCAGCTCCGCTGCCTGGGTGTCACCCTTGACTCCTCTCTCTCCTTTGTCCCCCACATCCAATCTCTAGCCCAAACCTGCCGCTTCCAGCTGCGTAACATTGCCCGCATCCGGCCCTTCCTCTCACAAGATGCCACCAAAACCATCATACACGCTCTCATCATCTCCCGCCTCGACTACTGCAACCTTCTCCTTACTGGCCTCCCCCTCTCCCACCTCGCCCCCCTTCGCTCTGTTCTTAATGCGGCCGCCCGACTCATTTTTCTCTCACGCCGCTCCTCCTCCGCCTCCCCTCTCTGCCTTGCCTTACACTGGCACCCCTTCCCCTACAGGATCCTTTTCAAGCTCCTCACCACCACTTACAAAGCCCTCTCCCAGTCTACTGCCCCCTACATCTCCAACCTCCTCACCATTCACACCCCTGCCCGCTCCCTGCGCTCGGCCAACGACCGTCGCCTCTCCTCTACTCTGATCACGTCTTCCCACTACAGAATCCAAGACTTCTCCCGAGCTGCTCCCCTCCACTGGAACGACCTCCCTCGCTCCATCCGTCTCTCACCCAGTCTGTGCTCCTTCAAACGGGCACTCAAAACTCACCTGTTCCTCAAAGCCTACCAACAATCCACTTAACCCTTACCTCGTTGCACCTTCGCAAACATCCTTCTCTTGTTCTCCCCTCTCTCCACCAGCCCCGCCCTTCTCTCCCTTACTTTAATGGCTCCCTCCTGTACCTGTTTGTCCACCCTCCCTTAGAATGTGAGCTCGTATGAGCAGGGCCCCTCTCCCCTCCTGTCTCCATACCTGTTCTTCTACTCCATCTTCGCTCATATGTCTGCCCGGAGTTCTGAAGTATTGGTACTTTGTGTTTATTGCTGTGTACTATGTCACCCTGTATGGTCTCCTGTTTGTATTATGTACGGCGCTGCGGAACCTTGTGGCGCCTAACAAATAAATGATAATAATAATAATAATAATAATGTAGTAAAGACAGTTCCAATGTCCCCACATGATCATTTTAAGACATAAAAAAGGCTAAACCAAACCATACTTGGTGGAAGGGGTGGTGGGCGGGTGGACTTCTGACATGATCTTTATATCTTACAGTGTGCACCTCTTCAGGTTTCCATATCCATGCAAACCTAGCCAAGCTTCTAGTTTGAAGAGGCGTCTCCAGAGAGCACCTTGAGATGCACTGGGTGACCCATCTAGGTGCACTGGTGCAATTCAGAAGCCATTTGTGCTGTACACTCATGCACTTTGAGGTCCCATTACCAAGTGTCTTATTGTTTTCACAGAGCTTTACAGTTACACAGAAGAGCCAGACCTGTGCCTGAATCGCAGATGTTTTGAGGAAAAGTTTAGGCTTCAAGGTATTTCTCTCAGTGAATCTCAAACCCAAGAATTGTTATTAATAAAAACTCCTATACATGAATCCAACTACATTATACCTGCATTTTACCAGATGGTAACTAATCACTACTTTCTTATAATGTTTTGTACGTTATTTTGGGACTGCTTTGTGTTACATCTTTATGGCAAGCAGTATAGCAAAGCCCATTCATATTAATTAAAATAAGCATTCTAATGTGACACATGGGGGTATATTTACTAAACTGCGGGTTTGAAAAAGTGGAGATTTTGGCTATAGAAACCAATCAGATTCTAGTTATCATTTATTTAGTACATTTTACAAAATGACAGCGAGAATCTGATTGGTTGCTATAGACAACATCTCCACTTTTTCAAACCCACGGTTTAGTAAATACACCCTATGGTTGTCTGCCCCCAATAACCAAGGTCTGTTCTTACTGAATATTTCTGGACAGGTAACGTCAGGGTTAATCATACTTGTGCATGTTTTCCCTTTACAAGTGTAGCATATGCGGTTTGTAAACAATTTTAACTTCTATTAAAATAATAATAAATAGGACCATTAGAACTCATGCTTTTTTGGTAGTTAGTCATATAGTAGCCTCCCCATAACAGACAGCTACTTACACAACACAGGATTTTGCCAGTCCAGTTTTAATTGTAATGTTCACTATAATATGAATGGGTCCTCTTCTATACACTACTTTTCTTCTTTTTGTTGACTTGTGCTGAAAATGCCTACTGTGATCAGTGTTGCCATTAGAACATTAGAATCTGTGAGTGCCCAGTACAAATTAATCTGCCCCCTCTTTCTTTGCAGTACATGCGCCCCCCCCCCACACACAGTACATGTGGCCTCTCCCCCTTGCATTGTACATGCGCGCCCCCTCCCTCTGCACAGTACATGCTCCTCTGCCCCCCCATATAATAAATGTTACGTCCCGTGCCCCCCATATCATAATAAATGTTACGTTCCGTGCCCCCCATATCATAATAAATGTTCCGTTCCGTGCCCCCCATATCATAATAAATGTTCGGTTCCGTGCCCCCCCCCCCCTGTCATAACAAATGGTCAATTAACTCACCTTGTTCTTGAAGCGATGCTGTGGCTCCTGGTCATTGATAGACTGGGAGGGCGGCGCTCAGTGATGATGTCGCCACACGCGCTCCCAGTCCATCAATGCCTGAGAGCCGCAGCATCACGACGGAGGCGGTCGGTCAGACTAAGGGGCCCGGACAGATGGAGGGTTCTTTCCAGGCCTCCTACAGCTGTACTGTCCGTACCTCCCTGATGGTGGCCCTGACTGTGCTCTTCAGTCAGTCTTGATTTTCATTTTAACTGATACTTTAACTAGTTTCCCTTTAAGTGCATCACTGAAACCATGTGCTTGCCATCCACATCAACACTGGCAATTGCTTAAGGCATGGCATGACTCTATCAACTGACCTGTATTTCTCATGCTTTCAGTCTTTTGGAATGTTACCATAATACATGCATTAAGTTTCACACTTGTATGTGTGAATTCACAAATGAGCTGTTTCTTTACAGCTTTGTTTAGTTGATTATCTATGATATGTTGTAAACCTTTTCCTGTAGGCGCTGACCCTATTTAGATTATAGTAATTGATAATTATTATGCTTATCATTACTTTCTTTGCCAGTGTGGGAGTCCAGGTGGATATCTCTGGGTTCAGCACAGCACAGAACTCACGTCATGTGTCTCATAGATGAGCTAGAGGTGGTGAGCAGGGAGAAGCGACTGGCCGCTGCTAGAGCCATACTGTATTTGGCACAAGGTGAGCATCGGGGAAGTGGGCAGCACGGTGGGTAAGTGGTTAGAACTTCTGCCTCACAGCACTGGGGTCATAAGATCAATTCCCAACATGGCCTTATCTGTGTGGAGTTTGCATGTTCTCCCCGTGTTTGCGTGGGTTTCCTCCGGGTGCTCCGGTTTCCTCCCACACTTCAAAAACATACTAGTAGGTTAATTGGCTGCTATCAAATTGACCATAGTCTCTATCTCTGTGTGTATTTGTGTGTATGTTAGGAAATTTAGACTGTAAGCTCCAATGTGGCAGGGACTGATGTGAGTTCTCTTTACAGCGCTGCGGAATTAGTGGCACTATATAAATAGCTGATGATGATCTGCAGGTTATTGGGAAGCAGCTCTATCCTTGTGGTGCTCTAGGCTTCTTATGAGTTCATTAGGGAGTTACTGCTTACAAAAATTATTGCAACTCAACATTGACTATTGTTGGGTTGTTGTTACTCCTCCAATCACCGACTCTTTGATTTTGTGACACAGCAACAATTTATTTTGTTTTGTCATCCCAGTAATTGATGAGTGATGGAATCATTACTACTTAATACCAAAAGCCTCATACTGTTGAGCACTCCTACAGTTCTGCGGTGACTCAAGATTAGTAATGTAATAAATACATTATGGTGTCCTAACAAACCTGTTGACAATCTCTGCCATAAGGCTCAGTCCATCAATATATAAACCCTGTTATTATGGAAGAACTTAAGTCTATATATGTAAAAATGCCAATATTGCACTGGAATGTGGTTTAATTAGTGACATAATTTTAAATCTAGCCTTGTTTGGATAGAGAGGATAATTTTTAAATTTACCTGCAGAGATCTTCCTGTAAGGTGGTACATTCTTCATAGTGATCTACTTGTTAGATGTTACTTTTAATCTTTATGGAATTTTCCAAACTATCTACAGACCCCCATCCATGTCATATGTCGGGTATAAAAATTCCACCTGAGAAGTCCTTCCACTAAGCTATTTGTAAAAATGCCCTACCCTGTACATTACCTAGAGGAATTTTTACTCTAATCCATACTCAAAAATCCCCAATACTGCAATGTAGCTACAAAATACTAATCAAAGCTGCCTAAAAATCCTGCAGCACTGAAATCATCTTAAAATGCATTTTAAATTTGTTTGAGGGCTGAGAGGTATTTATTTAGGTTCTTACAAAGTTACCTATACAAATACCCCAACTTCAAGGACATACTTAGGTCACTGGTAAAAACATATAGCTATATTTGTTAGGCTGTATGATTGTATACATTATGTAAGCAGGGAGAATGATTATGGTGGGAAATTCTACATAAGGTGTCAAGTAGCGTAGAGCTGGTTCTGCATAGAACCTGACATAACTTCCACTTTTAGCAGCCAAACAAAATAAGTTACTGACTGCGTTACATTGACACTCAGTTACTTCCTAGAGAGCCCAGCTGGAATCCCAGCATTGCTTTCTGGGTGCACAGACTAGATTGTAAGGTCAATTGTGTAGAGTAAGTTGCCTGTTCTAATACAGAAATACTGCAAAATGATAACAATAATTAAATATTTATTGCCTTTAGTTAATCCCAGAGGGAGAAATGCTATTGTTTGCTAGCCATCAGTTGTATGTTGTAAAAATAAATTCAGTGGCTGACCCCTATTTCTCTCTTTCCGGCCAGGTGTGTTTGGAGAGTGCGGCACAGAATCAGATGTTCTGCACTGGTCACGTTATAACTGCTTTCTCCTGTACCAGATGGGAACGTTTGGTGTCTTTCTGGAGTTACTGAATATGGAGATTGCGTATGATTAGCCAAGTTCTTTTAGAAAAGATCTATAATATAAATGCTTAGTGGTGTGTGTTAGTCTGTCTGTCTGTCTGTGTGTGTGTGTCTGTGTGTGGAAAAAATAAAACCAAGCTGCAGCGCCACCTGCTGAGCGGAGTTATACACTGACCTACTAAATTCTTAGTGTGTGTGGAAAAAGAAATTCAGAAAGGGCTGAAATTTAGTATACTAAGATGTTTTTAATTTGTTAATTTAATTTGTTAATTGTTAAAAGTGTTTATAAAGATTTTAAAAAAATATATATATATTTCTTGAAGGAGAAGTGACAGTTTGGAGTGGTTGGTGGTTGCCGGGGGTGACAGTGGGGAGTGGTTGGTGGTTGAGGCCTGGGCTATGGCCCAAATGCATGACAAGAACCTTTTTAACACCTTAAGTAGCTTGATTTGACTTGTAGATAGATAGATATATATATATATATATATATATATATATATATATATATATATATATATATATATATATATATATATATATATATATATATATATATATCTGTAAGCATTGAAACAGACCGTTGACTGTAATGACTGTTGCTATGGTTACTTATGTTGCCAGGGTGTGTCATATTTTCATATTATGTCAGCAAAAACTGTTATACCTGTAAGGTGTATTATTCCATTATAAGACTATTTAGGCAGAATAACTTTATTCAAGAAGTTCCTAGTTTTACTCCAATAAAGAGTAAAGTGTTGCCTTATACCTCATTTACATAAAGTATTGCTTTCTGTTAAATATATATCTCTCTCTCTCTCTCTCTAATGAAGTAGTAAGACAGGGAGGGGAGAGAGGCACTGCAATACTGAAGGAATAAAGGAGGAAAGGACACAGATATGCAAAAGATAGAGTTCCCTAGGTACTACATATACTTTCACATTGTGACAAAAACATATATTTTGGGGGAGGGGGTGAATAATGTTGTAAGGCATAAGCCTCTGCATTTTTAAATGCCGGCAGTGGCCCTGCCCCTTTATAAGGAGCACTGTGCTCACTTTACTGCTCATCTGCACCCCAGGATCAGGCTCCACCCACTGTGCTGGCCAGTGCTCACAGTGGCGGGGCGATTGGGAGCAGCCCTTACCTACATGTCTACATACTTATTTGTTATGCACACATAATAAACTACACATAGGATAGCCATACTTCTCTTTGGATATAAACAGCCTTTAAAAAAAAATTAAAAGGAGAATTTTGTGCCATCGGGAAAAAAATAGAGCGATCAAGCTTAAACAGAAGGCAATTTCACACACTCTAAGCAGATAGCCGTCGATCAAATATAGTGTGATTGAGAGGACATAATTTGCTAAACGTCATACACTGTACTGTATTTTTCTGTGGACATTGTGTCTCTCTCACTGTATGTATGCGCTTATGCAAATGTTTCTCTCTATGAATGCACTTATGTAAATGTATATCTATGAATGCACTTATGTAAATGTATATCTATGAATGCACTTATGTAAATGTATATCTATGAATACACTTATGTAAATGTATATCTATGTATGCACTTATGTAAGTGTATCTCTCTTTCTCCATGAGTACAGGAACAGTCAGGCGTGCAGCAGTGCTCTAAGGAAACCAGCTCTATCATTAGCTGACAGTACTGAGCTCAGGTAATAATGTACATTGTCAATAAGACTAGGGGCTAAATTTACTAAGGAGCGGTTTGGTGAAACCAATGGTTTTCGGCGTTATTTTTGTTTGTTATGATTTTTTTTCTAGATGTTTTAAAACCGCCGGATTTACTAAAGCCCAAACCACCATTAAAGTGGCCAAAATTGCTATTTTTCAAAACCACCACTTTTTAAATTCCCATCCCGATTTTATCCATAATGAGCATACAAACAGCCGGATTTACTAAACTGGGGTTTGCAAAACTGCTGCAAAACCGCCATCCAAACGGCAAAAATAAAAGAGGTGGTTGTGAGTGGTGAGATTGCTCAAACTGCTGCAGTTCAGAACATAAGAGGAAGCACCACTGACATTTAACTTATTTGGGAAATCATTATTTATTCATTAAAGGTCAAAAAGAATGAAATATTAACGTATGGGGGAATTTTTTTTTTATTTATTTATTTTTAATGGGACACAATTATAGCATTATATTATGGGGGAAATATGAATCTATAATAATATTAACTGATTGTTAATGGTGGATATAATTATTTATGTTGCACAATACATTACATAGTGCCCAACTAATATAATAATGAAATAATGTTGTTGTCTTATTATAATGAAGAAAAAAATACCCCATAAGTTTGTCCTCCTCTCTCTTCACGTCCCGGCCGTCGTCATGACGACCGGGACGTCATTTCCGCTTTGTCCCGGCCATTGCCAAGGCAACGGTCGGGACGCTAGTGAGCCGCAGCGCCGCGTCCCGGCATTCAGGGGAGCCGGGCGCACTCACTAATCAAATCTTAGCCAGGTGGCTTAACATTAGACATGCCTCCAGCCTCCCATCATTGGCCAGCTTGCATTTATAAGGCAGGGATGGGCAATCCTCCCCTGCCGGCGGAGCCGGATTTACACCTCATGGGGCCCTAGGCAAGATATCGGTTTGGGCCCCCCCCCCCCCCTTCACACACACAGTGGCCCCTCACACACACACATAATACACACACACACACACATAATACACACGCACGTAGTGGCCCCTCACACACACACACACACACACACACACACACACATAATACACACGCACGCAGTGGCCCCTCACACACACACACACACACACACACACACAATACACGCACGCAGTGGCCCCTCACACACACATAATACATGCACACAGTGGCCCCACAGAGACACACACACACACACACAGTTACTGACCAGTCCCCATTACAGTGTATTGGGGAGTGCTCAGTAACGCTATTTACCAATGCCTGAAAAAAAAAATTCTCTTTTTTTTTTTTTTTTTTTTTACGTGTGTATGTACAGCAGCATTAACGTAATTGAAAATTTTCATTACTGTCGGCTCTGCTCCGAAGCGCATGTGTGGAGGGTACCATGTGATCCCTCCGTCACATATCTTTCATATTAAGCAGTGCGTCTTAAATATGTCCCTTAACCGTTTCAAAGCAGGGATCAATACATGTGCTAAAATTAAATAAAAACAGATTTAAATAGAAATACAGGGGGACTTGCGTATTAAAGGGTGAAGGGGTTAAAAGTTCTCAGAAAATAGCTATCACACACTACTACCCCACCCCTCCCCCAACTTACCTTTTTCCATCTAGGAGCTGTGGAGTCTTCATCCCCATCACACATGGGACGGCACCTGTGATGTGGTGCACGTCCTATGTGACACAGAGCAGGCCACACAGAGGAGGGAGGGAGGAGACCAGGCACCACACTATCCCCGTGTGGCCCCTCCCCCGATTCGCGGCACCCTACCCCCGATTTGCGGCACCCGACCCCCCCCCCCCTCCCCCGATTCACGGCATACATCCCCCCACCCCCCCTCCCCGAGTCGGGGGAGGGCCAAATAAAATTTATTTATTATTTTTTTTTTAATTGGTCCTGTCCCCCCCAGCTGGGCCCCCCGAGAGCCGCTAGGCCCTAGGCAGGTGCCTAGGTTGCCTAGCGGCAAATCCGGCCCTGCCTGACGGTTATAGTTCCTGCTTTGCTGCATACTAGCCTGCTGTGTTCCTTGTTCCCTGTTACCACTGGATTTGATTACTGTTGCCGACCTCTGCCTGATACCCGACTACGTTTGAGCCCCTTGATCTTTTTGCCTGGACTCCTACGCTGCTGTTTTGCCTGTGACCTCTGACCTCGGTTTTGTTTACTGGATATTCTGTCTGCTGCCGGCCCTCGACCCTTGCCTGTATCTCACTCTGCTAATTGCTCCTATACGCTATCGCTGGGTTCTCCCCAGTCAGTGCACAACTCACGACTCTCAGCTGTCTGCGGCCAAGTCTGTCCCCACCACTAGGGGCTCCAGGGAAAACCAGACTACTGAGTAGACTCCGGGTTTTGTGGCGCTGGCTGTTGGGGTTGCTAACAAAGTTAATATTAAATTCATTTTTCCCCTTAATTAGTAAATAAGGATTGGCCAAATAATTTAAATGTCAATGGTGCTTTCTCTTATGCTCTGAATGGCAAAATAGCTCAAGCAGCATGTTTGAGCTATCAAGCCACTCAGAAGCAGGTATTAAAACTGTCCTGTCTTTTTGATGGTGATTTTGATGGCTGTTTTAACCAATCCGCCAGTGGTTTAGCTTTTTCAATCCGCCATACATTGCCATTCATTTTAAATCGCACCCTCAAACCACCCTATAGTAAATGCTGTGGTTTTGACCACTAAACCGCCGGCGATGTATGGCAGTTTAAAACTCGATTCTTAGTAAATCTAGCCCTTGATTTTTTTTGATTTTTTTTTATGGCACAAACATATTGCTTAATTCCTGTTAAACCAGTTTGGCGTCTCGTGTCAATTTCCATTCTCATCAATAAACCATTGCATAACCAACTAATTAAATAAGTGGTTTCATAAGTTACAGTAACACTCTTAGGGCTAGATTTACTAAGCTGTGGGTTTGAAAAAGTGGGGATGTTGCCTATAGCAACCAATCAGATTCTAGCTTTCATTTATTTAATACTTTCTACAAAATGACAGCTAGAGTCTGATTGGTTGCTATAGGCAACATCCTCACTTTTTCAAACCCGCAGCTTAGTAAATCTAGCCCTTAATGTTGAAATAAGTTCACTTCTAAAGTTGACAGAAATGCTTCAATACATATTAAAGGAGAAGCACATTTAAATTATAAGCCCTAATTGATAAGGTAATTTGCTTATTTTTGCTGCTGTCTTATGGTTGGAAAACAACAATGAAATGTCTCCCTATTCTGGAAAAACGTTCACTCTTCAGTACTGTCGAGAAGCTAAGAACTTTGTTTCAACCATGTAAAATAGCGATCTGGTAATTTTACTTGTTATCCACTTTTGCACAACCCCACGTCTTTGTGTACGAAGGCAGCAGAATAAAAACTTTCATTTTCAAATCCTCTTGTCAAATGTGTGAAATGAATTGACACTTCCAGAGCTACTTTTTAAAGAGATCAAAGAGTCATATTTTCCAACACCTTTTTAGTAGATGACACCACGGTATCTGGGGGCGTTGTGTGTGTTTTTAACACTATAAAATATTAAGTAATAAATAATATTAATGTACCATCTAGTCGCACATGATCCTTATGTTCTGTACTAGAGATGAACAACATTTTCAAAATTGTTCTTGGGAGCACTCTACTCCTTACGTATCTGGCCATGGAATTTTGCACGTTTCGACTGCAGACTTTGGCCTTGAGCGATCTTCCCAGTATTACCCCAACCACCCTACTTGGTGAATACATTCCAGAATGGCAAAGCAAAAGTCACACTCAGATTGTATGTGTTTGCAACTCCCCAAACAGGCTGTTCCTTGCAAAACTGGTTTCACACCAAATTTTGCAGCAATTTCACTCCTCTCTATTCTGTACCTGTGTTGTTGGTCATGTGACTTTCCTGAAAATTTGAAGTTGAATGCGGTAGGTAGCGCTTTCTTATGTGGGCCAAACTGTTCTTTCATTGGGTGTTCACTTTGTGTAGGGTTATTATAAGTGTTATGTATCTGCTGGTGGAGAACATGAGGCAAGAGTCACCCGGAGATGACGCAGAATGGAATACTCTGAGAGAGACATTCCGCACAGAACTTGGTGAGTACTTTTCTTTAAACATCAACCGCTGTGATCTGTAAGGGACAAGGATGTTTCCATAGAAGTGCATGTTCGCAGGATACTAATTAATATATATGTCAACTAACGTAAGCTTCTATAAGAATATCCAGAAACCTTGTACTCATCTAGTTTCTTATATCTAAATATATAAAATGTTGGTCCTCATTGTTGTAACAGGTTCCAGATAACAGAATATCGTCACAAGGCCAGGAGATAAGCGAGCAGTAAATGTAGTCTTAGTACATTCATTTTTGTACATTTAAAGTAGAGAATCATGGAGCAGAACACAAACAGTATACATGTATATAAATACACAGCCTCACGTCACACTACTGTCAATAGAATATAAGAGCATGTAGGACATTAATGTAATATGTGTTTAATCTTAGCTTTTCCATCTAATGGCGAGGAGCCGTTTGCTCATCTTCTGTTCACAATGGTAACCAAGTTCTGCAGTGGTCACTCTCCCCATTTTCCTATGAAAAAGGTCCTCCTGCTGCTCTGGAAAGTGCTTCTGGTATGATCACTATGATCTAACTCATGTTCTCTGACATATGCATGGTTTCATGATACATTATCTTGATCCCACCAATATTCTGTGTTGTGCCAGTTTACACTAGGTGGATACACAGAGCTGCAGAGGATGAAGGAGAGTAAAAGAGCAGAGCTGGGTCTTCCACCACTCCCTGAAGACAGCATCCAAGTGATGAGCAATATGAGGGCCACTGCTCCCCCATCTTTTGGCATTGAACAAGGGGAGCAGCAGAAGCGAGGACGACGTAGCCGCAGGGTATATCTATGCATGGGTGGCTTTACTTCAGTTGTGAATATTGATCTTATTATTGTTGTTTTCAGTTGTACCTGAGCATAACATACAACACATATAGTGTGGAGTACTGTGCAATATATAACTTTTAGAAAACTACCAGCAAAGTATCTGCTATGATGGCTGATACAGCATTATGTAAAGGGCAGGAGGCAATCAAAGACTGAACTTTCATACAAGTTGTTATACAATTCCATAAATCTTCCGGAATTAAGACAAAATAAGTGAAATTCAGGCACAGTTACTGGATGTCACATTGATCTATGAAAATAAATAATTCAGCCTAACTGACTAATAACCTATTTCTAATGACCACCACCTCACAAATAAACGTTTTACTTGCTAAACATCTTTAAGTCTTCCATTATCCACAAAAAAACAGAAATAAGAAGTAAGTAGAGGGCTAGTGCAAGAAAAGCTGGTGCTACCTTACTCTGTATTAACACCGTCTGCAGCATTAGTAAGAATAGAATCCTTTACAGGTATTGTGATTAGACCCTACCTTTCCTCACACCACAGAAGTGGTATGGCTTAATGTATTTATGAAGATATACAAACTATGTCTTAGTATCACACACCTCTTAGTTCTTTAAGTACTATTGTCTGCATCATCCATTTTTAACAGGACAGCCTGGATCTGTACAATGAGAGAGACCCTTTCAAGAGTGAGGAAACCAACGCGACGGAAGAGGAAGAGAATGAGGACTCTGACAACATGGTTGAGGCAGAGTCTGACGCTCAAGAAAGAGATCTTATGCCCCATCCTCTGGCTGGCATGAGAAACCACACAGAGCGAGTGAGCTTCCCCAAAGGCCTGCCCTGGGCACCTAAAGTGAGGTAGGTAAACTACTGTGTAATTATGATCATCAATTCCTTTCAGATGAAATGGATAAATACATGAAAGCAGGGGGGTGTTGTAAATGTAATGCACTGGCGTTACTGTTCCTTGTACTGTGGTTCATGTGACAAGTCAGTAGTTCCCTGCTTATTGCTCATCTCTCCTCTGTTTGTATTTTGTAGTACTCAGATCCTCCAGCTTCAGAATCTTACTGCTTTGAAACAAGCATTGATTAAAGTTTGAATTAGAAAAAAAAAAGTATCATTGTATTACCACATAGTTGTATAATGCATATTGAATGTTCAATTGAAATATTATGATGTGCAAACTTTTTTTCCCTTTAAATGGTGACTGTTGTATTATCATTGAAATTACAAATATTGCAAAACTCATGCTACTAAAAGAAAACCGCTTTGTGTGCTTCGACAACTAACAAATTTAGCCTGCTGGTTCTCTGCTACTTACTGACTCAAATGTAGAGGAACTGTCTTATTAAATTGTATCCCTTTTTTGTGCTTCAGGGAGAAAGATATTGAAAGTTTCCTGGAGTTGAGTCGGAACAAGTTCATTGGGTTTACTCTAGGACAGTGCGTACTGGTATTATTCACATACTCGTTGTTTCGTTTTTTTGTTTTTGTTTTTAACACAAACTTTATCTATGCTGTTTTTAATTATATTTTAACATTTGCATATACAAATGTAGGCATGTTCACTTGTCCTGTGGAAGTTGTCTTGCTTGTCTCATTCCATCTGTTTTGTTTTATGTTCCCCACCAATTTACTTACCTTTTATTTATTTATCTTGTACCTATTTAGTGACACTGATACTTTGGTGGGATTGCCTCACCCTATTCATGAAAGTGTAAAGATTTTAAAGCAGGTAAAATAAATGATTACTGTCTTTTCAGTGCACCCCACTCTCTGTGCCTATTGTTTGGGTTTTTTCTGACAAACACCACTGATTGTTCAAAATGCCAGCTTCAATAGTTTATTGTTGATTTGCAAAGTACCAGTTTAAAAAAACAAACAAAGAATTGCTATAACTTTTTGAGGAGATCTTTTAAATGAATCTTCTGAATGACCTGCTCCTTGAACATCAACTTAATCTACATCTACTGCATTTTAAGGCCTTGCCATCAATACATTTTATCATGACAGAATCACAACCAGTATTGAGAATCATCCTTGCCATTGCTAAACACACTGCAGTCCCCACGGTGGCTCCTGGTGTCTTCGGTGCATTATTAATATTATTGATCCAGCATGGCTACATGAATAATACACTTTAAATGTGTTTGCAATAGTTTTGCATCAGAGAGTATAAACAGAACTGTATTTGTAAGTAGAGTTCCTTGTGAATGTTTTCGTAACCCAGAAGTTTCTCACAATGCCTTTGAACCTGAATTATCTAAATATAGTTTTGTTGGCAAGTTCACGTTTCCCTTCGCCCTTATTGTACAAGTTCACAATTTTGTTGTTTTCCAGCACAAGTACGTTTCAGTTGCTGACATTCAGATCAGGAAAGAGGAAGAGCTAGAGAAATGCCCTATGTCACTGGTAAATCCTTTTTTTTATTGTTTCTTGATGCTCTATCTACTAAATGTTTCCTTTTAGTATTGGATAACAACTGCACTACACTAAACTGTCCGTAAACTCATAATCGTATTCTACTTCCTCCTTTGGTAGTTATTTCAGTCTGATTGCAATTTAGCATTTGTTATTCATCTTATGGTTAGTACATAAAGCACTCTTATCATTTACTCCTGGATAATGCTTATCCCTGTAAGTATCTAAAAGGTAAGAGAGCTCTAAATATACGTGAGTATTATTATTATTATTATTATTATCCTTTATTTATTAGGCGCCACAAGAGTTCCGCAGCGCCGTACACAGCACAAACAGTAGACTAAACAAGGTGACACATTACAAACAGTTAACAAAAAATACCAAAGCTTCAGAGACTCCAGGCAGGCTAATGCAGCAAAGACAGAGCAGAAGAGCAGGTATGGAGAACAGAGGGAAGAGGGCCCTGCTCAAATGAACTTACATCCTAAGGGAGGGTAGACAGAACTCAGGCACACAGGGAGCAAGTTGAAGTAAGTGGGGAGAGAACAGGGGGGTGGGAGGAGAGAGGGGAAGAACAGGTGGAGGAGAGGTTAGGTGGAAGGTTGGTAAGCCTTTAGGAACAAGTAAGTTTTGAGTGCCCTCTTGAAGGAGGACAGATTGGGAGAAAGACGGATGGAGCGAGGCAGGTCGTTCCAGTGAAGGGGGGCAGCACGGGAGAAGTCTTGGATTCTGGAGTGGGAAGAGGTGATCAGAGTGGAGGAGAGGCGACGGTCATTGGCCGAGCGCAGGGAGCGGGCAGGGGTGTGAATGGAGAGGAGGTTAGAGATATAGGGAGCAGTAGACTGAAGGAGAGCCTTGTAAGTGACAGTCAGGAGTTTGAAAAGGATTCTGTAAGGAATGGGGAGCCAGTGTAGGGCAAGGCAGAGAGGGGAGTATATGGTTTTGTAGCTCCGCTAAAGATAAAGCTGAGACATCGGATCTCTCTGCACATACTTGTGCCATGGACTGGCAACCTGGCTCGGTTCGCTATGTAACCGTTGGTATCAGTTATATGGATTTATGCAGATCACCATAAAGTATTATGATTATAAATGTCCTTGAATTGTGACTACCATCTGTTCATGTGACTGCACGAGTCCATTAACTCCTTAAAACCACCCATTTTGCAAAGCAGTAGTACAATTCTGTGCGTAATCGTTAAAAAAATCCAATATTTTGAGATTGCAAATCTTGTTTTACTTTCGTCGTCCGTCCCCCCTTCACTTGGGCTGAATGATCTCAAATAGCCCTGGTTCATAAATATTTGCCGATTTTATAATATGAGCTTGAATAGTATTTTAGAATGTTTTTGTAAACTAGTACTGGCTTGTAATATCTGCATGACGCTTCCTTTAAATATTCTGCCCTGACCTTGACCTTGAAGGAATGATTTGTCAAGTTCATAACTTTCATTTTTCAAAGTATGATTCAGCGAAGACATCTCTCACAAATACAGGGCTGGGTGGTGCTCATGTGGTGCATTCAGCCATGAATGTTCTGCGTTCCTATCACTTGGAATAGGGTTCAAAAAACCCTGCAGAGAATAACACACAGTGGCTCTGATTTAGTGTTAAACATAAAAATGCAACTTTTGTATAAATGCAAAAATGCATCTGTAGTCTTATGATTATTCAACTGTAATTTCAGTAACCTGTATCTTAATATGTGTGCAACTTAAAATCTAGTGTATAGCAAAAATGTGTCGATCATCATCAACTGGGAAACTTGCAGCAAAAATACACCTCCTTAAAGACATCACTTAGAATCCATCTACCTGGTGCTTGTTACACACACATGTCTAAGTGTCAATCTAGTTTAGCACTGGCCGGGCAGTTAACGAGCTCCCTGGTTAACGAGCTCCCCGGTCTTCACCAAGTACTGCTGCAAGGCGGGATGGGCTTTGCAGCCGGGAAATCGCAGGTTGCAGTCCTCTGGACTGCCACTAGGTGTGACACTTCGGTAGCAGAATATAGGGGGAATCCAATGCATGTCAGCTAGCCGGGGTCTGTTACATAGAGAGCAGCAAAGTACAGAATCAGGATCCTAGAGAAACATCAACAAGCTGAGATCAGTACACAGACGGTCAGGGCGGTACAGAATCGGGATCCAGGAAGAGTGGTCAAATAAGCAGGAAACTGGTTTACAAATGGTCAATGAAAGCAGGATCACAATACAGTGAAGAGCCACAGGGGAAGCTGAGGTCAGCAGCAATACAGTGCAGAGAGGAGTCAGACTGGTATGGATACTTGTTGCTCTGACACTGCTGTAGTGTCAGAGCGAGCTTTATTTATGCTGGGGATCTGAATTTTCCGCCCCCAGCTGCACTCACATGATCCCCTGAACCCGAAACGCAGACACCCGCAATGAATATCGCTGGAACGGGGAGACAGGTAAGTTTGTGACCGTGTGGAAGTCAAAATTGAAGTCCACTCTAAGGGGCGTGGTTGACTTGCATCTCCATGCGCTTTCTGTACTGAACTTACACCTAAACACCCCTAATCTGCCTCTCCAAGCGTGTCTCACCTAGATCTCTACTCTCCTACATTTTAAGCTCCCACAAGAAGGGCCCCTCTCTCTCTACCAGTTTGTATTGCATGTGTATATTGCTGTCTGGAATTTTGACCACTGTCGAATATGTCTGCCTACTATTAAAAAGAATAAGGTTTGAAACTGCAATACAGTATTTATGTTTCTACCACAGACAAACATATTCTGACCCTTTGTGGACAGGTGGCACTCTGAAGAGACCTGCCACTTGTAAAGGTGCTCTCGTACACCAAGCATCAATGGAGAAAATTTCACTCCAACACTGACTTTCTCCAAGAAACCATTGTCTTCTTATTATACTGCCCTCTCTCACCAAGCACACCTACTTTAAAGACCTAACACCCACTCAAATACTCCTCTTGCCTCTTTTTCATACTAAACTCTCTGATTTTACCACTTAGTTCAAAGGCACAATCAACAGTATTTGTCAAGAAATCTCCTCTCATCAGATCTATCACCCCACACCCTAAATCTGTCCACTCACCTACCCACTATCGGTTATTTCTCTTCTGAGAGCGAGGTGGTTACACTCCTCTCTTCATCTTCCATCTCAACCTGTCCCACCAGTCCCTTCTAATGCTTGTCTTCACTTAGCTCACCAGTTCATCCTGTTCCTCTCCATTGGCACTTTCATTCCATATCTTGACCCAACTCTCTCTAGGTACTGCCACGTTTCTCTCCTCCCCTTTTCTTCTAAACTACTTGAATGGCTTGTGTACAATCGTCTAATCCACTTTCTCTCCACTCACTCTCTTTTCAACCTTTCCGTTTGGCTTCTGTCTGACCTCTTTGCCACTTTCAATACAGTAAACCACCCTCTTCCTTCTCCTCGACAACCTTCATTCTCTTGGCCTTCAGAAACCGTTTTCTCCTAGTTCACCATCTACATTTCTGAATACTCCTTCAGCTTCTATACTACTAATACATCTTACACTCACCCTATATGCTGGGGTTCTTCAAGGCTCTGTTCTCGTCCCTTTGTTTTTTCTCTCTTTATACCTCTTCCAGTCAACTCAAACACTCCTTTGGTCTTCATTGCCATCTCTGTGCAGAAGTCTCACAAATCACACACACACTTCTTCTCCCCTGACCTCTCTCCTTCTCTTTTATTCCTTGTGTCCAACTGCGCATCTGTCATCTCCACTTGGATGTCCCAAAACGGAGTTCTCAATCCCCCTCTCCTAGTGTGACTACATCTTCCTGGTGTCATCCTTGACTTTGCACTCTGCTTCACTCCAAACATCCAGTCTTTTGCTATGACTTTTACCTTATGCTTTCTCACTCTAGGTATTACCAAAATCCTTATCCATTCTCTCATTGTCTAACACCTTAACTACTGCAACCTCCTGCTATCTGGCCTTCTCCTCACCATCTACAATCTGCCTTAAATGCAGCAGCAAAACTGATCTTCCTCTCGCCACTCCACAGTGATTTGCACAACTCTTCAACCCCATACACTGGCTCCCCATCAACTCCAGAATTCAGTTCAAGGTAACTCACCCTCATGTGCAAAGCCCCTCACCAGCTTCTCCCCTTAATACATCTTATTTCATCATATACTCTCTCTTCCATTTTTATCTGCGTCTGACCTATGCCTCCTCCTCTCTGCTAGCTACCTCCAAGGCTTCTCCTATGCTATTCCCTACCCTGCCTCACAAGACTCTCCCCCAACCTTCAGTCTTTCAAGTCAATCTAAAAACCCATATCTACACCAACTCCCAGTTCCAGCTCCTATTATCTCCACATTGTCCTTTTCCTCTAGACTGTAGGCTTTCACAAGCAGAGCCCTGTCTACCCTCTGTCTCAAACATGCACCCTTTATCATCAACCTTGCATGTTTCTGTTCTGTTTTTATGTGCAATTTGTATGATTTGTAACACTGACTGTCCAGCGTTGCAGAGTTTTGTGACTCCTTACAATAAATTATAATGATGACAATGGCTCATCTGCTAAGTCTAATGTATTGATATATTCCTCTATCTCCACCTGTAACTGTAATCCCAACTGTAATACTTGGAGGTGTTTGTAGTTGTGTATAGTTGATCATTTAGTTTTAAAAGTGTCTATGAATACAAGAAAAAAATATTATTTTATGACAAATATTCTGTCCATCTTAATCTGTTGCCAATGGTCAACTGTAGTCATGTTTGTAGTTGGCAACCCTTGAGCTGAGGATCTGTGAATACACACTGCAGACTGCAACCCATATGCAGATCCCGACTGTAAATGACAACCCCAGGTTACAGTTAAGTGGCTGCTGACCACCCGTTCTCTGTAACGGCATTCAATGTGTAATCTATGTACAGCTCAAAGGGGAAGACTAGACTTACCTACTAAGTACAGGAAAAAGCCTTACAATTTTTATTTTGAGTACTTTGAGCACACTGATAAATGCATTCATCTGTAACTTTGTAGGGAGAGGAGGAGGTGGAGGAGACCGCAACTGAGTGTCTTTACAGAGCGATGTTGTTCAACATACCTCAGTACATGGTAAGTGTATTCTCTCCATTCTGTCACTGGCATTCAGGCGTTTCCTAAATCCTTTTCATTGACCTTTACTTTTTTGATAATGCTTTATTGTTAAACTGAGAGTTCATTCTTGAGCACAAAGGGCTGGTCGAACATCAGCTGTAGTGTAGCAATGTGTCCACCAATACTTTGTGGAACCAAGCTAATGTTTAGAATTAGATGATTTGTTCATATAGAACACAGTACTTTATTGTTTCATATAAAACCATTGAAATTAAATGGCAAAATACATTTAAACCACTTAGATTAGCCCCTAGTGGGTATATACAAAATACAATCCCATAAAGATGACTGGACTTTTTCAAGTACTTAGAACTCACTGAAATGTTAAAGGGGAAAAAAAAACCGGTTCCCAAACAAAATGCTATGCAAACGCACACAGGCACAAGTATGATCACAAATGGATATGGACATATATAATGGTTTTTATTTTAACATGCATTTGTAAGTCAGACACCACATTTACATGTCTGTAGGTAATGGCCCTTAACATATTCCTAAGTTTCATCTCCACTCCTTCAAAATTAAATCTTAAAAAAAGATTGGTGTTCTTAAAGTTTTTAATGGTTTAATGTAGATTTTCTTTAGCGAATATCATGCAGTTTAGTTTGCTCTGAAAGTACATTGTAACGGTTTGTTCTGTGTGGCAGTGACAAGTAAATGTTATCACAGGATCAAGTGAATCTTCTCACAACGACCGCATAGCATATAGTCTAAGATTCATAAAGAGCTGGTGTAATAAGACATTTCAATTAGAAAAGACCACATTCTGTCTACTGTAAACTTCATGGATGCCAGTAAAGTATTAAACCATAAATATGGTCTCCAAAGATGGTCTTCATATATAGTGGTCAGAAGACTGAAAACAATATAAACACCAGAAAAATGCAAAAATAGTGTAGTAATAATGGTATTCCTTCTTACTAGCAAACAAATAAAAGTAATAAGCATAGATTTATATAGTTAAAACTTATCTGAGTAAGTCCTAAGTAACCAAACTCCAGACAGTCTTCTGGTGATGTAGTCAACTGCTTCTTAGTAAACTTATCCTGTTCCTTTAAATGAGAATATCAAATATATATGTCATTCCCCTTATAAAACAGGGTGTATATATAGTAAAAATGTCCTCCAAGTCTCATGGGTAGTAAAAATGCGCATCTTTCAGCTATATTCATTTGCACATGCGCAATAGTGATATATCAAAAATAAACAAGCAGGACTGAAAAAGGTCTGTGCTTAAGCTTTAATACTATCTGTACCGCACATGTGCTGTTCCAAACAGCAACTTATTTGTTTAATTACATATGTAAAGAACAGGAGTGATGAGCGGCCTCTGCTCTGATGTGTCTCATCTAAAAGGTTTAATAGTGCAAACTAGAATTATTTTATATTTTTAGTTTACTTCTGTTGACAATAAGGATAATGACCAAGAAATTTAAATTGGCATTTTTGAATAATTCATTGGAAAATCATAGTGTTAAATATAACAGGAGAAAATATTCAATTTGCTTTGCTTTGATCCAGTTTAATTAAAAGAAAACAAAAAAACCTGCTCCTTACTAAGGACACGTGAATGAAGTGATGTCTCCCTGGACCCTAATGTGTATAACTAAATATGCCTATGCTTTGGCAGATTGCCCTGCTGAAGATACTACTGGCAGCTGCCCCAACTTCCAAAACCAAGACTGATTCCATTAATATTCTAGCTGATGTGCTGCCCGAGGAGATGCCGTGAGTAGCATTAGTGGCGTAAATTAAGCCGGGTATCATGCCGATTAAATGCGGTTGTACAGCTCTGTAATATGTTAAGTGCATTACTAAAGATCAAAAACCTGTTGAGTGATGGAACACCTACATGTCCCATCCTGATGCCACCTTCATGATATAAACATAACTTCAATGGTTGGCACAAGTTTAGTTTTCTTTTGGAAAAGAGGGTGATTGCTGATCTTACTCACTACCTATCCAGTCTATTCATTGTTGCAGCCCACATTTAATACATGCACACTTCTCTAAATTAAATGTGTTATGGGAGTATGATAGTGTTGGTGGCACTTTTGAAACATTAGCATTTTATTTACATTCCGTGCAACTGGACCCATAGGAGCCAACTCTGCAGGTGCTTGAGCACTCCCAATATTTGTGCTACCACAACCACCAACCATGTCTAATCATGGCATTTATTACTCGTATGGGAGAGGGGTAATGTCTGCACCCCCAGTCATTGATGTCTCCACAGCTTGTGTAGAGGATTGAACCTTATGCTTTTCCTTTGATCTGTATGATGGACTGCGTCTACCTTTTACTTTATTCCCAGAATCACTGTTCTGCAAAGCATGAAGCTGGGAATCGATGTGAATCGTCACAAAGAGATCATTGTGAAGAGCGTATCTGCTCTCTTGTTGCTGCTGCTGAAACACTTCAAGCTCAACCACATCTACCAGGTGAGTTGTGCACATCTCATCACTGAAGGATAAACACTGCAGCATGCTGAAGGAATATTCCTTCTATACCTATCTTTACAAACCACACTATTTCAAGACCATACAATGGCTTAGAACCTACCTGTTCATTAATCATGATTGAAATGTAATTTACACTGTGTTGGGTACCGGTAATGGATACCTTCAGACTTGTTTCACTCACTTTACAAATTAATGGCAGGCACTGCAGCTTAGTCCCACAGAATCACAACAGCAGGGCCTCATAGTGTTTGCTAATCAGTGCCTGTAACCCACGATAACTTCCATTGTTTGATATGCGTAACCCCACACCACAAAGGAGACAAAACTACTGGTTCTAAATTACATTAAAATTGCATGCAATAATTAATTATTACACTGAATTAAATCGCCTATGGGCCAAAATGCGTTACAAAATTCACTGTATTTTTACTGCAATAGCTGTGGTATTTCATAATTTAAATATGTTGCAGTATATTCTTAGATTTAGGGGTATAATATTTTAATCCTTAAATTGAAAAGATATTTAATATACACTGTACAGATGAAACTTCTAAATATATCTAGATGGGGAAGAACACAAACAAAATAACAAATTCTTTCATGTGTCCTTGTAGTGAAATTGATTGTTTTTAAGCTAACGTGACACTTTTTTTTTTCCTGGTTTTATGATTATCTGTGAATTGTGGCTACTCTGTTTCTCTGCTCTGCAGTTTGAATATGTCTCCCAGCACCTGGTGTTTGCCAACTGCATCCCTCTGATCCTGAAATTCTTCAATCAGAACATTATGTCCTACATCTGTGCCAAGAACAGGTGGGAGCGGTGGCTGCATGTTTCACCGAGATTGTATTTACCGACATGAACAACTAATTGTCTAAACCTTAACAATATTTGCAATACTAGGAGCTATCTGATCAATTTTGCATCTGTGGTTGTTCCAAATCAAATGTAAACGGCAATAGAATATATTTGCCAATACTGTAAAAATATAAATAATAGTTGTAGTTTGCACTAATAAACAAGCCTCAACTGTTGTTGTGTTTTGTTTATTTATTTTCTTTAAGTTAGTGTGTTTCCATGTACTGTGCTTGATTGCTGTGTATTGTGATCCTAGCTTCTGCCAATATAGGAGCTGCTTTTACAGCGTATTGGTGCTCTGACAATCTGTCCTCGACAGATGTTGGTTTCAATTTTCATAAACAGTTGGGTTGTGTTATAATATAATAATTAAATTATGATTCTCCATAACAATCCCTTTACAATAATTTGCTTTATAGCCATATTATGTAGAAGTAATGCTGTATTATTCCTTAGAGCCACAACCTTATTAAATTGCTGTTATTTGCTGTATTGTGCTGCAGAGCTAAATGACAATCAATGTGTTGTGTGCTTTGGCATTTACATTGCTTTTATTTATTAGTATGATTTATTATAATGACTGAAATTTGCAGTTTTATTTTCATTGTATTGACTCCTTAGTATTTCTATTCTGGACTTTCCATCATGTGTTGTCCGCGAGTTGCCCGAACTGACTGCTGAAAGCCTGGTAAGAAATGTAGAGATGAGATTTGTAGGCACTTTAGAGCTGCTAAGAAGATATGTAGTCCCCTCTAGGAAATGCCATTTGTGTAACCCACCAATATATATCCTTCCTCTATCATACGCATAGTTCACTCAGTTCAAGTATAACAAGGGGAGGGCTGGCAACTTTTGACTGTTGAGACAAACACTAGTAAATTTTCTCCTTAATCGCTTGTATTTTGTTATTAGATATGGCCTAGACATCTGTGTATAAACCTTGGTATTCTTATTGAGAACTTCATTTAATTAAGAGTCTATAACCATATTCATTCCTCTGATAACACTAGACTAACAGCCACTGTTCATACTGGATTGTCTTGAAATGAGATCAGCTATCTTTTATATCCCAGCTGAGCTGCACAAGATTCAGCTCTGAAGTCTTGTATGTCCCAATTGCTCTACCAGTCTGAGTGTACACTTCACTGGGCTTATATGTTTGGAGAACTTTACCGTGGTTTAAGGACAAATCATTTAGAGGTGCGCTGTGTTCTGCTCATCTTCAGAAGCCTCTTTCACTGTACTATATCATAAAGTTTCACTAAATCAAAAGTACAATATCATACAGTATGAAAATGCATCTATAACATTTATTGATGGCTAAGTCCACCGTTCTGGAATTTTTGGGGTTGTATATGCAATTGTACCCCTATTTTATATCAAATTGTTTGTTAGATACACTGTAGCAGATTTTATCTAACACTTACCTCTCCTGCGGTCTTTTAGCTAGGAAGTGGTATATTTAGTATGTCTTTCTTTTGAAATAAAAACATTTGACTTTTGCTTACACAGAGGCTAATGCTGCCAATGTATTATGTACTTGTACTAAACTACTAATTAGATTATGTGATTTCCGCTGGCCTGGGTACAAGGGCTAATAGTGACTGTATGATGTAAGGCAAGAACAAAACACACCCTATTCTACCAAATCCAACTACATGGAATCCCATCTAAATACGCTCTTTAATTAAGTTGACATTCGGAGCAGTAAGGGACAGGGATGCAACTTGTACCCATTTATAAGTATTTTCACAATGTAATCACTTCCACATTCTCTCAAAATCAGTACCAATGTTAAGTTTGACTGACATGTCTTGGCCAAGAGGCGTAATTGATGAAACAATCTGTTCTCTCTTGCTTTGAAGACATGTTTCCTTCCTTTGATTCCCACTTTTGATAAATGATGCCTGTTTTGCTTACTGTGTACAGCATAGTCTTTGGTTGTAATTCCTTGCACTCCACAAATATCTGATACTTCTGATTCATGGTGACTTCTTGACTCGCTCTAATTAATTTTTTTCTGTAAGAAGTCCATGTTGTGCAATTTCCTTAAATGTACAACAACAGCCACCTGTTACTGAATAGAGCTGAATGAACATGATGCTCCTGAGATCTGCAGCTGTGCACGCTTCTCTCTTGTCACGACTGAGTACAGTGTACCTGCTATCGTTGGCACTACTCGAAGGAAGGTGCGGAGTCTAACATGCCCCTGGTGTTCACCAGGGACCCCCACAAGGAGGTATGGACTCAGCTGCAGGAAAAACGCAGGTCGCAGTCCTTCCACGAGTCAGATAGCGAAGCACGAGAGGAATTGTCAGACAGGCTGGTTCGGCAACGGTGCGGACAAGGCAGGTACACAGAATCCAAAGGGGTGGTGAGTCAAACCGGGTCGGTAGCGTTCGGGCAGCGCGGTACAAAAGGGAGATCCAAAGGGGTATTTAAGGCAATCCGGGTCACAAGGGTCACAGGCAATACGGCAATAATCAGGAGACAGGCAAAAGGTCAGGAGACGAGCAATCACAGAAACACTGGAAACGCTGGAGGACAGGAATGGACCTGAAACTCTGGCACTGGAGGTGGGACCCAGAGGGGCTTAAATACATCTGATGCCCAATCAGCCGCAGCGCTGTCATAATATTAGCGCCGTAGCGCTTCCTGAATGCAGCGTCCCATTGCCTAGCAATGGGAACGCTTTCACTACTTGTAGCCGGCCGAGCGGGGCGGAAGTGACGCGTTTGGTTGCTAGGCAACCAGACGCGCTGATACGAGGCGCCCGTCCAGGACTTACAGGCGGCGCCTGACATCTTTTTCCATCAAACCTTCTCTTTTTTTTTTTTTTACCCAAAATGCTTTAAATTTAAAAGAAAAAAGGTTAATGTGTATAAGCTTTCTCATTTAATACATACAATAGACTGTTCACTGACATGATGATGAATGTTGTGGAGACAAATCGCTGCATGTCTTCTGATTAGGGTCACATTACTACAAAGGATACTGTTTGATTCTATTGATTTATTTTTTTTATTTCAGGAATCTGGAGACAACAACCAATTCTGTTGGAGAAATCTGTTCTCCTGCATCAATCTGCTGAGAATCCTGAGTAAGCTCACCAAGTGGAAGCATTCTCGCACCATGGTAAGTGGCCCTCATACCAAGACCTTCTTGGGGAAGATAATGCAGTCACGATTCTCATAACCTGAAGTATATGTAGTTGGTCAGGCATCTGCAGGCCCATCCCCAAATTTTGCTATTTGACCTGGCAATACCATGTTCTGGTCATACAATGATAAAACACATGTTACTGTTGGTCAGACAAGCCAACCTTGACAAGTTATCAGTTTTTGTACTGAAACATACATGCCTGACTTATTAAACTCAACAAGCTCCAACAACAGCCAAAGCAGTTTTTATATGGACCATCCCGAGTGTTCTACATAGATATATCATGTGTAAAGTTCTTAATTGTGTTGCAAATATTTGTTTGATCTCTACATCCTCTTCATTTGATTGAATTATGAATAATTTAAATAATTTAACGGGAGGAGGTCTGCATCTTTAATCACCATGACAATTTTTGTTGGTCTTTAGATAGATGAGCAAACCTATTACACAGATAAGGATTTCTATCAGCAGTTTATTAAAGTATGTTTCCTATATACATTATTCCCAAAGAAACTGCAAAAACGATAAAAAAACAAACACTTTTCTTCTCACAGGTTTACTCAATGCATATTGTTAAATTGCATGTCGGTAGGGCGATTCTGCAGGCACATTGAATGGCCAGACTGTTTTAGGCAACAGTAAACTATCAAATGTTATGAATATTGTTATATAACTTGTCTCAACAGACCAGATCTGCCAATCATACGGTACATATGTCACATCAAGACATTTAGTATTTGATAGACTAGTACACCTAAAATAGAAGTTGACATGAAATAAATACTGTTATGTTTTTACAGTGTTCAGGAACTTAATAGAACGGAGGATATTTGTGATAGAGGTATGGGTTTGGGGAAACATTCTTTTCCTAGGCACATCAGACCACCTGACTGCATCACTGAACGACACTGCAGTCAGACTGATATTGAAATGGCTGATAGAAAAATAAGTTGAACAGTAAATGTAAATAAAATGCAAAACCACCAAATGCTGTCGCATTATATGAACATTTTCATATATATTTATGAATGTTACAGATTTTTTAGTGGATTTTATATTTAGTGTTCTTTTAAATTGTTATTTGTAGCTTTGACCAATCTCAAAAGTCTATCATCTAGCCAGTGGCTTTGCTCCACACCAAGGGGTAAAAATGTATCAAGCTGAGAGTGTTCCGGCAGGTTTGAAAAGTGGAGATGTTGCCTATAGCAACCAATCAGATTCTAGCTGTCATTTTGTAGAATGTACTAAATAAATGATGGCTAGAATCTGATTGGTTTTTCAAACCCGCCAGAAAACTCTCAGCTTGATACATTTACCCCAAAGTGTTTCCTCCTGAGTGGCTAGATGGAGGGGATGGGAGGATCTAGCATGCTTCAGGGCACCACATGTGCAGGGAATATCGCCAACAAGAAGCAATGCCCATGTTTTTTAGTTTCCATGGAAAGGAAAATAGCTGCTGTTTTAACGTTTGGTAACATTTAGTGTGATGATATTTGACTTTATTTTCTTGACAGATGTTGGTGGTGTTTAAATCTGCCCCTATCTTAAAACGTGCACTGAAAGTTAAGCAGGCCATGATGCAGTTATATGTGTTAAGACTACTGAAGCTCCAGACTAAGTACCTCGGCAGACAATGGAGGAAGAGCAACATGAAAACTATGTCAGCCATCTACCAAATGGTTCGGCACAGAATGAATGATGACTGGGCCTTTGGTAATGGTGAGTGTGTATCAGGATTTTACCAACTTGGCATATTCATCTGTCTTGTGATGTATCTCCAAATTCTGCTCCTATAATAACTCTAATATAGTGGTAGGAAACTGCCGTCTTTCAATTGAATCAGGTTACTTCGCTTTGATCCCATAATGTGATGTCATGCTTCTCTGCAAAATGAATGTGCAACCTTTGTGTATTACTATGGGCCACGACTGAGGTTCCCCACTGATCTAGAAGGAATTATACACTGGAGGTAATTTGCAAATGCAGTTTTGGACCTGCCATGGACATTGATTAGGACACCTTCATCTAGGTGCATAGGTTTGTGCAGATTGTATCATTTGTGTAGGATCAGCAGTTTAAACAAGCAGAGTGGAGGATTTGATTGGAGTAAAGGCATTCTTAGCCAAATGCAGTGTAGGCGTACTGGTGTTCTCAATTTCCGTAACTTTGCAGAAACCATATTTTGTTTTGCACCAGCTGAGAGCTGGCACAGTTTGTGGCTCACCCAATACTTTGTAATGGGATTCATTTTGTGCCTGTCTGATTCACATTTTTAGGATCACTCAGAGTAAAATAATAAAATATTTTACACTCACAAATTGCCACATGTAATAAAGACAGTCCCTATATTTTCATGATTACCATTAGCCATATACAAGGCTAAGCTGAATATTTTATGAGAAAAGGTGAGAAGATTATGTAATTGAAAGTGGTGATACTGAAGGACATGGAAGTTGGACTTTGAGTTTATACATTGTACAGTGCCCTTCTAAAGATTCTTCACCCTATCCTCTCATTGAGGTACAATTTTACTTTCCAGTTGCTCCAAAAGAAGAGAGAGAGTAGACCTTGGAGTGCGTTTTGTGGCCCAAGCCTTTGAGGTGCACTACATCAATAACCTCAACCGAAAATATTGCTGCCGCCTCAGTTCTTCTGCACGTCACTTACTGAAATCTTCCAAAATGTATAAGCACAAGTATGTAGCGTGCCCACGCTGTGATTCTGCTGGTTAATTACCTAGTTTTAGACATGGCTGGCTGTAAATTGCAGCATTGAAAAAATCACCAGTCCCGCTCAACCTCTGTGTGCAGAAATTCCTCGCCTGGCCGCAGTGGTTGTGCCCTGTAGGACCTAGTCTGAGCGCTGGGCAGACAACTCTGCCCATACATAGACACCTTAATGCTGATATTACCTCAGTCACCTGCTACTAAAGGGGAACATCATCTACATATACAGTATTTTCCTCTAAAAGAATGACGTTTCCAATTTACTTGTGTAAATGTTTATCCTGAGCACCAAAGTATTGCTGGCCATGAATTTACTGGAGTAAATCTACATTTGTATTTGTGAAGTTCTATTAAATTAGATGTAGCAAAGTGTGTTGTAAATAGGATTATACATCAACAGTTGTAAAGCATTAGGACTCAAATGTATACCTAGATTTGCAAAGGGAAACGGATACCTCTGTAACTCAATCTATAAACGCCTCTCGTCCTCCGCTGTCTAGTAGGTGCCAAATATAGTGAAATAGTTGCAGGTGTCTAGTATAACACAGTCCGATAATGTAAATATATCCGGACTCTCTTCTATTAAAACAAGCATTTCATGTTAGATTTATAATAGGGGACAAAATGTGACTGTCCAGGGTACACTGAGCTGTGCCACTAATTTACAACATTAGTCTGACTAAGTTTAGTCTGTTAGAGTAGTAAATATGGAATGCAAAACAAGTGGTAACAATACATTAATTTGTGTTAATGGTAAATTATATCTGTGTGTGACTTAAATATGTTGTATTTCCATTAAATCTATTTTTTTGTTCATTCCATTAGATATAGATGCCAGACCTTGGGACTTTCAGGCTGAGGAATGTACCCTGCGGGGAAACATTGAGTGCTTCAACAGCCGGAGATATGAGAAGAACCCGAATTGGGAGTTCGCCCCAGTAGATAACTGTTTGCAGAGCGTGGTGGGTCAGAGGCTTGAACTCCCGGAGGATTTCCATTACACTTATGAGCTGTGGCTGGAAAGGGAGGTGTTCTCTAAACCAATTCAGTGGGAGGAACTTCTGCAGTATTCCTGACTAGCAAACTGACTGCTGTCTTTTTTAGCAGAGTGTCATATTGTTCTAATTTGATCATTGCACATAGGATCAGTGCAACATCTCAGTAAACAAACGTTCAGGTATACGGTGTGTGTTTTTCTACAGGACATCAGTGAAAAGCCTTACTGAGGCAGCAATACAAGGGCCATCTTCATCTGATGGACAGTCCAACCCTATTGCAGTGTTTAGTCCAGAAGTGGGGGGCTCGAGTGATCACGCACGCTATACTGCAGGGATCCTTTGACAGAGTTCTGCAATGTTAATGTTTCATGATATGTAGGTGTTCAGTGTGTGGCTGTCATTAAACTCTGCATGTCTCTGTCAGAGGAATTCTGCAGTGTAGCAGTGATGTTCGTTGCAAAGAATTCACAAGGTGTACAATAAACACACTCCCCAGGTGATTTATAGTCAAGAGTATGTAACAAAAAATAAAAATAAATCTGAATATAATTTTTATTTTTCAGAGAACTGGCTCTCTGATTCAGATCCCTCCATTTACTATATGTATGAGATAATGATTGATTGAAGGTTCACAAATACTTTAAGAGTATTGTTTTTCAGTTTGGTGCCCATGTATAGAAGATATGCATATTGCATACCAAACCTGTCATTTCACTGTATTTTACCTGTTATGGAGATTTTTTTTATCAAAATGTAATTAACTTCATGGATTACATTGCCTGTGTGATTTTTGCTATAATTTATGTTTAATTTTTCTTTGGATTCTGTGCAACTGAAATGGTTTATCAGATTGATATAAAAAAGCTGGTAGCCAATCAGGAGACCACTCACCTTTTATTCTCCCCATTGTTCCTGCCCAGATATGTAACCCTTTCAACTCTGCTCACGCTGTTCTTTGTCAGACCCACGCTCCCTCCTGTTCCAGGTTACAGAAATTCACCAGTTAGTCATTCAAGGGGCTGTCTTGTCCAGTACAGTATGGGACATTCTTAAAACTGGCTCTAGGAAAAAGTGTTGATGAATTAGTGCAAAACTATTGTAATTTAGGTGGAACATATTTATTATTTGAAATGCTATTTAATTTTTTCCCACTTCAACTTCAAACAGCACACATTCTGACAGTAAGGGATGGGGGGCTTAACAAATGGTTGCAGCAGATGTTGAAGAACTTTGGACCATTCCTGGGGGGGTTTTTTTGTGTTACAAAAAAAAAACAAAGAAAAGAAGATTTTTGTACTTACCGTAAAATCTATTTCTCTAAACACAGTTGGGTGGACACTGCTAACTATGGGGTATAGAGGACATTGTAAAGGCACTACAAACTTGTCTAGCCTGCTCCCTACCCTCTGTGCTCCGCCCTCCCCCCCCCCCCCCCCCTTCCCTTGCAGGAAATGCTCAGTTTATATAACTAACCAAGTGAAACGCGACTAACAGAACAATCTCAGAACCAAACAAGGATGGAAGCACGGTGTCCCCCAACTTTGTTTAGAGAAATAGATTTTGTGGTAAGTACAACATTTTTCTTTTCTCTTGCACTAATTGTTGGGGACACTACTAACCATGGGGACGTTCCAAAGCTGCCCCTATGGGTGGGAATGCGCAGAGCGAGCGGCACATAAAACTTTTTGGTCAAAACTTGCGTCTTTGGAAGCAAAGACATGGAATCGGTAGAATCTGATGAATATGTGGACGGAAGACCAAGTAACTGACCGGCACAACTGCCAGACCGAGGCCCCGTGCCTCACCACCCAGGAAGCACTAACCAATCTAGTGGATTGGGCAGTAAGACCAACTAGAACTGGAGAACCCTCAGAGACATAAGCCTGACTAATTGTAGCCGTGATCTGTCTAGCCATCATCTGTTTTGTGGCTGGCCAGCCACGCTTCCGGACATCATACAACACCAGCAGGTTGTCAGTTTTCCTGACTGATGCCGACCGATCCTATAAATCCACAAGGCGTGGACAGCATCCAAGAGCAGAAGAGACCCCTGACCGTTGGACCGAAAATCTCCAGGCAAACCCGGAAGATGTCCTGAGTTATGTGGAACCTAGAAACCACTTTAGGTTGTAAAGAGGGCACAGAACTGCACTATAGTCATGAAAGGAAATAAAAGGTGACAAAGAGCCGCCAACTCCGAAACCTTCCTAGGTGAGGAAATGGCCAGTAAAAAGACCAGCTTCCAAGAAATTTAAGAGGAACAGATTCCAATGGTTCATAAAGGCGATTTCTGCAAGAACCTGAGAACCAAATTAAGGTCCCGTGGCTCCACCAGAAGAACAAAGGTGGCTGCCCATGTAAAACCCCTTGCAAAAAAGGTTTCCACATCAAGTAACAGAGCCAAACGCCTCTGGAAATAGACTGACAATGCCAAAATCTGGACTTTAAGGGACGCCAGAACGCAAAGATAAGGTAGAACCTTCTGTCGTCTCATACCAACCAGTATAAGATTTCCAGATTCTTGATAATTACTGGAAGTTGATGGTTTCCTCGCGTTGATCATTGTCCGGATAACCTTATCCGACAAGTTTTTATTTCTTTATTTAAGGTTTCAACTTCCAAGCTGTCAAAGCCAACTGTGCCAGGTCTTGGTGAAAGAACGGACCGTGGCTGAGCAGGTCTTCTCTTAGAGGAAGACACCACGACTGTTCCACTGCCATATTGAGAAGATCTGTGTACCAGAACCTGACATTCCGCTCATTTCAAAATCTTGGCTACCTCTTTCATAACAAGAGCTTCTGGTTCCTCCTTCCTGGTTGACATAAGCCTCCGCTGTGGCATTGTCTGACTTATCCGGATAGGCTGGAACCGCTGATGAGACTGGGCCTGATTCAAGGCATTGAAAATGCCTCTCAATTGCAAGACGTGTACAGGTAACCAACGACCCCTCGTGAGTCAAAGTTCCTTGTAATCTTGAGATTGAGTGATCGCTCCCCAACCCGAAAATCTGACATCCATTGTCACCACTGTCTAAGTTCAAGTGGCAAAGGCGCCTCTCTGACTCAGATTTCTTGACCTGAGCCACCATAGTAGAGACTGACGAGTCTCTGCTGACAGCTGAAAGTACTGACCGTCAAAGTGAGGATGTGGCCTTGACCATTTTGCCAAAATCTCAAGCTGAAATTTTACAGAGGGAACCAGACAAACTGAACCGTCTTGAAACCAGACATCATGTGCACCATCGGTTTCATGTACTGCAGAACTGAGACGCGCTTTAGAGACCGTAACGTCTTCACCTGGTGTTGGAGTCCGAATTTTGTCCAAAGTTAAAAACATCTTCTGGGCCCTGGTATCGAATAACAGGTCCAGAAACACCATCCTCTAGGTAGGCAACATGCTAGATTTCTTGATATTGATAATCCAGCCAGGCACTCATATGAATTCCATTGTCAACTGCAGATGTGAGCACAGCAGAATTAATTTTGATCAGGAGGTCGTCCAGGTAGGGAATAATCACTACACCTCGCAACCTTAACTGTGCAGCCATGACTGCCACTACCTTTTGTGAATACCTGAGGAGCTGTAGCCGGACCAAAAGGAAAAGCCCAGAATTGGTAGTGCTCCTGTTCCACCGCAACCCTCATAAGGATGTGGTGTTCATTCCAAATGGGTACGTGTAGGTATGCATCCTTGCTGTCCAAAGAGGCTAGGAATTTGCATTTTTCCATGGAGTTTAACAGAACATATAGACTTCATCAGAAACCCTTGTACTCCTAAATGGGTGTTGAGAGTTTTTAAATTTATAATAGGGCGGAATGTCCGGTCTGGTTTTTGGACTAGGAATAGGTGTAAATAATAACCCAGACCTTTCTCTGCCTGTGGAACCGGAACAACAACTCCTAAGTCCACCAAAGACCGGACAGCCTTTGTAAGGCTTCCCGTCTGACTGAATCCTTTGGAAGAGGAGTGTTTACAAAACGCGTCAGAGGCGGTCCTGCTAGGACCCATGGTACAATTCTTGCACTGTTCCGGAAAGCTCAATAAGCGAGCCCCCACCATCACTCTTGCCGGCAGTGCTGCAAGTCATGCAGATGGCTTTTCAGGCTGTTTGGTTGTAGGATGGTGGCCAGTCCAAGACTGCCTTCCTTTCTGTGTTGCTCTTCTTGTAAAAGTCCCCCTGGGGTTCCCAACATAACATAAGGAATGGAATGCTTTTGCTTTAGGAATAGCCACTGGAAGAAAAGTGCTCTTGCATCCCGTGGCTCTAGCAATAAATTTGGCTAGAGCTTGGCCAAACAACAATGACCCATTAAAAGGCAATGCCTCCAAAGCTCTTTGGACTCAGCATCTGCTGACCAAAATTTGATCCAAAGAGTACGTCTGGCTGCAATGGATAAAGAGGAGGTACGAGATGACCCCTGCCCAGCATCTAAAACTGTATCTCCCAGAAACTCGGCAGCCGTTTTGATATGGTCTGCCGAGGGGAATAGATCAATTCTTGCAGTGCCAGCTTTAATTCCATCACTCAAGGCCCTGGCCTATTTTTCCACTGCTTTAATGCCCCAGGCTGCCGCTATAACCAGGTGTATGGATGCCACAGATGCCAAATAAATTAATTTTAAAATGCCTTTGCATTTTCTATCTGTGCTATCTGTCAAACTAGCAGCATTGGGCAATGGCATAATTGTAGGATATTGTCAAATGAGGCACAGGAACATCAACACTAGAATGCATCTCCCAGGACCCCATTTCTGAGTCAGGGAAAGGGTAACAAGTCAGATAATAAATTTCAGATACCCAGGAGGTATCGACTTTAAGTCTGGCATCACCCCAAATCTCAATTAGTTGTGGAGATGGGGGAAAACAGACCGTTCTTTCCTTTGTTCTCTGAAACATAGATGTTTGTGGAGGTACTAGGTCCTTGTCAGGAATGTGAAGCACCTGTCTCACTGCCAAGATCAAGTCCTGAATTCCCTGTCTGCTGGAAAGATCTTCCTCCCAACCAGACACATCCTCATTATCTGATGTTGTCTAGAACTTCGCCCTCTCTCTTGTAAGGAGGGGTCTGTATGAGACTCTCCCAAATCCTAGGCAAGAGGGGGCGCCAAGCGTTTACGCTGTTTGCCTACTTTTGCAGTGATTTTTTTTCTCCAGAGAAGTCACTCTGACCAGCCCCTGGACCGAGTTTTGCATCCAGGGGGGCTCCAAGAGACCCTTGATGCCTCCGATAGTGACTGAGATGCCTGTCCCAAGGGAAGGGCATCTGACAACTGTGTACCCAGTGAAGAGAAAGTAAAGGTATCTGTACCTACTGTCCCCAAATGTAGATTGTGTCTCAAGTTCTGCAATGGACCTTGCCAGGGCTGTGGCCCATGCTGGTTCCGCCATGTTAGCCTCTCCCACAGACAACACAGGTCGTCAGACTCGGATAGTGCAAAAGTCCTCGGGGTCTGACCGTCCACCAGCCATTTTAGATTGACACCTGGAACAGGTGAAATACAGCACAGAAATGGCTTTGGACTTGGAACCTATCCCTCTTGCTGACATTATGAGAAAAAAGAAAGAGGTGACAATTATGAGACACACACTGTAGAACAATTTATATGTATTAGATGTCTATCGGTATATACACCGCCCACTACACGATGAAAGAAATGGGTGCAGCGTATGCTCTGTATACTATAAGTGTGTATCAGAGTGCCATCACAGAGAGAAAAATACATATATTGTTTGTCAATTACATGCAGAAAGCAAAGAGTGACAAAACAACACAATCACACAGTTAGAAATAACAATTAGAAAATCTGAGTCAGACATTTCTCTCTCCCTACGGAACATTGTTACAGCATGCACCCGTGGCTAAAATGGCGTGCCACAGCCTGTAAAGCCCAGGAAAATGGGGCAAGTAACTCTCTTCTTGCTCCTCCTCCGTTCTGCAGCCTGCCTTATGTGAAAACATGGCGCCCATTCATACAGTGCACCTGGTGAGGAATGCAGTCTGGCAACACCTCCTCGCCAGTAATAATGCCCTCTGTACCTGCTTTGTCCTCCCCTGTCTGTCAACACTGATCCGGTGCTGGCAGGAGGCTTGGGGCGAGGGCCGCCAGCATGTCAGTCTCCCCTCTGCCTTAAAGACTGGTGCATGCATCTGTGGACCCCAGAGGGGTTCACTACACTGCTTTGGTCAATGGCTGGGTCCCTGAGCACTTTCCCAGTGTCAGGTGAACCTTTTTCTGGGGGCCTACAGTATGACAGGTGGGGGGGGGGGGGGGGGGGGCAGCACTAAAGCGCCTGTTTGCATCTGTGGCATTCACTATGTGAATGCTGCTACAAAAGTGAAAAAATAATAGAATCAACACTTCTTAAGGTAGACATAAGTGACCTAAAAAAAACTGCACATTTCCTGCTAGAGGGGGGCATAGAGGGGAAGGATCAGGCTAGACACGTTTGTAGTACCTTTACTCCACAGCGCCCTCTATATACCCCATGGTTAGCAGTGTCCTCCAACTGTTAGTGGAAGAAAAATAATGATCATTGCCCCGCATTAGACAGACATGAGTACCACCCACTACACTCCCAACAGCTCATGTCGATGCCCCCTTCCTCCTTTGCTCATGCTCCACACAAATGCTTGCACTTCTAAGGATTTCAGGTGGAACATCCTCCTCTTCACCTGCCTGCATCCGCATCTATAAGCCTGATGCCAATCCATCCTCTGAACTGCTGTTAGAGTAAAGATCATCCACACCTCAAATTGTGATATTCCTTCTTAATAAACTGCTACCTTACTGTAATTCTCAATAATATAACAAGATGTTATGGTGTTTGGTGCTCAGTCTGCCAACAGTGTGCCACAATATTCTCTGGTACACAACCACAGTACAGATTAAGCCTTAAGGACTAAATAGTCAAAAATTCCAGTGACTCTAAAGTTAAAGTCTAATGTGCATATTTAGTGGTTTCTCATATTCCTAAAGTACATTATACATGAGTCCCTCCCTGAAGCAACCACATTATTTATTCTCCTCGTCTCCAGTATCAACCTTATGTTCTCAACAAGTAAATTCTTAAATAGTACTAGTAATAGTAATAGTAATAGTACAAGTACTTCTTAAATAATGCTGTAATCAGGATATTCATACAGTACTGTGTGAATCATTTCACTTTTTGCAACAAGACAATTCCTCTAAAAATATAAGTAAACAAATATGAATTCAAAATGCTCCAGACATGAAAGTGTATAGGGGATGGACTATTTCTATTTTATATAATATATATAAATCATCCATCCTTTGCATAGTGAGCCGCTCTTAAACAGGCACCGTCTGTCCAGTCTAATAATAGGTACACTGACGAAGTCCACATTAGACAGAAGGTGGCTGTTTTATCATCAAGAGCACCTTGCCATACAAGGCTGTGTATGGACATTCAAAATATGGTGAATAGTTTCTTATGGGTTTGTTCCCATGATTGTGTTTAAAGTTTTAGAATACAGCATGCCCTATATCTCATGCAATAATATCCGCTAGCAGTACCATAGACTGCATTGGTATAAGAACAATGCATGAAAAGAGCATTAAAAGGCATCATTTAAAAAAAAAAGTGAAAATTAGTTTTCATGCATTTTTAGTCATTTTCTCAGCTCAAAGCTGCTGTGCAGAAGTACATATATGTGCTTTATAGCTACTGACCACACGTAAAGAAAATCTGTCATATTCACACCACTACAGATTAAAAGGAAATCAGAACATACTGTACAACTAACCCTATTATAATTCACTGTATTGTCTAGTTTGCCTATATGATAAATACAGTCCTGCTTCTTCTGCTTACGCATTCCTCTTCACAGCCTCTCCTTGTGAGACTCGCCCAGGCATGCACTGTGCCAATGCCAATGGGGTTCACCTCCTGACATTGACTGTACAGATAGCTCATTGACATGGCATCCATAAATAACAATTCGGGCCAACACTGGCCTCACAACTAATCTGCTCAGCTGCACAGAAAAATATTTGTGGTTGGACAATTTAATATGCAACACCATATTTCCCTTTTAGTAATAGAAGGATTGCTGTGGGGAATTATTGACACCTGATATAGCTCTGGTCACTGGGTACATGGATTGACTGGACACTGGCAGTTGCTACATGATGAGATGTGATGCAGAGCGGGGCAAGATATGCTTTGGGGGATTACAGAGGCGTATTGGTGATTTTGGTGTACAGAGCTGGTGTTTAGGGTAACAAACAGAGCAATTGCCCAGGTCCAAACCATCTTGGGATCCCCCACAAGTGTTGTAAAATATATTGTTTATAGCCAGCACACTGTGAATTCATTCTTAACTAATGTGGCTGCAATGGACACAGTGTGGCCAGCGCCAGACTTGATATTGACTACGGGACGACATTCAGGAATAGCAGGCAGTGTAGCTAATAGCCTAGTTGCCTGATTTTCTTAAATGAATACTAGCAGCAAATACCAGTTTGCTAAATTTAAATAAATAAATTGATTGACTGCTGAAGTTCATTGAACAAAAGCAGACACTGTTGTCATTGACTGCAATGCCTGTTATTTGCGAATTAGGTCCTGCAGCCAATTTCACATATCATAGCCCTGGACTGCACAGCGTATCCTCCACAGCCAGCATTGGTTAAGATGGAACTGGCGGTGGAAAATTTATGGAGGTAAGTAATATTGGTATGGAGGGAAGGTGGATTTGTTAAGCATTGTATAATGCACACCACAGGCGTGCTATGACTTTGTAAAATCTAAGGAACATTATGGGAGGATCATAAGGGGTGTCTGCAATATCACAGATGCTGTGCAATGTACAGGTGACCTCACATGGGACTGTGTATTGTATAAAGGTCTTCACATGGAGTCTTGCATTGTGTAAGGGACATCATAGAAGGTTGAGCATTGTATAATGAGGAAGGCTTAGGCTGTGTATTCTTGGAGTGGTCATTACAGAAGAGCTGTACAGTCTCAGGACATTGCAATGGGCATCAGATAAAGTGTTGTGTCTTGTGGCTATAGAAAGGGGTCTCTAGTAAGAAGACATCAGTGGAGGCTTTGTTACATTAAAACTTATTTATTTTTCAATTTCACTGTTTGTGTGAATTGATGCACAACCTGGGGAGCCATGCTTCCTTAGTAACAAGCTTTGCACTCTTTAGCGGTTTTTCATTTCCGTTTCAAGAGTTATGACCATATATTTGTTAGTCCAGTGCCTCAGCTTATATTTCTTTTCAAGGGTGGTCTCTAAATGTACCAGCTGAATTATTATTAACTTGCATTTGGATGCTTCAATTAGATCAGTGTCACTTGCTGATTTGTCACATTGTATCATGGTATATTTGTAAACCAGTACCAAAGGGCAAGAGCTCCAACTTCCAGCTGACTCCATGGATAGACTGCCTGGAGCTGCCTAACTATTGCTGACTTGGTTTCAGAGAAGGGACACATTACTTCACTTTTTATATGGCTGATACAAGGTATTGGGAAGCAGTTTGACAGGTTGACCTCAAGCAGCATGTGGGTTAGGCATGTCCCTAGCAGTGATAATACCTTCCTTAGTGAAAGCTTGATAACGGAGCTTCGGGGAGTGCTGTTGAGCTTGCTTGAAGACCGACCTTCCACTGGGCATGAGTGTGATCTTGGGGCATTTCTAGCCAAAATGTGGTCTGAGGTAAGTCTGTGGTTCCGTTTTCCTTAATTAAACTAATCCATGAGATAATACCGTATATGACTGCAAATAAAGACCTGTGAAATATAACATTCTAAAAAGTTTTGCAGCGCGTTCATTGGGCTTTCCAGTTACATTGACATTTAGCACCTGCAGGAGTTTTTATTTAGATTTTAGGGCCATGAGCACTGGCGCACCATGGGACTGTTGGCACAAGTGAGATTCTCGAGAACTGGAGGGGTTCCAGCTATGTAACACCCATTGGTGTTTATGGGGGAAATAATAGAAATTGCATGGATATATTTATTATTAATGGTTTGCAGTTGACGTTTATGATTGTTAGGTCCCTAAAGATGTGAGTGTCCTATCTCTTGTAATGTGTGAGGTAAAAGTCATTGCTGTAAAGGCATGGTAAGAAATGTGAGGGGATCCAAGTGTTTAAAAGTGTGTGACACTAGGGGGTAAATGTATCATCCTCCGATTTTTTCAACTCGCCGTAAATCGGCGAATTGCATTGAAAATTTAAAGCGGCGATGGCTTGTAAAGGCCTTGAGTAAATGAGTGGCAGTGTAAGGTCAGAGATGAATGCAGTTATCCCAAGCTGCATGTGAGGCAAGTAGGTGCTCCCTCAGAGAAGCACCTGGAGAGTAACTGCTGCATTTACCTGCGCAGGAAGTGCAGTTGTCTTTCATTGCTATGGAGGCTACAGTGGAAAGGAGCAGTGCGGGAGGGCGGAAAACTTAGCTCCTAAGCTAAGAGATGCACTCTGACCTGTGTGATGAAATTGTGAATGCTGCTGCTGTGTGTTGTATTGAGGCAAACAGGTGCTAGGATGTAAAGTAACATTTCTGTGAACAGGGACTGCATATTAGTAATCTGTATTGAATGGCTAATGATTTGAATAAAACTACCTTGTTTATTTCATTTCAAGATGATCTGGCTTCCATTTATTTTATTACTGGTGACTGTACACCTCTACACCTTCTGCATGTGCACTGCATCACTATTGTTAAACACATGCAAACATGGGGAGAACATACAAACTATACACAGATAGGGCTCTGGTTGGAATTAAACCAATGTCCTGAGTGCTGTGAGACAACATTGCTAACCACTGTGCTGTCCAAATTGATGGATTTAACATAATTCACAGATATTGATTAAATAAAAATAAAGGGCAACAAAACTTTGTAATGAGTGCCAAGTTTAACATATAATAGACTTTATTGTAGCTGGAGAATATTACCAAGTGGTATACACATGAAACAAACTTCCAGCAGATGTAATAAAATAACCCTAAAGATTTTAAAGGACAACTTCAGTCTATTAAAAACCTTTTTTAGCCGGGAAGTGGAGTTAAAGCATGCCTGCTGTAAACATGGGTCTAACATGACCAGAATGAATCCCTAAGACATACCCCTTAGTTGTACCTTTTGGTAGGTACAGTATTTTCTATACAGTTATGCATGTTAATAATTAATGTCCAATATGCCATTATATCTTTTTTCCTCATTTTTTTATTTATTTAGTGACAATATTTCATTACTGGGGGCACATTTACTAAGCTGTGGGTTTTAAAAAGTGGAGATGTTGCCTATAGCAACCAATCAGATTGTGTGATACTTTGCTGCGTCTGCGATACTGCCCTTGAGCTTTTGTCTTAGCATTTCCTTGGTGCAGTCTAAGGGAATATGTATTTATACATGACACAGATAAGCGGAACACGCATGCAGTGGAACTGAAAGCCCAGGTTCTTGTATTGCTTGCTTTTATCCACTGTGTTTGCATGTAGAATTATGCTTTAGCGTATGGTTATTGGTGCTTCATCTGTAATTGAATAAAGACATTAATTGTTGTCCACAGAACAACAAATACAGTATATTGTTGTTAAGACTGCACTTGGTAGTTAATAGGTTACTTTGTTTTCACCAAGGTAGATGGTGGTAACTCTATATCAGGGGTCGGCAACCCCCGGCATGCGTGCCAGACGTGGCACGCTGACCACTTTTGTCTGGCACGCCGACGCTGAAGCTGCTTCAATAAAACAGCCTGTGATGACCGAAACGGCTGCTTTGCTGAAGCTGCTTCACTGTGGCATAAGTATGGGTAATGAAGCAAAAGATCAGTTTCGGTCATCACCGGCTGTTTTATTGAAGCAGCTCCCAGGTTTCTGGAGAAAGACGAGTCTACAAAGGTAAGTAAGGGCAGCAAAATGAGGGGCACATATACTTGGCATACTTTGTATTTCTGGGGGCAACTGTGGCATACTATGTACTTGTGGGGGCAACTGTGGCATACTATGTATTTGTGGGGGCAACTGTGGCATACTATATATTTCTGGGGGCAACTGTGGCATACTATGTATTTGTGGGGGCATATTTGGCATACTATGTATTTGTGGGGGCAAGTGTGGCATGCTATATATTTATGGGGGTAACTGTGGCATACTATATATTTCTGGGGGCAACTGTGGCATGTTTTGTATTTCTGGGGGCAACTGTGGCATACTATATATTTATGGGGCAACTGTGGCATGCTATGTATTTCTGGGGGTAACTGTGGCATACTATGAGTTTCTGGGGGCAACTGTGGCATACTATGAGTTTCTGGGGGCAACTGTGGCATACTATGTGTTTCTGGGGGCAACTGTGGCATACTATGAGTTTCTGGGGGCAACTGTGGCAAAGTATGAATTGTGGGCACAACTATGAGGCATAAGATGAATTGGGGACACAATTATGAGGTATGATGTGCGGCACAACATTTTTTTGCTGGTCCCTTACTGTTAATATGATATTAGCCTCATAAAATGAGACGTGTATATATATATATATATATATATATATATATATAACCACAACAATAGATATACACTGGCGCTGTCCACCACATCAGTTAGTATTATATATAGAGGTTCACAATACTATATAGTATCAGAATAATAATTAGTAATTAGAAGTCCACAATCACTTCACTCATGTGTGAGTGGCAGCCACGTGTAAGCCTGTATCCAGATGGTCAATCCAGAAGAAAATAGTCACTAGAACAAAGCACAGGCGGGGCGTCTCATAGTGTTATACCAGAACAACAAGGAACAAAATGTGTATATATATGCGTACCGTCAGGTAAAGATGTATAATCTAGACTTGAGTGGATCCTCTTAGGGAGTTGTAACACTGGATCTCAACTCAGGAACAATCCAAAGGCGTGGAAAAAGGCAAACATAGTATAATATTGTAATGCAAAGGATAATGCACCACGTGAAACACCACAGAATGTTCAAAAAGGTGTGATATTCAGGAATGCACCAGGGTATATGTATAGAACAACGTAGCCCAAGAAAACACACACCACTTTGTGTATAGGTAATAATTCATATGCGTACCAGAAATATGAGCATAACAGCCAGAAGATGTTTTTCTTTATAAGCAGCTGTATCTCATACAATGGATACCCAGGAATATGGGCATAATAGCCAGAAGATGTTTCCTTTAAAAGCAGCTGTATCTCGTGCAATGGACACCCTTCCAGCGGCGGTATAATAAATGGAAGGGGATACAATTGTAAAGAGCAATAAAATTTAATAAACAAAGTAATTGTCACTCACCGGACTGTGAGTGCTTCTTCCCGGACATTTAGGAACCGTGGCCGTCCTCCATCCTGAGGGACTGCGCATGCGCAGCCCTTTCTAATCCTTCAGTGTATGTTCCTTTAACTTAATTGGCAGATCAGGCAACACTCCCTATATTAAGCACCTGTGGTCAATACCACGTTGCTGATCTTGGAGTCTCATTCCCCATGAGTCTCTGAAGGTGTTCCTGTGTTTCCTCGTGTATTCAGCGCTGCTGATTCCTGTGGTTTCCAAACCACTTCTACCTCTGTGGTTTCCAAACCACTTCTACTACTGTGGTTCCCATACCACTTCTACCTTCCTGTGTATCATCGTGACTGTTAGCTGATTCCTATCCGCTTCCTCCGTGCACTACAGTCTTCTAGCCACTTCAACTCTACCATATATCATTGTGACTGTTAGCTGATTCCTATCCGCTGCTTCCGTGCACTACAGTCTTCAATCCACATCCACTCTCCTGTGCATCATCGTGACTGTTAGCTGATTCCTATCCGCTGCCTCCGTGCACTACAGTCTTCAACCTGCAACTCGTCTGTGTTTCATCGTGACTGTTTGGCTGATTCCTATCCGCTGCCTCTGTGCGCTTCAGTCTTCAGCTCATCTCAACTCTCCCGTGTTTCCTCGAGACTGCTGCTACTATTGCTATCCGCTACTCTCCGTGATCAACAGTTCCAGCTCAACTCTGCTCTCCCGTGTCCCATCGTTACTGCACCTGCTGGTTGCTATTGGCTACCTCCGTGTGTCCGCAGAGACCTGCTGCTGCTACTCCTCAGCTCTACTCGTCCATCTACTGCTGATCCGCTCTCCACGCTTTCCGGTGTTCCCGCTGGTCTCTACCCGCCTGTCAGCATTGGATTCGTGTATCACCAGTTATCCCTCTGCTAGACCATCGCCATTCTCCAGGGTCCTCCAGGAGTCCAGTTCCACGCTCTACTGATTCCTGTGTATTTGTTTCCCTGCTGGTCTACTTACCTGTGCGCTGCACCTACTAGACCACCGCTTCACCCATCCAGGGACTTCGCATCCTGCCGGCCTCCTGCCGTTCAGGTATCTCTGCACTCCTGTCTGATTGCCTGCTTCTGAACCACGGTATGCATACTTCTCATTGACTGTGCTGGTGTATTGCATATCTTGCTGGACTGTGTTGGTTCTCCTCTGGACTTTGCTATCCGCTGAGTCTATTGCCATCATTGACTGTGTTATCTTGTGCCGGATTACCTCAAGAGACTTTCTATTATTGCAGTGCTGTTCAGTCATTTATATATTGTGCATATTACTGTGGATCGAGTTTAAGGTGCCCGTGTATATCCTGTGTTGCAGTCTCTCCCCGTGCTCCTCCTCACATATATATTCAGTGGTACAACTTGCTAGAGGCAGACCACTGATCCCTGTTTCCTGTATCACCTGTTCCAGTATCCTCTCACATAGCAGTGGTACAACTTGCTAACGCAGACCACTGACTTCCCGGATACCTCCACTTGGATTCCATTCCTTCACTCAGACAGCAGTACAACTTGCTATCCGCAGACCGCTGACTCTCATCACCTCCTCGTTTCTGTTGGACATTCCTCCTCACTATAGCAGTGGTACAACTTGCTACCGCAGACCACTGACTACCTTCACGTGTCCTTTGTCCATACAGTTCCTCGTGTATTACTACCTTCATATTACCAGTGCTGCTAGTCATAGACTTTCCTGAGCATCTCATCATCTGCTATTTCCTGTTCCGTGATCACCCTGCTACCAGAGTACCATATTACCGCCTATACTGCTCTGGTAAGCCTATCACCTGGTGATCCCTGGGTAAAGACTCCTAGTGCCCGTGACAGTAAGATCAGGCGATGACAGACCCAGATACGGAACCTACCGCCAAAGAGATGCTGCAGCATCTGGTCAGCCGTGTGGAGCAACAGGATGCTCGCCAACAGCTGTTACTTCAATGTTACCAATCGTTAACCCCCCAAGGAACATCTGGACAGACTGTTACAGCTAATATTGAAGCTCCTGTGCTTTCCTCCGTTTCCCCAGTGCCATCCCAGGTGTCTACAGCTCCCACGCTTCACCTGCCTACTCCGTCAAAGTACGATGGAGACCCCAAAACTTGTAGGGGTTTCCTTAACCAATGTTCAGTCCATTTTGAGCTCCAACCTCAAAATTTTTCTACCCATCGTTCCAGAGTGGCCTATCTTATCTCTTTGTTTTCAGGACAAGCCCTGGCTTGGGCCTCCCCTCTGTGGGAAAGAAACGATCCAATACTGCAAGATAGTGCCAAATTTATTTCCACGTTCCGAAGTGTGTTCGATAAACCAGGTCGTGTGACCTCCGCTGCTTCCAGCATTCTTCGTTTACGACAAGGTTCTCATACAGTAGGCCAGTACGTCATTCAATTTAGGATCTTAGCCTCTGAACTTCAGTGGAACACTGAAGCATTAGTTGCCGCCTTCTGGCAGGGGCTCTCCGATAAAATTAAAGATGCACTGACTACCCAAGAGCTTCCTTCGTCACTAGAAGATTTGATCTCTCTTTGCCATCGTGTAGATATGAGATTTCGTGAAAGAGAATCTGAGAAAACAACTTCTGTTAAAGCACCTCTTCGTTCAACCCCTCAATTTCGTCCAGCTTCACCCTCTGTGATTCCCATGGAGATAGGACGTTCCAAATTATCTTCAGAAGAGAGGAAACGAAGAGTAAAGAATAGACTCTGTATCTATTGTGCTGATTCGACACATATGCTCAGCTCTTGCCCTAAGAAATCGGGAAATGCCAGGCCCTAACTAGTTCTGGAGAGGTGAAGTTAGGGTCCCTGGAGTCCTCTCCATCTTCTATGAAATCTAAAGCCTGCGCTTTTGATGTTACGATTTCCTTTGCTACCAAATCCTTTGAGTCACAGGCATTGATTGATTCCGGAGCAGCAGGAAATTTCATTTCTAAATCACTAGTGAATCAATGGTCTCTACCAGTGATTACTTTAAAAACACCCATTACTGTGACGGCTATAGATGGATCTCGTCTCATCAATGGTCTCATCACCCAGAGTACGTCTCCAGTAACACTTCAGATTGGTGTACTGCACCATGGAGAAATTTCGTTTTTAATTCTTCCAGTTACGACAAGTCCGATTGACTTAGGCCTTCCATGGCTTCAGTGTCACTCTCCCCAGATTGACTGGCGCACTCCTCAAGTTACGTCTTGGGGGTCTGAATGTCACCATCGTTGCCTTTCCCAAGTTATTCCTCTTAAAGTACAGCAATCTTCCATTTCATCTTCCTCACCGGGACTCCCTCCTCAGTATGCTTCATTTGCCGATGTGTTTGATAAAGCTCAGTCTGAACGTCTTCCTCCTCATCGTTCTTGGGATTGTCCGATCGACCTTCTACCTGGCAAGACTCCTCCCAGGGGTCGGGTCTATCCACTCTCGTTACCTGAAACTCAAGCCACATCTGAGTACATACAGGAGAATCTCCAGCGTGGGTTTATTCGACCTTCCACCTCTCCCGCTGGAGCTGGGTTCTTCTTCGTCAAAAAGAAGGATGGATCACTACGCCCTTGCATAGATTTTCGTGGACTCAACGCCATTACTATCAAGAATCGGTATCCCATTCCGCTGATCACTGAGCTATTCGATCGCATCAAGGAAGCTCGGATCTTTACTAAGTTGGATCTTCGTTGTGCCTACAATTTAATTAGAATCCGTTCCGGTGACGAATGGAAGACAGCGTTCAACACCAGAGATGGGCATTACGAATATCTAGTAATGCCTTTCGGGCTGTGTAATGCCCCCGCTGTTTTCCAAGGCTTCATCAATGAGATCTTTCGGGACTTATTATATGTATGTGTCGTTGTCTACCTGGACGACATATTGATCTTTTCACAGGACCTGCCTTCTCATCACCAACATGTGGCAGAGGTCCTCTCCAGACTACGGAAAAATTCATTGTTCTGTAAATTAGAAAAATGTTCATTCGAATTGCCCCAGATTCCATTCTTGGGGTATATAGTTTCCGGAGTTGGCCTGAAGATGGATCCAGACAAGGTGAATGCTGTATTACATTGGCCCCAGCCAACTACTCTTCGTGCTATCCAGCGTTTTTTAGGTTTTGCCAATTACTATAGACGCTTCATTCAAGACTTTTCATCCATTGCATCTCCTATTGTGGCCCTGACTCGGAAAGGGGCTAATACTAAGCAATGGTCATCTGAGGCTCTCCAAGCCTTTCAAATTCTCAAAGAGTCCTTCTCTTCTGCTCCCATTCTTCGACAGCCTGATGTGACACTCCCCTTCTTCCTAGAAGTAGATGCCTCTAATGTGGGCTTAGGAGCCATTCTATCCCAACGCTCGGAGCAACAAAAATTCCATCCTTGTGCCTTCTACTCTCGGGGTCTTCTGCCCGCAGAGAAAAATTATACAATCGGGGACAAGGAGTTGCTGGCTATCAAAGCTGCATTAGAGGAATGGAGATACTTGTTGGAAGGAGCTCGCCATCCGGTGACGATCTTCACGGATCATAAGAACTTGTCATATCTACAATCTGCCCAATGCTTGAACCCTCGTCAAGCAAGATGGTCTCTTTTCTTTTCCCGTTTTGAATTAATTATAACCTTCAAACCAGCTGCTAAGAACAAAAAAGCTGACGCTCTATCTTAAGCTTTTGTGACGTCCTCTGATGTAGAAGAGGGTCCCAACCATGCTATTCTAGACCCCAAATGTATCTCACTGGCTGCTTCATCCACCAAAATGCTACCATTTGGGAAGACCCTCGTGCCTCCTACTCTGAGGAGGAAAATCCTTTCGTGGTTCCATGCCTCTCGTTTTTCTGGACACGCCGGTGAACACAAGACCTTTGAGATTCTCTCTCGAAGTTACTGGTGGCATTCAATGAGGAGAGACGTCAAAGAGTTTATTGCTTCCTGTGATTTATGTTCTCAGTTCAAATCCTCCCGCAGAACTCCAGCAGGGTTGCTGCGACCACTACCCATTCCGTCCAAGCCTTGGACCCATATTAGTATGGATTTCGTTACTGATTTGCCACCAAGTAAGAATCATAATACTATTTGGGTAGTGGTAGACAGATTTTCGAAGATGGCTCATTTCGTCCCTCTGTCTGGTTTGCCTTCCTCGTCTACTCTGGCTGAACATTTCATTAAAGAAATCTTCCGTATCCATGGATGTCCGTCTGAGATTGTGTCAGATAGAGGAGTACAATTCGTTTCCAGATTCTGGCGGGCCCTTTGTAAAACCTTGGGCATACGATTAGCACTCTCATCTTCTTACCATCCGCAATCTAACGGACAAACTGAACGAGTCAATCAAGATCTTGAGACTTTTATAAGGATGTTCTCATCAGCCAATCAAGACAACTGGGTAGAATTGCTTCCTTGGGCTGAATTCGCCCATAACAACATGTACCATGAGTCATCATCCAAAACTCCATTCTTTGTGGTCTACGGTCACCATCCGTCTTTTCCGGAATTTCCTGCCCTCCCGCCCACCCAAGTTCCTGCTGTGGAGACTGCTTGTCAGACCTTCAAAAATATCTGGTCTCAGGTCAAAACCTGTTTAAAGAAGACATCTAACAAATATAAGTCTTTCGCAGATAAGAAGAGGCGGGCTATTCCACCACTAAAAATTGGAGATCGTGTCTGGTTATCTACCAAAAATATTCGTTTGAAGGTTCCATCTATGAAATTCGCCCCTCGTTTTATTGGTCCATATAGGATCATTCAAGTAATCAATCCAGTATGTGTTAAACTTCTTCTTCCTAAGAATCTTCGGATTTCCAATGCCTTCCATGTGTCTTTGCTCAAACCTCTCATCATCAACCGTTTCTCGACTCCTCCCTCAGCACCGCAGCCAGTTCAAGTTCATCAGGAGGAGGATTTCGAGATTACGGAGGTATTGGATGCAAAAATTTCGCGAGGAGTTCTCCGTTTCCTCGTTCATTGGAAGGGCTTTGGTCCTGAAGAGCGCTCATGGATCAAAGCTGAAGATCTTAATGCTCCTGCCCTTCTGAAGAAGTTTTATTCCAAAAATCCGGACAAGCCCGGTTCCAGGCGTTCTGTGCCCACCTTTAAAAGGGGGGGTACTGTCACTCACCAGACTGTGAGTGCTTCTTCCCGGACATTTAGGAACCGTGGCCGTCCTCCATCCTGAGGGACTGCGCATGCGCAGCCCTTTCTAATCCTTCAGTGTATGTTCCTTTAACTTAATTGGCAGATCAGGCAACACTCCCTATATTAAGCACATGTGGTCAATACCACGTTGCTGATCTTGGAGTCTCATTCCCCATGAGTCTCTGAAGGTGTTCCTGTGTTTCCTCGTGTATTCAGCGCTGCTGATTCCTGTGGTTTCCAAACCACTTCTACCTCTGTGGTTTCCAAACCACTTCTACTACTGTGGTTCCCATACCACTTCTACCTTCCTGTGTATCATTGTGACTGTTAGCTGATTCCTATCCGCTGCTTCCGTGCACTACAGTCTTCAATCCACATCCACTCTCCTGTGCATCATCGTGACTGTTAGCTGATTCCTATCCGCTGCCTCCGTGCACTACAGTCTTCAACCTGCAACTCGTCTGTGTTTCACCGTGACTGTTTGGCTGATTCCTATCCGCTGCCTCTGTGCGCTTCAGTCTTCAGCTCATCTCAACTCTCCCGTGTTTCCTCGAGACTGCTGCTACTATTGCTATCCGCTACTCTCCGTGATCAATAGTTCCAGCTCAACTCTGCTCTCCCGTGTCCCATCGTTACTGCACCTGCTGGTTGCTATTGGCTACCTCCGTGTGTCCGCAGAGACCTGCTGCTGCTACTCCTCAGCTCTACTCGTCCATCTACTGCTGACCCGCTCTCCACGCTTTCCGGTGTTCCCGCTGGTCTCTACCCGCCTGTCAGCATTGGATTCGTGTCTCACCAGTTATCCCTCTGCTAGACCATCGCCATTCTCCAGGGTCCTCCAGGAGTCCAGTTCCACGCTCTACTGATTCCTGTGTATTTGTTTCCCTGCTGGTCTACTTACCTGTGCGCTGCACCTACTAGACCACCGCTTCACCCATCCAGGGACTTCGCATCCTGCCGGCCTCCTGCCGTTCAGGTATCTCTGCACTCCTGTCTGATTGCCTGCTTCTGAACCACGGTATGCATACTTCTCATTGACTGTGCTGGTGTATTGCATATCTTGCTGGACTGTGTTGGTTCTCCTCTGGACTTTGCTATCCGCTGAGTCTATTGCCATCATTGACTGTGTTATCTTGTGCCGGATTACCTCAAGAGACTTTCTATTATTGCAGTGCTGTTCAGTCATTTATATATTGTGCATATTACTGTGGATCGAGTTTAAGGTGCCCGTGTATATCCTGTGTTGCAGTCTCTCCCCGTGCTCCTCCTCACATATATATTCAGTGGTACAACTTGCTAGAGGCAGACCACTGATCCCTGTTTCCTGTATCACCTGTTCCAGTATCCTCTCACATAGCAGTGGTACAACTTGCTAACGCAGACCACTGACTTCCCGGATACCTCCACTTGGATTCCATTCCTTCACTCAGACAGCAGTACAACTTGCTATCCGCAGACCGCTGACTCTCATCACCTCCTCGTTTCTGTTGGACATTCCTCCTCACTATAGCAGTGGTACAACTTGCTACCGCAGACCACTGACTACCTTCACGTGTCCTTTGTCCATACAGTTCCTCGTGTATTATTACCTTCATATCACCAGTGCTGCTAGTCATAGACTTTCCTGAGCATCTCATCATCTGCTATTTCCTGTTCCGTGATCACCCTGCTACCAGAGTACCATATTACCACCTATACTGCTCTGGTAAGCCCATCACCTGGTGATCCCTGGGTAAAGACTCCTAGTGCCCGTGACAGTAATACTGAACTCACATATAGTTCACCAGGTACAGCTGATCAACAGTAAGGCTCGACGCGTTTCGTCTTGATGATCACAAGACTTCCTCAGGAGCACAGAGGACCTCTGTGCTCCTGAGGAAGTCTTGTGATCATCAAGACGAAACGCGTCGAGCCTTACTGTTGATCAGCTGTACCTGGTGAACTATATGTGAGTTCAGTATTACTTTGTTTATTAAATTTTATTGCTCTTTACAATTGTATCCCCTTCCATTTATTATACCGCCGCTGGAAGGGTGTCCATTGCACGAGATACAGCTGCTTTTAAAGGAAACATCTTCTGGCTATTATGCTCATATTTCTGGTACGCATATGAATTATTACCTATACACAAAGTGGTGTGTGTTTTCTTGGGCTACGTTGTTCTATACATATACCCTGGTGCATTCCTGAATATCACACCTTTTTGAACATTCTGTGGTGTTTCACGTGGTGCATTATCCTTTGCATTACAATATTATACTATGTTTGCCTTTTTCCACGCCTTTGGATTGTTCCTGAGTTGAGATCCAGTGTTACAACTCCCTAAGAGGATCCACTCAAGTCTAGATTTTACATCTTTACCTGACGGTACGCATATATATACACATTTTGTTCCTTGTTGTCCTGGTATAACACTATGAGGCGCCCCGCCTGTGCTTTGTTCTAATATATATATATATATATATATATATATATATATATATATATATATATATATATATATAGCGCCGAGAGGGGGTGGCCCGAGTCCCCACTGGAGACCTATCTTTGAAAATACATTTTTTATTTTAAAAGTACTTTTTTTTATTTTTTTTATTGAGTGCAGGGGGTATCGGTAGTGGCTAAATCCCCTTCAGCTCAGGTATCTTCAGACACCAGGTCATGTGACTGCAGTGGTCACATGGTACTCGGCGGGCTGCTGGATATCTTCCCATGCTGTGCAGTGGAGAATAAGGTAAGAAGGTGTGCTGGAGAGGGGGCATGTGTGACTAAAGGTGCTGGGCAGAGTGGGGGCAAGTGTGATTAAAGCATGTGGGCAGAGGGGACATATGTGAGCAAAGCTGCTGAGCAAGGGGGCATATGTGAGTAACGCATTTTTCTGTAAGAGGGTGGCCTGGTGCTTTTCACCTGCTAGACACGACCCCAATTGTACGACCACTTGCATGGATAAAAAAAAAAATTGCGTTGCTGCTCTGCGGCGGCACAACATTTTTTTTTACCATGCTTGACTATAAAGGGGGACACATGAAGTTGCTGTACTAGGGCCATGAATTTCTCTAGGCAGCCATGTATGTATGCAAGTATGTATGTATGTGTATCATATATATATATATATATATATATATATCACACCCAACTGGCACACCTGGGCTTCACTAGATTTTAGCCAGCACTCTGATAGAAAAAGGTTGCCGACCCCTGCTCTATATTGATGAAAACAATTTAATAAAGCCATCATGTGTGTACTTAGGAAAGCTGATTTACTCCATCATAAATCATTATGTGGCACTGCAGGAGGCTGAACCTTGTGCTCTGCATGTTGTAACATCTTAAGATTACTTGTCTTGTAATATACGTTTACAGAGAAATAAGTTTCTACGCACAATGTCTGCCCACGTATTGCACTTAAAGAATATTTATAAGCAAACGTCAAAATACATCCTGTTGGAAAACTGAGCTTAGTTCTCCATTAAACTGTACTAAACGTGATCCATACTCTAGAGATAAAGGCATATCTAAAGAACCGTGACGCAACTCTGCTATAACACAAGTTATTGTGCAGCCCCATGGTCTATACTTCACCCCAACCACATGGCCCCCTCCTAGGCCTCTCACGGATCCATGGTAACCACCGTACGTAATGGAGCGGCGCGTTTCTCCTCACCATAGCAACGGCTGTCAAGGCAACGTACGACGCAGCTAGGAGGAAGGCTGGAGGCGTAAAGGAAGCACCGGAGACATCGTGCCCCGGGAAGGACCCGCCTGGTGAGGATCTCTCTCTCTCACTGCCATAGACAGCCCCATCCTGGCAACCTGTGCTTTCCAGCTCTTGTGGAACTACAGGTCTGGTATGGCCATGTCTGAAGAAAGCTGTAGTTCCAGAACAGCTGCAGACAAAGGTTGTCTGCCTCTGATGTAAGATCGGATCATTTATATTATTATCTTATTTTCGTATGCAAGGAGATAGAGATTCTTAACAAACAAAAATCACGTGTTAGAAAATGGATTAGTTATTTATATGCATGGGCGAATTTGCCAGTATACTAGACATTTGTCCTTTTTCACTAGGCAATGAGCTTTCTAGGAAGATAAGTTAAGCCATAAAATTACCCTTTTTATAAGGTTTTTATTTATAAAAAGTACTAATTATTTTATCCCTTTTTGATTATACCCCAGCAGTATAACGAGTCCAACTTTTGCACCAACCTTTATTTAATGAAAGTGGTGGTTCTAAGGGAGTAGAAAGTAAAAAATCTCCTAAATCTAAAACTCCTCTGCAAACACCACCATCTTGCTCTGCACTTGGCAGAAATGTAGAACAGGTGATGTCGCCAAAGAGGACTTTGCACCACGTCACTGCCGTTTAGACTGTTGTAAATTAGGTCCAATTAGTGTCTCAGAAAATCACTTTATATATGGGATAAAATAATTCCTGCTGTAAATCCTAAGGGTATGAGTCCCTGGGGACCATAGTATAAACCATTATAATACACATGCCAATGAACGCTGACGTGATGATATCAGAAATCACTATTTATAAGCAATGGCATCAGAATTCATTGTTTATATAAATATTATTTACAACAGCTTATACATATAATAGCACCATTTGTGTACTATAGATACATGAATTTCAATGTATTGAAACTCTATTAATTCAGGCCAATGCAAGCTCTTATTTTTCTTTATCAAAAAAGAAAAATACTCATGTGCATGATAAAGTGTAATGGCACTGAGCAAGAAGAAGCTTGAATAATTGCAGCTTGAAAAAAGGTTAAATCAAATAGGATTAGATTCTGGGTGAACACTATAGTTGAAAGTTAGGAGTTGTGGAGATCATTATCAATATTTTGAATATAATAATATAATATATACATATGACATTATAATGCTATCATAATGCCATATCTATAGTGGCTTTTCTATAAATTACACATTTTGGACTATGTTTAGATAATTAAATTAAATATGATATGAAAATAAAGCCCACTTAGCACTTTTTAGCTTTGTAAACTGACTGCACCAATATGCAATATAGAGCACTTAACCTCATGTATCAATCTCCCATTGCCCTCTAGACTGTAAGCTTGTGAGCAGGGCCCTTTTACTTCTCTGTCTGTCTGTATTACCCAGTATTGTTTGTTTTATCACTGTGTTTGTTCCCAATTGTAAAGAGCCACAGAATATGTTTTAGCGCTTTATAAATAATGTTGATGAAATAAGTCAAATATCTGATATCCCCCAGATACCCAGCAGAGGTCATAGCCATCAGATTCCTACCAGATTCTCTAGAAAACGTATATGTTAAGCTTTGCAATCTAATCCCACGTGGCATAAAAATATCTAAATAATTCATGTATTTGGTGTTTTATGAAGACTATTTAAGCAACACATTTTTGGGGGGGATTCAATTCATGAGGTCCAGTAGGAGCCTCACGTGGTGTGTCTCCGTGGGATGTTCACACAGTAAAACACCATAGAAGTGCCAGCAAAATTCAGCGATTTTATTACTTGCCGTAATACCCAGAATTGTGTGCAGTCTGCTATGGGACGTCATGCCTCAAAATTGACTTTAAAAAATAAACCTAAAAAAAATAAATAGTGAATTTTGTCTGTTTTGTACCAATTATTTGCTATTCATATAGCTTATAATGTAATCGTTCTCTTTTTTTTGTAGGAAGTGATATTATGGTATGAACGTCTTTCAGTGTTTTCAGGCTACAAAGAATGGTAATATAGTTTCTTGTCTTTCTTGTTCTACAAAGGGTTTGCTAACCCAAACAGCTTGCATTTTTGTAATTTTATTTCCCATAGAAAAATCTGAAATTATTAATGTTTATTTAGCAATAATCCTATTAAGCAGCACTGTATTGAGAATATGTAATTATTCACATCAGCCCCTGTCCTATTGGAGTTTTCATACTAACATTTGACATTGATATATTGCTGGCACTTTACACATCATCATACAAAAGTTGTGAAACAAACAATATTTCTTCTTTCACACTTCATAAGTAACATTGCCATTACTGATTAAACCTATGTTTGGGGGAGATTAGTGAGGAGCTCTAGGTGTTCAATTGAAAATGTTTAGAGATGTATGCAAATCAGTATGAGATGTGTGTTTCTATGTGCACTTTGGTGAAAAAAATGTATTATAAAAATTAAACTGGTAAAAACTGAGGAATGTAAATACCATTGAGCATTGGATTTGTATGCAGTATTAAAATTGTTTTTGAACTTGTGCCTTATGCTACTATCATTAAAACTGGCCACACATGGACTGGCCCTGTCAATAAGCCCAAAGGACATGGTTACTCTCAATTTAGCCACACACATGAAGAGGAAGAGGAAGAAAAAGCTGTTGAGCAGTGATTTTTCAGTATTTGTATATTACACTAAGGGGCATATTCAATTGACCGCGGCACACAGAAAAAGTAACGCGTTATTATGGTAATAGTGCGCGTAATTACTGTTATTACGGTACCTTTAATGCCGGCTTTCAGGGAGCGGTGAGCTGAAATCCGGCTTAGAATTACCGTAATAACGGTAATAGTTTTAACGCCGTGTTACTTTGCGGACAATTGAATATGCCCATAAGGGGGGAATTCAATTCCCCCCGATGTACTGCTGGGTTAAAATTATTACCGTTATTACGGTAGTTTTAACCCGGCTTCCTGCTCGCAGCTCAGGGAGCTGCGAGCAAAAAGCCGGTGTTAGAATTACCGTAATAACGGTAATTACGCGTACTATTACCGTAATCACGGTAATAATGCGCAGGACAATTGAATACCCCCATAAGTGTCACACCAAAATGAAGGAGACATTGACCAATTTTTATGTCCATTAAATGTGTTTTTATTATTAATATTTTACATTAGTTATTGTTTTTTTCAAGTGAATCTGTATCTTATATAAACTGCACAGTTAACAGATATCTGGACAGACAAAACACATTACTAAACATATTTAGTTTGTAACTTACATCCATTTACGTGTGAAATAGCTCGGCGCATGCTAAGAAACAGACACATTATGCCAACGAACACAATTAAATGCAATTCATGTCCGAACACAAATGACACGTACAACAGCCTACGACTTGAGGGGCGGAATGAGGGAGGAAAGGAGCGGACTAAAGTAGGCTATAAACGGTAAGGGCGTGTCAAAGGCATTCTGAAGCAGATGCTGCCGATTCCAGACCTGGGTTTCTCATAAGTACACTTGGCTTCAGCCATATCATTTGCACCAGCTACAGGGTAGGTGTAAATGCTGACTGAGAGCGACTGACATGGCATAGACTTTATTTTAAAAACTATACGTATGCGTGCAACAAGCTAGAACAGAACATGCGTATAAGTAGACTATAAAAATGTATTCTGTCTAGAGTATTCATTGAAAGCGTCTTGATTTACGTATTGAATGTAAAAAATATCTATTTGAAAATCTATATTTATATTAATGATTATACTGTTTAATAGTTGTTCATTTATTGTGTAATAGAATATTTTTTGTATACTTTCTTATGTGACCTTAAATTGTATATATGTTTGTGCGTATACTGCAGTCTGTTCTGTCTGTTTATGTAAGGCAATTATCGTTTAGGCAAAGCTTACTTACACCCAGATTCAAATTGCATCTTATTTTGAGATCTGCTTCAATTTGAATACGATTGGAACTACGCTCAATTTCATGCCTTTTATTTTTAAATGCAACTTGCGTGCACATGAATCCATACTTCCCAGTATGAATCAGACCCATTGTGATGGGAAGACCCAACAAGATCATCAGGTGCTGGCTGGCAGACTTTATCCTGGGGGGCAAGCATGCAGCACTGGCCCATAAGTGACGGCCCATTCTTAAAGGGTGGTTTTCGGTACAATATATATTTATCAATATAAAAAGAGGGCTATTTTAGTGCTGCTTAACCCAGCGATACTTTATTATTATTATTATTATTATTATTATTATTATTATTAATGATAAATCTCAAATATTGAAAATAAATAATGCAACAAAAAACAAACCTCACTTTATATTGCGTTTTATATGTTCCTTCTTCCTACAGCACCTTTTTTTCTTTTTACATACCTGGCTTATAATGGGATTTATCACAATGCAAAAGCCTGTTTAAAAACCTGATATTTTTGCTAGCAAAAGGGCTTGTATATACTAATAGGGTAATTATTTGTTTTAGGGTCAACCTAAAACAAATAGTATTAGGGGTGGTACTGAGGAGGAGTAGAGCACTAAGTGTCAATCTGACACCCTGGCCCAGAGCTGGATTAAGGCTGTGGGGCCCAGTGTATTTTAGACAGGGAGGGCCCCTATGCTGTAACATGGTTATTATTTTAGACAAATACACAGGCAATACTGCGTGCGCTACTGTTAGGTGCATGCAGCTCTGCCTTCACGAGCAGTACACTGTGAAGCGGGACATACCTCCCAACTATCCTTGCAGTCAGACCAAATCCTGACTAAGCGAGGCAGTGACCCAAATTCAGGACTGCCCCACCAGAATCAGGACAGTTGGCAGACTGTCCTGCTCTCTCCTACCTGTTCTTGTCACTGTCACCACTTGTGGCTGCTGGTGTCTTTAGCTCAGTTGTTGCTTGTTTTGATCCTGGAATGGTAGATGCCCTATTTGTAATAAAAATGGGTACATGAAATTTAGAAATGCCAACCAGCCCCGGTATTAAATCAGTAGTACCCACGCTTTATAATTAGGCCTCACTCCAGCACCAACATTAAAATAATAATAATCACTTTTGCTAAAGAAATCTATTTCCCTCCAACCAGCCCTGACATTAAATAAATAGTACTCCCATTTCATATATAAACTTATTTCCCTCCCTCCAATCAGCCACATATATAAATTAAATTAAATAACATTTACATTGAATAAATATAATCATTTACCTCAACCATCTTCGGCATTAAATAATTCGTATATACATTTAATAAATACCTTACCTCCCCAAACTCAGCCCCATATACAGTTAGTAGCCCCAAACCACCCCAACATTAAATTATAGGTTCCGTCACCTCACCTTAAATAGGCCCCACCATTAAATGAAATAGCCCCACCAATAAATCAAATTTCCCCATCATTATCCCACAAATAAAATAGCTCCCATTAAATAATGAGCTCCCACCCGCTCTCCACCATTAAATAGCCAATCTCCCACACTATATTAAGACCCCCACCCCCTCCCTCACACATTCTATTAACATACACCCCCTTCCATTATACACACACACACACTATATTAACATACCCCTCTCCCATTACACACATTACATTAACATACCCCCCTCCCATTATACACACACACACACACACACACTACATTAACATACCCCCCCTCCTATTATGCGCACACACGCACATTATATTAACTTACTCCACCCCCCATTATACACAAACACATTATATTTACATACCCCAGAGGTGTATCTAGAATTTCCTACAGCGACATTTGAAGGGGCCCCCAAAACTTCTATGGCTCCTCCCTCCTTTTCTGTGACTTTCCACTTCATTGCCTGTTCAGAGGGTAAGGGAACACTAGAGTTATTTTTCTCTAATTAATCTCTTGCACACAGCAGGGAACTCATTAAGCTGCCTACTACCCACATACACCAAAGAGGGGAGTTGGGCCCGAAGTGGCAGCTACAAGAAGCCAAAAAGTTCTGCAAACAGCTATTCTAAAAAAAATGCCTAAGAAAGATAGGGAGGGGGAGACTTTTAGAGCTGATTTTATTCAATAATGATATGTGTATTAATAACTGTACATTGCAAGTACAGTGCCACTCAGGCTATACAATTACAGTGTATCAGCAGGAAAACAGGCAGGGAAGTGACACACACCCAACCAGTTTGTCATCTGGGCCTTTAGATCAGGTGTATGGTTGCCAACTTTTTTGAAAATACCAGCCTTTCTGTCTTATGCATATCTCCCAACAATTGAAAATCCCAAATCTCCTACAAAAAAAGGAGGTAGTGACCTCATAAAATCTGGCGTGGCCACTCCCCCATCTAGCTCCTCTGAGATGCATTAGATCATCCCAGATAAAACACCCATGAAATTCTGTGTGCACCATATCCCAGAGGGAGGTCCAAGAGGCAAGTATGGGGGCTTAAGGATGCAATTCACATCATGGTCCTGGCCCAAACAAAAACAGCTACCAGCATTAGGCTGTGACAGGCTGGTTGGTGGCACTATAGTAGGGAAATCCATTGGGTCGGCTTGACATAATGTCAACCTGCCCTAGCTCATATAGCACGGGGTTGAATCCCTAGGAGATTAGGGTCCTAGGAAAAACCAGCCCTGTGCTGAAAGCAGTAGCGTCCTTCCCACAATCCTGGTGCGGTGGGTGTGGTGAAATGTAATTGTTAAAAGAATAGATCAGTGGTTTTTTTTTGCTGGAGTACTACAAGTTCCAGTAAGTCCTGTCATACTTTAAGTGTTAGAGTATGTTGGACAAAAAAAACTCCACACAGTGAAAAAAACTTCTTTCCTGTAAGCGTGACACAGTGTAATTCATTCATAAGTTGTATTAATGCTCAGGTGGTCATGATTATGCTGATGTTTGTAGTTCTACAGCACCAACAAACTCTTTAGGCATAACACGCTGTTTGTCACCTTGAATTTGCCACTATCAGACTAATGGCAGACACACTTCTGCCTTACAGCACTGGGGTCATGAGTTCAATTCCCGACCTGTGAGGAGTTTGCATGTTCTCCCCGTGTTTGCGTGGGTTTCCTCCGGGTGTTCCAGTTTCCTCCCACACTCCAAAAAACATACTGGTAGGTTAATTGGCTGCTATCAAAATTAACCCTAGTGTGTGTGTGTGTGTGTGTGTTCTCTGTACAGCACTGCGGAATTAGTGGCGCTATATAAATAAATGATGATGATGATAGACTAGTGGTTCCCAAACTTTTTCAGTTTGCAGCACCCTTAGGGTCTCCATACTTTGTTCAAGGCACCCCTCCAAAATAACTTCCAAGCAGTCCCGTTTTATAAGTAGTTGGGTCAAAATAACGTAATAAGTATTTAGGTCAGGATACTTTGCAAAAATAATACACATAAATCCAAGGGAAAATAATATTTTTATATCAGCTATCATTCAGAGGAATAAGATCAAACAAAATAAAACAATATGTACAAAAATCATCACACTGTTCCCCTTCACCATTACACTGTGCCCCTTCATGCTAACACTGTGCCCCTTCATGCTCACACTTTGCCCCTTCATCATTACACTGTGCCCTTTCATGCTCACACTCTGCCCCTTCATCATTACACTGTGCCCTTTCATGCTCACACTTTGCCCCTTCATCATTACACTGTGCCCTTTCATGCTCACACTCTGCCCCTTCACCATTACACTGTGCCCTCCTTCTTTCTTTTGCCCCTCCATCGCTCTTTCCTATCACTATTTCCCCTCCTTTTCTTTATTTACCTCACTTGGCCTTCTTTCTTCTGTCTTCTTTCTTCCAGCTCCTCTCTGCGCAGCCCCTGACTGAATATGTCTGACGTGATGACGCGGCACAATCTTTGGGAACCGATGGCCTAGACTATGAACGCCAGTGCTGGTTGCTCTTTTTGTTTGGGTTATTTTTTTATTTATTTGTTATTTTTAACACATGAAAATTAGTCATTATCATCAAATTGATGATAATGGATGCCATCTCTACCACATGATGATACGATTAAAGCCTATGGTTGATGCAGTACACCCTTTTAATGTATGTAGTCCCACATATCTTTAGGTCAGCATAAACAAGTTTTTTTTGTTTTTTTATTTCAATATATATCTGCGTTTTTTATGTAAATTGTTTCCAACTCTACACGAGGCCCACTGAGTATATCCACTTCACTGTACTATACGTGCTATTTGTTTGTTTATTTATTTTATCATGCCATGGTGTCTCACCCTTTACCATGTACCACCAAAGGAAATGTGGCCCACCTTGCATAAGAAGTTAAATAGAACTGCTGTAGACTATAAGGATATTAGAAGTCACCTCAGAGTCTCACGACCTGTATAACGGCATTTATTTCTCAGCCTTATGCCTTTTTATATGTTTATGGAAGTCCTCAGTGACTAAAATATTTATATAGCCTTCAGTACAGGAATCATTATCCTATATAATGAGTGAGTAGAATTAGAACATATAATATTTGTTATTCACATGCATAGACATTCAAGGTCAAAGGAGAATGCTACATTACCTTTTACATATGTTATATGGTGTTTTCAACAGCTAGTAATGAAGGAAATGCTCAGTTTTATTGCTGTGTCTGTTACCTACTACTCATATAACAGACTACTTCCCATACTGTATATTTAAAACTGTGTTACTTTCTTTTTAGCCAACCAAACGTGCCAAATCCAAGGGCTCGACCAAGTCCAAAGTTAAAGGTAAAGGAAAGAAGTCAAAAAAATCAAAGAAGAGTAAAGAGCCCAAACCTGTGGTGGATATCCTCAGTCCAGCTGCCATGCTAAATGCTTACTATATCTCTCACAATGTTGTGGACTGCTTGGGATATCGAGGATTTAGCTGGCCTGGAGCACCAAAAAAGAAAGGGAAGGAAAGAAAGGGAAAAAGAAATAAATAGTCTGTACTGGTGTGGGTCATGCAATAGCAACATTTCAAGGTCTTTTTGTGCCAAATACTGGAAATGAAAAAAAATCAAAAGTGACTTATGAATTTCCAATACAGTAAACATTAGCAGCAGATGCGACCCTGGATTTCCAGTCTTAAGTCTGTAGTAATAAACTGTAGATTTTAGTGCCAATTGAAGTTTTGATTTATTTTAATTGTACTTTACAATAAAGACATTTTTGAAACATGTTATGGTTCTTATTAATCATCCATTACTGCATTTAGCACAGTATTTGTAAATATATAGCCCAGCTGATCCAGAGTAAGTTCCCCCTTTTATTTTCTTCTTAGTCATTCTAACAGAGGGCCTTATGTAGAGTCGGACGTAAGTTAAAAAAAAAAAAAAAAAGTTTTAAACTGCGCAGTAGTCAAGGATATGTCTTATGAGGGAGGTAGTGGGCTAGCCTAGCAAGGTAAGGGTATGTTCACACTCTTATATGAGGGTAAAGTATGCCCAGATACACGACTAGTATTAGTACCAGCACAAGGCTTTGATAGCTAGGGCTGGTGGCACTATAGCAGTGAAACCCGCAGCATAGGGTCCCCCTGCCACAATGCCAATCCAACCATAGGCAGGGCAAGACGGGGCTGGAATCCTTTAGGAGATTGAGTCCATAAAAAATGCTACTATGGCCAGTGGCACTTCCACTGGTTTTGAAGACCATAAGAGCATCCTCTAACAAAATAAAATGGGTTTACCCCTATATCATCCTAGGATTCTCCGACTTTGGATCTAAGGGGGGCAGTTATGCATAATATGTCAAGTAGCCCAGTGCATTATTGTGAACAACTCATTCAGACTTGTAGGAATTAATTAAGGTTATGCAGTTTCCAGCCAGCATGGATTCAGTCCATAACATTCATGCTGGATGCTGGATCCCAATCAAAACTATGTCCAGACTTCACATCTTCAAGCCAATTGAGAAGCTTTCTACTAAGTGCTACTGATTACCATCAAAGAAAAGAAAGTTAGATAGGTTCTTCCCATACCTGGCGGCAGTCTCAAAGAGGAAGGCCCCCGCTCTGCCTAACACTATTAGACCGATCTGAAAAGCACACAACTTCAGACCAGGATGAGTAGCAGACAATCAGGAACTTCAAGCCATTCACCCAGGAACTTAATGTTTTCTCATTTAACAGACATGTTCTTTTCTCTCCCGATCTCTCTCCCTCCCTCCTCTCCAGGGTGTCCGTCTGCCTCTCCGCCATCTCCTCCTGGATGTCCTCTAGATTCCTCAAACTTACTCTCACTAAAACCGAACTTATTGTCTTTCCCCCCGCTCACTCCCCCTCCCCTTCCGACCTTTCTATCACCGTTCTCAACTCCTCTATTTCCCCTGTTTCTCAACTTCGCTGCCTCTGCGTCACCCTGGATTCCTCTCTCTCCTTTGCACCTCATATCCTCTCTCGCTAAATCCTGCCGCTTCCAGCTGCGCAACATCGCACGCATTCGGCCCTTCCTCTCCCAAGATGCCACTAAAGCTCTTGTCCACTCTCTTATTATCTCCCGCTTGGACTACTGTAACCTCCTCCTTACTGGCGTCCCCCGCTCTCATCTCGCTCCCCTTCGCTCCGTACTCAATGCTGCTGCTCGGCTCATTTTCCTTTCTCGCTGCTCCTCTTCTGTCTCCCCCCTCTACCAATCCCTCCACTGGCTCCCCATCCCCTACAGAATCGTGTTCAAGCTCCTCACTCTTACTTTCAAGGCCCTCTCCAACTCCACTGCTCCCTACATCTTCAACCTAATCTCCATTCACGCTCCGTCCCGCCCTCTGCGTTCGGCTAACGACCGCCGCCTCTCTTCCCCCCTGGTTACCTCCTCCCATGCTCGCATCCAAGACTTCTCCCGCGCTGCCCGCCACCACTGGAACCAGCTCCCCCGCTCCATCAGAACTTCCCCCAACTTGTCCAGCTTCAAACGGTCCTTAGATTGTACGCTCCTTCGAGCAGGGCCTCCTCTCCTTCTGTTTTCCACCACCTTAACTCTGCTCTCCAGCTCCTTGTCTCTTCCGTGAGGTCCTCCTGCCCTTCTATTCCTCTCTCTACCCCGCTGGGGGCTCTCACCTCTCATCTAGCTGTACTTTGAGATTCTGAGTTACTGTGCTTTTTGTTAACTGTACCGTGCTGTCTCACCCTGTATCATGTTTCTGTCTGTCCCTGTACGGCGCTACGGATACCTAGTGGCGCCCTATAAATAAAAATTAATAATAAATAATAATATATGCTTTGCTAGTTTATTCTTCCTCAATTGATAACAAGTCTATTCCCAACGCTATGTTCCTTCTACTTGAATGGTAGTGGAAGGTGCTTTAATCTTGAGCCTAGAGAGGGATTACAGTGATACATATTTTCCCTCTGACTGTTACACTTCCATTACAATGGTCCAACATTTATCCCAATGGTCATTGTTTGAACTGAAGGAGGAGGTATGAGGTGTGTAGAGAGTAACCTTTGATGTATTAGGCCTCTCCCTAATACTAAGCAGGTGACCCTGCACTGGTGGAGGAGCCCAGATTCTAACTGAATTATAGCCAATGGTATAAAAGGTGCTCCTCCTGGTGTACACTAAGTTTAAGTTATTACACTTGGTAAAACAGTGTTTGTTCTCCTAAACAATAAGTGGGTCTGATCTATGATGGAGTCATAGAATAGAAATACTCTTAGACTATTGGCAAAGGCACACTGATAAACCACCTAAGGGGAAGAAGAGACCTATAGAATAAGTTACTAGAAGGTTTTAAACTATTAACTCCTGAGACAGGATTAAGTTAGGGAAGTAGGAAATGGGTTTAAGGAAGAGAAACCAGCAGGGGTTGACTGGCCTTTTGGGTACCACCTGTCTGGTACAATTTGCACTTTTGCATCAGCCCGCAAGAGATCTCCATACATTGATTGGTGAATCGCTAGAAATATTTGCCAATCAGAGTGCAGAAGCTATTAATTTTTTTTCTCCAGCTTGCAAAGTGACAGCATGGTACTGCATGAGTTGTAAGTAATTAATTTGGGTCACCAGTTAGACCTGGGGTCTGCATTTTAGAACCAAGATATTTAGTGTTTGGGGTGCATTATAAAACCACCAGAGATCTGGGATATGCATTTTCCAACCAACTGACATAGTACTGCATTGTAAACCCACCAGAGAATTCGGGTCTGTATAGTAAAGAAACCATAGCTTTGGGGTCTATCAGTCCTTAAGCTCTAACATTTTCAGATGATTCTTTGTCTTTGTCACCACACTTTTTACGCTTTTGTAAGTCTGTTTCCTCCATCAGAAAAGTGGTGGATGTATTAAAGTGAGATTTTAGGTAAAATCGCCAGAGATGTGTTTCTGTCAAAATCGCCATTTCCAAAATCGGTAGAGATCAAAGTCCAGATTGTTTGCCACTCTAGCTATACAAGTCTAAAATGTATGAAGCTGCAATTAAGCAAACTCTCCTGAGTTTGCTTTAAAAATCGCTAGATACAACACACTGCTTCCTAGCTCTGCGTGATTAGTAAACACATTACTGTTACACTGCTCTGCCTATAGAGCCGCATGTCCTCGCGGCTGTCAAAAGTTTAAAAATAGAGAAATGTTTAAAAAAAATCAAAAACCGTGGGTTCCCCCGCCCGAACATTATTAACCCTAGTGTTGCCAGCCTACTGCTGGTTGCATGAAAATCGGGAAAAATTTGTCCTCCTGCTAGACTTCTGCTGTACACATGAGTAGGGATTCCATCCAGGACCGTGGCACGCGAACCTGCTTGTTTAGGGTATGCAAGTTTAAAATGGGGTGAAAGGACCTATTTGACTTGGGGACCAGAAAGACATTGGAGAAAAATCCCTGGCCTCTCTTCTGGTGCGGGACCGGGACAATGACCCCAGTGAACAGAAGCTTCCTAATGGCCTTTTGGAACTCTAAGCGCTTGTGGGGACAAGATGGAACTGCTATGGAGAAGAACTGGCGCCTGGAAAACTGGAGTAAGCCTATGGCGTAACCCCTAGAAACAATGCCCTGCACCCAAGAATCTGTGTTGGATGCTCACCACTGCTACTGGAAATGAAGTAGATGAGCTCCCACCACTTTTTTTCCTCTATAAGAATCCTGTCATGCTGTGGTCTTGTCACCAGGTTTGGGAGCATCACTACCGTCGCTGAAGGAGCGAAAGGACAGAAAGCGAGCCTTCCTCAGCCTACAAGAGGTGACTGGAAGAAAGGTTCTCTTGCCCCCAGTGGCCACCTCCAGTGCCAAACCAAAAAGCTTGATCTCATCAAAGGGGAAGGCCTCTAAGGTGCGCTTGGAGTCAGCATCCGCTGCCCAGGAGCGTAACCGTAGGGTGAGGCAGTCCACAATGATGAGCCCCGAAAATCTAGAGTTTACGGAGACCACATCCATAGCTGCCTGGCACACATAATCAGAGGGCCCCTGTATGTGCTCCTCTAAAATGAGGAGCTCCACTCTAGGGACACCCTCCTGGAGACCAAAAGATAATTGCTCTGGCCACAAGTGAATGACCTTATTAAACCAAGCTATGGCCATGGTGGGTGTAAATAAACTCTCTTCTGCCACAAAAACCAAGCAGCGTACAAGGTCACATTTCTTGTCTGTATGGTCTCAGAGAAACCCTGCCCTGCATAGGAATAGCTGAAGTAGTGGACAAACAAGCTAGTGGAGTATCCACCCTGAGGGATACCTTCCATTTATGTAACCCCTCTGTCGGGAGAGGGTAAAGAGACCTGAAACTGCCTATTTGGGCTCTGCCAAGCCGCAGATACCATGTCCAACAACTGAGGAGAAGGGGGGAAACAAACCACCTGCATCTTAGTTCTCTTGGAGAGAGAAAAAGCTGAGGAGTCTGTAGCTTCAGGCTTAACAAAGCCTAAAAGGTGTACAACCCCTAGGATTAGATTATCCACATTATGTGAGGATGCAGCATCCTCTGGACTAAAAGCTTCTTCCCCTTCTCCCTCTAGGCATAACTCGCCAGCCTCAGCAGAGGTGTGTTCCGAATCAGGGTCCTGACTCTGAAAAGTGTCTTGAATGATGTGCTTACTTCTTTGTGAGATGGTAAGCAAACGTGCCGAATCCTGGGCAGACTCAGTCTGGGATACCGGCAATGCAGGATAAGTTTGTGTAACTGTACCTGCGACAGGTAGGGACTGCACAACTTGTGTCTATGTAGAAACCAAAGCAAGAAAAGCTGACTCCTCCCCTCTGCAACCCCACAGACCTCAGTAATACTAAAGTCTCAAAAAAAGGGCTCAACAACACAACTAACCGTAGAACAGCAAAAAGGGAGGGAACGCAGTGTCCCCCAGATGGAATCGGATAAAGAGATTTAATGTAAGTACAAAAAAAAAATTTTCTCCTTCATCCACTCTGGGCAACACTGCTAAAGTAGCCCCTAAGGGAGGGAATGCTCTGGTCTACCAGCCCGCAAAACACTACAGCCGAAACTGGCGTCCGCAGATGCAAAAATGTTGCACTGACAAAACCTCGTAAAGGTATGAACTGAGGACCAGGTTGTCGTCCTACACAGCTGCTCTGCAGATGCTCCATGGCAAGCAGCCCAGGAAGCCCCCACCGCACGGGTAGAGTGCGCCGTGACAACCTGAGGCACAGGCCAATTTCTACACACATAAGCAAGCTTAATCATAGACCTAATCTGACGAGCAATGGTCTGCTTGGTGGCCAGCCAACCTCTCCAATAAGAACCGTAAAGAGCAAAAAGAGTGTCAGTCCTACGAACAGCAGAAGTTCTGTCCACTTAAACCCATAACACCCAGACCACGTCCAGACTAACAGAGGAAGAAGGCCCAGAAAAAGCAATCCCTTCTCTAAAGGCTGGAACCACTATCTCCTGTTCTATATGAAAACCAGGAACCATCCTAGGCAAGAAAGTAGGTATGGTCCTATGAACCATCCTATCCTCATGGAACACTAGATAAGGAACCCTACAGGACAAAGCTCCAAGCTCCGACACCCATTGAGTAAATTCAATGGCCAGCAAAAACACCACCTTCCACCTTCCATGTGAAGAAGCGTAGATCAGCCGGCTCCAGGGGTTCTAATGGAGGCCGCTGAAGAACCTCAATAACCAGGTCAAATCTCCCTCTGAAGAAAAGTACAAAGCGCAGAGAACCTGAGCCTTCAAAGAACTCAATCTTAGTCCCTTCTCTAACCCATCCAGAAGAAAGGCCAGAAAACGACTAATCTGAAAGACGCAGGGTTAAAACATTTCTTCTCACACCACTGTACATAGATCCTCCACACCCTGTGATAGATCTTAGCTGATACTTGTTTCTGAGCCTTCATGATAGTCTCCACTATCCTTGAAGAGAACCTCCTCGACCATCAGAGGTCAGAGGTCGGCTTCAACAGCCATGCCATTAAACCTGGGCCAATTTGGTGCCACCGGAAGACCTTCCAACCACACTGGCCTAAAAAAAAGAGATATCCTAAACGGGAGTCCCACCTCATGGACATTACATTCACAGCCAGAGAATCTCTGGTTCTTGCACAGAATCTTGGAACCTGGTGCTTGTGTCTAGATGCCATCAGATCCAGATCTGGCAGGCCCCATTTCTGGACTAACTCCTGAAACTTATGATGGAGTTCCCATTCTCCCAGAAGAATTACATGCCTGCTGAGATAATCCGCTTCCAGTTGTCCACTCCGGGAATAAATACTGCCGAATTCGCTGGAATGAATTTCTCCGTCCACAAGAAGCCCTGATCCGCTACCTGCATCGCTCCTGCGCTTCTTGTTCCTCCTTGGTGATTTACATATGCCACTGCAGTGGCATTGACGGATTGGAGGGGGACTGGTTTTCCTTGAAGGAGAGACTGTGCTCCCTAAAGGGCTAACAGCATGGCTCTTAGTTCGAGAACATCTATGGGCTGAAGCACCTCCCTGTTTGTTCAAAGACCCTGGAGACGAAGCTGGAGAAAAACTGCTACCCAGCCCTTCAGACTGGCATCTGTGATCACCAGAATGCAAAACCAGAGAACAAAAGATCGGCCCATCATCAGAAGTTGTTGAACTAGCCACGATTTCAGAGGTTAACGCGTCTCCCTGACGAGTCTGATCCATTGGGTCTCCAGATTAAAAAAAAGGGGATCACGACCATTGTCTTAGTAGATTCCACTGGAACGTGTTAGGAACCCCTCTAGCCGGTACAGCAAAACCCGGAGTCTGCTCTGCCAGTCAGGTGTTCACTGGAGCCCCTAATGGTGGGGACAGACTTGGCCGCAGACTAGCAGAGGGTCGTGAAGTGCGTACCGACTAGGGAGAACCCAGGAAAGCGGAGTGAAGTCCAGGCAAGGGTCGAGGGCCGGCAGCAGACAGGGAATCCAATACACAAGCCGAGGTCAAGGGTAAAAGGCACGGTAGCAAGGTCCAGATACAGGCAGGAAGGTCAGGGTCACGAGCAAACAGGCAGGGTCCAAATCCAGGCAAGGGGTCATACACGGGAAATCCAATAGAGTGTCCACGGGACAGGAACAAAAGCAGGTACCAGGATAAAGCAGGTCAGCAGGACTGTGGCAGAAAAGCTATAACCGCCAGGGAGGCTAAGCCCTCCCTGCCTTAAATACACAGTGTGACCAATCAGAGCCTAGCTCTGAAACTGCCCCCAGCCTATGCCTAATGGACAAATTAAACCAAATTTGCCCGCAGGCTAGTTAGTTGCGCTCTCTCTCTCAGCGTCCCGACCGTTGCCTAGGCAAGGGCCGGGACGAGCCCCGGAAGCGACGTCCCGGTCGTCATAGCGACGGCCGGGACGCCTGTGAGAGTCGCCGCGGCTGGGCACCACCTCGGCTCGTAACAGAACGTACGAGGGTGGAAACAACCATATGGGAGGATTTCAAACGTCGATATCATCAGCCCTATAGAATCCTCTCATGCATAAGCCCATGGAAGGACAAGGGTGACTCAGGATTGGCCATACAGAGAGTTGTAGGGATCTGTAGAGAAGGTTCTGGAGAAAGATCTTCTGAAGAGTGGTGTCCATTATTAATCCTAGAAACCTCATCCTCTGTGAGGGCATCAACTGGGATCTGGACTTTATAGCCTGTGTTCACACAAAAGGATTTCCAAAAAGACCCAAAACACAGAGTTCACAGTTTAGGGACATTCACCAGCAGCAAAGTACTTTTATCGGTTGCTTGGCTAATCATACTGTCCAGTTCTGGACCAAACAGAAAAAAAGTTTCAGTCAAGTGCGTATACATAGCATTATGTGTTTATATAAATACACATACATATCTCCTAACTCTACAGGGATAAAAAAAAAGTTGTACTCCCCAACACAATCTTGTGTTAATATATAAAACAGAATAATCTTCACAATAGAAGAATCTCAACAATAAGTTGATAACTATGTGAAGGAATTAGTAAAAGTATGTGTTACTGCAACCAGTGTGGCATAAACTTATAGAATAGGTAGACGAGGTCTTCACCTTTAGCAGCTGACTGGTTATGCTCACAGGTACTCAGATTCCCCCAGGTCTTAAACGCTAAGTAGTATAAGTTTATACTCACACGGCTGCGCACAGGTTCACGAGGTAACACACGGAATGGAGGCAGGCCAGCGATCTGCAGACTGGGCGGAGCACCAGAGGAGACGTCAGATACCAGCAGGGTCGGGGTCACAGGCAAAGGTCAGAATCCAAGGATAAGCAATAGGTAATACACATGTAATCCAATAAACAGATTCACAGCAACAAAAGGCTAAGGAGCAGACTAAGGACTGCAGGACAGAACTATATCCGGCAGGGAGGCTAAGCCTTATAAGCAGGCACTGGCCAATAGGGGCAATAGTGTAATCAGCCCTAGAGGCTGTCATAATCAGTTTCATGTGCTGATTAGCGCGCACGCCCGGCTGGACCTAATGCCGGGACGCGGCGCTATGACTGCAGCGTCCCGACCGTTGCCTAGTCAACGGCCGGGACTAGACCCGGAAGTGATGTCCCGGTCATAGTGACGGCCGGGACGCAGGTGAGGGAGTCGCGGCGGCTTGGCACCGCCGTGGCTCGTAACAGTATTTAAATATTCCACAGATATCTATTTGTACAAATATGTGTAAGGCAAAACTGATGTAAGGTATTCATCCCTCCAGAACCATGTCTAGGGCAGAGTACCTGCAGATAGAAAGCAGACTGTCATTCAGACACAGTATACTGTTGATCAGTAGCAGTGATACCTATAGTACCCGCAGATAGAGAGCAGCCTGTCAGTCGCATACAGTATACTGCTAATCAGTAGCAGTGATGCCCGTAGTGCCCACAGATAGAGAGTAGCCTGTCAGTCGCATACAGTAAACTACTGATCAGTAGCAGTGTCTGTGAGGTAAAACTGCTCAAAACAGTATAGAAATTAATCTCTGGATAATAAGATGAATGACTCAGAATAATTTAACTGTCCCTATTAACTTTAGAGCCTTCTATAATACAACTCTAAACTGTATATAGATATATATAGATATATACATATATATATATATATATATATATATATATTTTTATTATTAATTTTTATTTATGAAGCGCCGTACAGAGACAAACAAATTACAATACAATACTGTTTACAGTACAGTAAACAGTAAGCACATCAACTCAGTAAGCTCAATGCACAGCTAGAGAGGGCGGGGAAGGGGGAGGTAGGATCCGCAAATGACGGGGCCCAAGAAGGAGGGCGCGGAAGACAGGGAGACCACCAGGGAGGAGGAGGAAGCGAGAGTTGACATGGAGTGGAGCCTCGAGGAGGAGGGCTAAGTAGCTGGAGAGCAGAGTTAGAAGTTGTGGAAACAGGAGGAGAGATGGCCCTGCTCAGAGGAGCGTACAATCTAAGGGGAGGGGTGGACAGACAGAGAGACGCAGGGGAGAGAGGGAGAGTAGGGGGACGGAGGCAGAAGATAAGGTAGGAAGTTAAGTGGGAGACAGAAAGGCTTTAAGAAAAAGGTGGGTTTTTAGGGCCTGTTTGAAACTGGACAGATTAGGGGAAGTTCTGATGGAGGGAGGGAGCTTGTTCCAGTGGAGGGGGCAGCGCGGGCGAAGTCTTGGATACGCGCGTGGGAGGAGGTTATAAGGGGGAAAGAGAGGCGACGGTCAGAGGCAGAAAGGAGAGGGCGGGATGGAGCATGAATAGAGAGGAGGGTGGAGATGTAGGGCGCAGTGGAGTTGGCGAGGGCCTTGTAGGTGAGTATGAGGAGCTTAAAGAGGATTCTGAAGGGGAATGGGAGCCAGTGAAGGGCTAGGTAGAGCCTCACTCACTGGAACCCAGTGCACTCCTCATCCAGATTCAGGCAGCGCTGGGGATCCCCTTTCCATCCGGTACCGCTGCTGTAACATTTTGGATTTTATAAAAAATGTGCAGTAGCACGCACGTACATCCCATTTACAGAATCTGCCTCCAGATGATATGGGGTTGCCTTCCATGCCCCCCCTATTGCTCCCATTACATATATGGCAACTTTGACAGTCAGAAATATGCATATTCCATCCCTAAGCATTTCTGTGTTCTGTATTCCTGGTTATGCCATCCACACCAGTGTGTCCTAATTATTCCATCTACACCAGAGTGTCCCATTTATTCCATCGACGCCAGAGTGTCCCAGTTATTCCATACATGCCGTTGTGCCCTGGTTATTCCATCCATGCCGTTGTGTCCTGCTTATTCCATCGACAACGGTGAGTTCCTGGCTATCTATTCGCTATCTTATGTATTCCAAATCATTCCTGCTTGATTCCTTTCATCTGCCAGTCACATTCATTACCTGCTGGCAGGGCGACCTGCGGGGGTATTAGAGCTAAGCTCATACTTCCTTACAAGGGTCCCTGGTGAATATCTACTTCTCGTTAGACTCTGTGCCTCCGCTGTAGGTAGTGTCTAATCAGTCTGGCTGTTGAATCCAGAAAGTTTCTGTGCGATTCCTGACAGTAATAAGTAGAAAGACTAAATAGAAAAACTGGTATGATATTTGTAGAAACAGAATTAAGTAGCCTTTCATATTATCTATAGCCCTAATAAGTATAAATACTGGACTGAGACCCCACAAGATAATAATGGAGCAACCTATGACATTACCATCATCTCCACCAATTTCATTATATGCAAATGACTGATGAACTTGCTCTGCACTATTGCAAGGAACTGATCAAAATGTGACAAATCTTTACACTCACAGATCCATGCGACTCAAGAAAGAAACCTAATCAATTGTATAACCCTATATATCCAGGATACCTGGTCTACATTACAGTGTTTAAAAATTCTGATGGGGATGTGGATAAGTACCGATATCGAGTGGCCTTATGTTGGCTGGGCCCTGGAACTAGTTTTCAATATCTGAAAAAATCCAGGTCTCCCCATCCCAAGATATGCCTAGCAATCCTGCTTTGTCTTCTTCTAAAATTGGGGAGGCAAATTATATTTATCTTGTGAGCAGGAGACTTGAGAATACCACCATTGCGGCCTGGCTGTATAGTCCTGCTTAGGCTTGAATGGTTCTGACCTCCAGTTCACCCCTTGGTGGGTATCGAGATCCCACTGCTGCTACCACAGAGCAGCTGCTTACAACTTCTGATCCCTCTGCTCCGGTCGACTCTGTCATCGGATCTGCCTCCGGACCCCATGGTGCAGCAACCCAGCAAAAACGGCAGCTGTGGTAAGCACCAATTGTGCTAACAAGGTTTCCTGCCATTTTCAATTTCAGGAGGCAAGTCAGACCCTACATCCAGCTTGTACCTATCCTTCCTGCAACTAGATCTCCTGAACTGAAAAACTACCATCTGTTCAGAGACAACCTGCTTTCAGCTATTCAAAAAGGGGGTCTCCAGAGTTAGCACTTCTAAAGGTTATTGGTCCCACCTACCTTTGCACCTTGCAAACAGACAACATTACTTTTCTAAACCATCTTATTTACAATCTAAGTTGCTTTTAATACATCTTTGCTGCAGCACACTAAAAAAAAAGTTTCTGTTTGATGTATTTTCTATGCTCTGCTGACTCCTAGTGGTATCCTGAGATATAACAGCCACTTATATTACTAAAGACAATTCAAACGTAGTTCCACACTGCAGTGTATGCTGATATCATAAGCAGTGCTTCCAACCACTCAGTACACTATGGTCTCACTAAGCCCTTACAAAATGTTTACATGGCACCGTAACCAAATCAATATGTTGGACTGTGTGACGGCTGCCATTCTGGAGCTTGTTACATCCTTTCATATACCTGCCTTATTAGTACATTTTTTGAATGTGGAAAAGCAATGAGTGCATATGAAAATAGAAATGGGGAAACCAACTGAAGATCCTCTCCAACCCAATATCCTCATTATCTTTCATCCAAGTTAGAACTTCCATAGCTTAAATCAAAATCCCTAACATCAGCTGAAACATCCAGTCCACAGGCTCACAACAGCGGCAGGTTGCATTTTCACAAGTCTAGAAAAAGACACACGAGTCTACCTGGATGAAATTATTGCTCACTTCTGTTCATTACCTACCAAATAAGATCTCCTTACCAACAGGATTATATAGCTCTGGAAAAGAACCTCAGGAAAACTATTCAGAAATTACAACACTGCAGATGGACATTTCTCAGGGCTCTGCTAGGCTGAAGGTCCTGGAGGAGCAAAAAGAAGTCTCAGAGAAACTCCAGGCTATGCTTCATTATATTGTTTATCCACATGTGTAAGAGCTCAAAGCTGTTTTGAGATGCCTGTATGACCTAGATAACAGAGGTTGGTGCATTAATGTCAGAATTCAGGGGTGTCCCCTCAAGATATCCATAGTGAAGGTATTACTGAAATCTTTAAAGATATTATGGAAACCAACACAAACAATGTTGTGTTTTTTTAACAGAGCACACAGTTCTTTATTCGAGAGTGAGGCTTCATGTGATATAATAAGTAAGGATGAGCGGACTCGGATTCCTGGAATCCGAGCCCCCCCGAACAGCGCGGATCCGAGTCAGATCCGAGCACTGTCCGGGTAATCCCGCCGATTCCGAAACTTAAAACGAGGCTCTGAGTCATAATCCCGCTGTCGGATCTCGCGATACTCGGATTCTTTAAATTCCCCGCTTGCCGCCGCCATCTTCACTCGGGCATTGATCAGGGAAGAGGGAGGGTGTGTTAGGTGGTCCTCTGTCCTGCTATTTCTCGTGCTGTGCTGTGCTGTGCTGTGCTGTGCTGTGCTCTGTCCTGCTGAGTCCAGTGGTGCTTTTGCCAGTGCTCTGTCCTGCTGAGTCCAGTGGTGCATCAGTCCAGTGCTCTGTCCTTGCTGAGTCCAGTGGTGCATCAGTCCAGTGCTCTGTCCTTGCTGAGTCCAGATGTGCATCAGTCCAGTGCTCTGACCTTGCTGAGTCCAGTGGTGCGTTTTGTCCTGTGCTTTGTTCTGCTAAGTGCATATTTATTTGAAAAGTATTAAAAATTCTTCCATAAAAAGAAAAAAAAAAGAAAAATTCTACAAAAATCCTTTTAAAATAATATAAAAAAAAATGAAAGAAAGTCCTTGCTGCGTCCAGTGGTGCATCAGTCCAGTGCTCTGTCCTTGCTGAGTCCAGTGGTGCATCAGTCCAGTGCTCTGTCCTTGCTGAGTCCAGTGGTGCATCAGTCCAGTGCTCTGTCCTTGCTGAGTTCAGTGGTGCATCAGTCCAGTGCTCTGTCCTTGCTGAGTCCAGTGGTGTTTTTGTCCTGTGCTTTGTTTTGCTAAGTGCATCTTTATTTTAAAAGTATTAAAAAATCTTCCCAAAAAATTATAATTCGACAAAAATCCTTTTACAAAAATATAAAAAAAATATTCTAAAAAGTCTAAAAAAAATTATTGCAGTCCATTAACATTAATACTGCAATCTATTAAAAATTGTTCACTGTTCTTGCAGTATTTAAAAAATAGTACTGTAATACAACGTGTGCTGCATATAATGGAGTACCAAAATTTGGGGGATAAAGTAGGGAAAGACCAAGACCCACTTCCTCCTAATGCTGAAGCTGTTGCCACTAGTCATGACATAGACGATGAAATGCCATCAACGTCGTCTGCCAAGGCCGATGCCCAATCTCCTAGTAAGAGGGCATGTAAAATTCAAAAAGCAAAAGTTCACTACAATTAGTAAAAAAAGAAAATTGAAAACATCTGAGGAGAAACGTAAACTTGCCAATATGCCCTTTACGACACGGAGTGGCAAGGAACGGCTTAGGCCCTGGCCCGTGTTCAGGACTAGTGGTTCAGCTTCACCCAAGGATCTAAGCCCTCCTCCTCCCCCCCTCCAAAAAATTTAAAAGGGTTATGCTGTCAGCAACAAAACAGCAAACAACTCTGCCTTTTAAACAGATGACATCACAAATCCCCAAGGCGAGTCCAAGGGTGTTGGTGGTTGCGAAGCCTGACCTTCCCATCACTGTACGGGAAGAGGTGACTCCATCCACCATTTGCAGCACACCCTCTGCATATGCTGGAAGGATGACCCACAGTGTAGATCCAGATTTGGATAATCAAGGTGTCAAGGAGGCTATTGATGTAGCTGGCGTTGTGGAGGAACTTGATGAGGAGGATGCTGATGTGGTTATTTTAAATGAGGCACCAGGGGGGAAAAAAGTGGATGTCCATGGGATGAAAAAGCCCATTGTCATGCCTGGTCAGAAGACCAAGATATGCACCTCTTCTGTCTGGAGTTATTTTTACCCCAATCCGGATAACAAATGTATGGCCATATGTAGCTTATGTAAAGCTCAAATAAGCAGAGGTAAGGATCTTGGCCACCTAGGGACATCCTCCCTTATACGTCACCTGAATAACCTTCATAGTTCAGTGATTAGTTCAGGAACTGGGGCTAGGACCGTCATCAGTCCAGGGACACCTAAATCCCTTGGTCCTGTTGGATACACACCACCAACACCCTCCTCGTCAACTTTCTCCACAATCTCCATCAGATTTAGTCCTGCAGGCCATGTCACCAGCCAGACTGAGTCCTCTTCAATACGGGATTCATCTGAGGAATCCTGCAGCGGTACGCCTACTACTGCAGCTGCTGCTGGTAGTCGGTCATCTTCCCAGAGGGGAAGTCGCAAGAACGCTACGTCTTTCACCAAACAGTTGACCGTCCAACAATCGTTTGCCATGAGCACCAAGTACGACACTAGTCATCATATGGCAAAGCGGATAACTGCGTCAATAACAGCAATGTTGGTGTTAGACGTGCGTCCGGTGTCCACCATCAGTGGAGTGGGATTTAGACGGTTGATGGAGGTATTGTGTCCCCGGTACCAAATCCCGTCAAGATTCCACTTCACTAGGCAGGCGATACCAAAGATGTACAGAGAAGTACGAACAAGTGTCCTCAGTGCTCTTAAAAATGCGGTTGTACCCACTGTCCACTTAACCACGGATATGTGGACAAGTGGTTCAGGGCAAACGAAGGACTATATGACTGTGACAGCCCACTGGGTAGATGCATCGCCTTCCGCAGCAACAGCATCAGCTGCATCAGTAGCAGCATCTCCACAACGGCTGCTCGTGCCAAGGCAGGCAACATTGTGTATCACAGGTTTTAATAAGAGGCACAACGCTGAGAACCTCTTAGAGAAACTGAGGGAAATTATCTCACAGTGGCTTACCCCACTTAGACTCTCCTGGGGATTTGTGGTGTCAGACAACGCCAGTAACATTGTGCGGGCATTACATATGGGCAATTTCCAGCACGTCCCATGTTTTGCCCACACCGTTAATTTGGTGGTGCAGCATTACCTGAAGAGTGACAGGGGTGTGCAGGAGATGCTTCCGGTGGCCTGCAAAATTACTGGACACTTTAGGCATTCTGCCAGTGCCTACCGCAGACTCGAGCTACATCAAACAAGTCTGAACCTGCCCTGCCATCACCTCAAACAAGAGGTTGTGACGCGCTGGAACTCCACCCTCTATATGCTGCAGAGGATGGAGGAGCAGCAAAAGGCCATTCAAGCCTACACAGCCACCTACGACATAGGAAAAGGAGTGGGGATCGCCTGAGTCAAGCGCACTGGAGACTGATTTCCGTGTTGTGCAAGGTCCTGCAGCCGTTTGAACTTGCCACACGAGAAGTCAGTTCCGACACTGCCAGCTTGAGTCAGGTGATTCCCCTGATCAGGCTGTTGCAGAAGCAGCTGGAGAAAGTGAGGGAGAAGCTGGTAAACCATTGCGATTCAACAAAGCATGTAGCTCTTGTTGATGAAGCCCTTCATACGCTTTGCCAGGATCCGAGGGTGGTCACTCTTTTAAAGTCAGAGGAATACATTCTGGCCACCGTGCTGGATCCTCGGTTTAAAGCGTATGTTGTGTCTCTGTTTCCGGCGGACACAAGTCTACAGCGGTGCAAAGACCTGCTGGTCAGGAAATTGTCCTCTGAAGAGAACCGTGATATGCTACCAGCTCCTCCATCAGTTTCTTCCACACCTGTGGCTGCGAGGAAAAAGCTCAGTTTTCCTCAAAGACCCGCTGGCGGGGATGCTGAGAACATCTGGTCTGGACTGAAGGAACTGCCAACCATTGCAGACATGTCTACTGTCGCTGCATTGGATGCTGTCACTATTGAAAAAATGGTGGAGGATTACTTTGCTGACACCATCCAAATAGACATGTCAGACAGTCCATATTGTTACTGGCAGGAAAAAAGGCAGTTTGGAAGCCCCTGTACAAACTGGCTCTATTTTACCTGAGTTGTCCCCCCTCCAGTGTTTACTTCGAAAGAGTTTTTAGTGCAGCGGGGAACCTGGTCAGTGAGCGGCGAAGGAGGTTGCTTCCTCAGAACGTTGAAAAAATGATGTTCATAAAAATGAATTATCAAGTCCTCAATCAAGCACAGCAGTGCCCTCCAGATAATACAGAGGGACCTGTGGTTGTGGAGTCCAGCGGGGACGAATTAATAATGTGTGAGGATGAGGAAGTACACACTGAAGGGGGCCAGGAATCAAAAGATGAGGACGACATCTTGCCTCAGTAGAGCCAGTTTAGTTTGTACAGGGAGAGATGAATAGCTTTTTTTGTGTGGGGGCCCAAACAAACCAATCACTTCAGCCACAGTTTTTAATACTTTAATTGTATATGTAGTTCTCAAAAAGAGGAACTGCCACTTCTATTGAATACTTTAATTGTATATGTAGCTCCCAAAAAGAGGAACTGCCACTTCTATTGAATACTTTAATTGTATATGTAGTTCCCAAAAAGAGGAACTGCCACTTCTATTGAATACTTTAATTGTATATGTTGTTCCCAAAAAGAGGAACTGCCACTTCTATTGAATACTTTAATTGTATATGTAGTTCCCAAAAAGAGGAACTGCCACTTCTATTTAATACTTTAATTGTATATGTAGTTCCCAAAAAGAGGAACTGCCACTTCTATTGAATACTTTAATTGTATATGTAGTTCCCAAAAAGAGGAACTGCCACTTCTATTTAATACTTTAATTGTATATGTAGTTCCCAGAAAGAGAAACTGCCATTTCTATTGAATACTTTAATTGTATATGTAGTTCCCAAAAAGAGGAACTGCCACTTCTATTGAATACTTTAATTGTATATGTAGTTCCCAAAAAGAGGAACTGCCACTTCTATTGAATACTTTAATTGTATATGTAGTTCCCAAAAAGAGGAACTGCCACTTCTATTGAATACTTTAATTGTATATGTAGTTCCCAAAAAGAGGAACTGCCACTTCTATTGAATACTTTAATTGTATATGTAGTTCCCAAAAAGAGGAACTGCCACTTCTATTGAATACTTTAATTGTATATGTAGTTCCCAAAAAGAGGAACTGCCACTTCTATTTAATACTTTAATTGTATATGTAGTTCCCAGAAAGAGAAACTGCCACTTCTATTGAATACTTTAATTGTATATGTAGTTCCCAAAAAGAGGAACTGCCACTTCTATTGAATACTTTAATTGTATATGTAGTTCCCAAAAAGAGGAACTGCCACTTCTATTTAATACTTTAATTGTATATGTAGTTCCCAAAAAGAGGAACTGCCACTTCTATTTAATACTTTAATTGTATATGTAGTTCCCAAAAAGAGGAACTGCCACTTCTATTGAATACTTTAATTGTATATGTAGTTCCCAAAAAGAGGAACTGCCACTTCTATTTAATACTTTAATTGTATATGTAGTTCCCAAAAAGAGGAACTGCCACTTCTATTTATATTTTCATTCTATATGTAGTTCCCAAAAAGAGGAACTGCCATTTCTATTACTACGTTCATTGTTTGTGTAGTTCAAAAAAGAGGAACTGCCATTTCTATTTATATTTTCATTCTATATGTAGTTCCCAAAAAGAGTAACTGCCATTTCTATTACTACTTTCTTTCTTTCTGTATTTCAAAAAAAGAGGAACTGCCATTTCTATTACTACTTTCTTTCTTTCTTTCTGTATTTCCAAAAAAGAGGAACTGCCATTTGTATAGCTACGTTGTTTTTTTTTTGTAGCTCCAAAAAAAAATAACTGCGGCCTTAACTGCTATGTTGGTGTTAGACGTGCATCCGGTGTCCGCCATCTGTGCAGTGGTATTCAGACCAGTTGAGGGTTTTATATTGTGGCCCCGGTACCAAATTGGGTACCGGGGCCACTCCACTACGCAGTCCAGAAAGCTACCTCGGTCCAACGATTTGGACTAAAAACAATATTGTGAAGTGTGAGGTGTTCCAAATACACTGGAAATTAGTGGAAATGATTGTTATTGAATGTTATTGAGTTTAATAATAGCATAGGAGTGAAAAACAAACCAAAAACTAGATTTTAGCACTTTTTATGCTTTTTTAAAAATAAATCAGAACCCAAAACCCTAAATCAGAACCAAAACCTTTCGTCAGGTGTTTTGGCAAAACAAATCAGAACCCAAAACCTCAAGCTAATCAGAACCCAAAACCCAAAACACTAAAAGTGCCCAGTGCACACCATTAATAATAAGCAAGCTGCATTACCACACAGTTTGTGAAGAAATCCTAAAAAGGGTAGAAAATTGGATAGCAAAGGCAATTGAATTTGAATTTAGTTATTTTATCCAAAACATACCTTTAGAAGACAGGTTTTAATTAGGGTCCAGAGTAGATCCTCCTGCTCTCTCTACTAAGGAGAAATGGTAGGAGCCACATAGGATCAAAAGAAGCTTGAAACCCATGCATAAGGCCAGAAATGTAGAACCCACAAAAATACATTGTTTGGATGATTCTCTTTCTTTACTACTAATTATAATTACTAGTTTGTGCATTTCTCATTTGGCACTCTACGTACATTGAATTACTTGACATAGACTACTGGTATATAGAATACTTGTTCTTTGCCACTTTAAGATTCCTTTGCACAAATCCTGGCTGTTTTATATCTCGCAACATCTTAGTTTCACACAGCTAATGGACTTGAGTGCTTCTCGAGACTGCTCGAGTTTTGGGAGACCTTATTGTCTGCTTAATAGTAGTCTTGTTAGCCATTACATCTAGGGGGCAACATTTCCTGGAAAGCCGATGGTCTGAAGCGGCTGCTTGGAGCACGCCTTATGCATTTCGTTAATTTTATTTTTTCCACATTTTATTAATTATTTACATTCTACTCGGTGGGGGAGCAGGGTTGCTGAGCAGGGCAGCCCAGACTCATCTGGGGTGGCCCAAGCCAATCGCTCACAAACTAACTGCAGCTGTGTAGGAACTTGAGTGTAGTTACGACCCTATTGAAATCCAGGTGTATCTTAAGATATGTTTAAATTTGAATCTAGGTGGAAGTACACTCTGGCTAAACAATACTTGCCGTACATAGCCACACACAACAGACTGCAGTATACGTACAGGTGTATTTACAATAAAAAGTCACATCAGTATGCATTAAAAAAATGTGTAATATAAATTATAAGAACATTCTTAAGAGTATAGTCATTTATAGAAATATTATTTCAACATTTTTCCATAAATAAAGATGCTTGCAATGTTTGCGGTGCCCATCTTAGAAATTGCTCCATGCTAGAAGGATTAAATACCATTAAAGCCATTGCCACTTTAAATTTCCACTGCAAACTCTCCGATTTTCGGCGACTTGCAGAAATCGACACTTAATACATTTACCCCCTGGGGTTAATAGATGGAAAGAGATGGTGACATCCATCCATAAGGCCAATGGACTGGGTCTTCCAAGTTACCAGTAATTCTGCTGGTAATTGGGAGTTGCACCTAAGTAGTGCTAGTAAAAGGCTGCAAGGCAGCTCAGTCATACCCCATTCATACTGCACCAAAATCCCGGGTTTTTCCCGGGGCGAGCTCAAACGACCCGGGTCTTGGTGCAGTATGAATGGTACAAGTCCAAAATCCCGGGTCTAAAAACCCGGGTCTTCAACCCGGGATTTATCGAGGGGTAATTCCCGGGTCGGACCCAGGTCGCCTGCACTATGAATGGTGCAACCCGGGTTCTTCAACCCGGGTTGCACAGAAAACATGCTGATTGGCTGTCTGCCTGTCTCTGGAGGATGATGTCATCGTTGGAAGCCCGTGGAACATTGTAGAAGCTTTTTAGGAGAGATGGTGGATGGTGGTCTCAACCTAAAGCTGAAGCAGAAGCATTTTTTTAGTGAGAAAACTGCTTTTAATAGTTTACAAAAACAGTGTTTATTTACAGCAATTATGACACACTGGATGGAGGAAGAGGTGCTTGAGCTGCTGAATGTCAGAGGGGAGGAAGAAATTAGAAGGCAAGTGACTGGGACTGTGAAGGATGCCACAGTGTACTACAACATCGCCAAAATACTCACACAACGTGGCATAAAGAGGACACAGCAACAAGTCCTGAACAAATTGAAATCCCTGAAGAAGCAGTATACTAAAGTCCATGACCACAACAGGCGCAAAAGTGGCGCTGAAAGAATGGACTGGCCCTTTTATGACCAGTGCAATATGGTCTTTGGACATTCTCCTCTGACAAATCCAATTGCACTGTCATCTTCTAGCAATGTGGATGCGGCTATACCAACACCACCAGAGAGCACACAGACAAGCGAGACCGCAATGATAATAATTAGAGATGGTCACTGACCCCCGTGTTTTGGTTTTGGATTCGGTTTTGGATCTGGATTACCGTCGTGTTTTGGTTTTGGTTTTGGTTTTGCAAAACCGCCATTGCGTGTTTTGGTTTTGGTTTTGGTTTTGTTTGGTTTTGTTTTGCTATTTTGTTGGAAAATACATGTTTTTGTGCCTAAAATAACCCAATTTAGTGCTCCAACTGTTTTAGAGATAAGTAATCTAATTGTTGAGGTAATAAATCATCCAAAAAAACTGTTTAATTCTTCGTTGGTAGGCCTTCATTTATTCTACACACAAAACAGATTGTCTTCCTCTCCATCTATGCATATTGGCAATGCAGCCATCGTCTTTGAATGTATATTACACCCTACACTTATAGTTAAATATGTAAAGAAATGGAAAAAGACAGTTTGCTTTCTGTCTCTATAGGCCCCCCTCCACTTTTTTAAAAAAACAAAAAATTCAGCCATTATAGACTGTACAATATTAATTGACATGGAGAAAGCCAGTTTGGTTTCTGTCTCTCAAGGCCCCCCTCCACTTGTATAAAATACCAAAAAATTCAGCCATTATAGACTGTACAATATTAATTGACATGGAGAAAGCCAGTTTGGTTTCTGTCTCTCAAGGCCCCCCTCCACTTGTATAAAATACCAAAAAATTCAGCCATTATAGACTGTACAATATTAATTGACATGGAGAAAGCCAGTTTGGTTTCTGTCTCTCAAGGCCCCCCTCCACTTGTATAAAATACTAAAAAATTCAGCCATTATAGACTGTACAATATTAATTGACATGGAGAAAGACAGTTTGGGGTCACTCTGTCTCTCTAGGCCCCCCTCCACTTGTATAAAATACCAAAAAATTCAGCCATTATAGACTGTACAATATTAATTGACATGGAGAAAGCCAGTTTGGTTTCTGTCTCTCTAGGCCCCCCTCCACTTGTATAAAATACTAAAAAATTCAGCCATTATAGACTGTACAATATTAATTGACATGGAGAAAGACAGTTTGGGGTCACTCTGTCTCTCTAGGCCCCCCTCCACTTGTATAAAATACCCAAAAATTCAGCCATTATAGACTGTACAATATTATGAAAAATGGACAAAGCCAGTTTAGGGTCACTCTGTCTATGACACCCTACCCTTAAGGATAAATTGCCCTAACAGCAGCCTTTCAAGATGGTATGTGATATGGAAATGCCACAAGTCCCTTTCCTCTTTGGGGGTAGATTGCACCCTACACTTACATAGAAAGTTTTAAAAAGATGTTATCGGCATCATCTTCAGCTTAATCCTCACCCTCATCAGTGTGTACGTCATCATCACAGACTATCAATTCATCGCCGCTTGAATCCGCCATTAGAGAACAGTCAGTGCTTGGATGTCTTGGATGGTGAAGGCCTTCCTCGTGGAAGATGTAGTTCATTTTTATAAACATCATTTTCTCCACATTTTTGGGAAGTAACCTTCTACGGCGATCACTGACTAAGTTCCCTGCTGTGCTGAACACTCGTTCAGAGTACACACTGGAGGGTGGGCAGCTTAGGTATTGCAAAGCAAGTTTGTACATGGGTTTCCAAATGGCCTGCTTTTCTTCCCAGTAAGGAAAGGGACTGTCTGACATTTCCATATCAACTACCTCTTGAAAGTAATCCTCCACCATCCTTTGCATGTTTATACTCATATTGGATGGAGTTATGGGCAAAGTGACACATTTTTTTGAAAAATCCTTCAAACCAGCCCAGATGTTAAATTGTTCTGGTCTGCCCCCTGTGTCTTCCCTGCTTCTTTTTTGGAAATTTAATTTTTTACGAGCAACAGCTTGAGAAAGTGAAGGAGGACACGTCGTCAAGCCGAGGCCCAGTTCAGCGGCCAACTTGCTGAGCAATAGCTCCTTGCAAAAGTTCACATCTCGCTCATTTACAAGTAAAGACTCAATGTAGGTTTTAAACCTTGGATCAAGCACAGTGGCCAAAACGTACTGATCCGAGTTCAAGATCTTAATAACTCGAGGATCATTGTGAAGCGAATTAAGTACTTGATCGACAAGGCCAACATACTTTGCTGAATTGCTTGCTTTCAGCTCCTCCTTCATTTTCTCAAGCTGCTTTTCCAATAGTCTAATTAAAGGAATGACTTGGCTCAAACTAGCAGAGTCTGCACTGACCTCACATGTCACAACTTCAAATGGTTTCAGCACCTTGCACAGCACTGAAAGGATTCCCCACTGTGCAAGAGTGAAATACATCCCCCCTCCTTTCCCAATGTCATGACTTGTGCAATATGCTTGGATGGCTTTGCGCTGTTCCTCCATCCTCTGAAGCATGTACAGGGTGGAATTCCACCGAGTTACCACCTCTTGCTTAAGTTGGTGGCAGGGCAAGTTAAACTGCTCTTGGAGCTGCTGTAATCTCCTACATGCTGTGGCTGAATGCCTGAAATGGCCTGAAATTTTACGGGCCACCGAAAGCATCTCCTGCACCTCACGGTTATTTCGTAGGAAGCTCTGCACCACCAAGTTGATGGTGTGAGCAAAACAGGGAATATGTTGGAAATCACCCAGCTGTAATGCTCGCACTATATTGTTGGCGTTATCTGAAATGACATACCCTGGGGAGAGTCCGAGTGGTATAAGCCATGCATCAATCACATCTCTCAGTTTGCGTAACAAATTGTCAGCCGTATGCCTGTTAGTGAAGCCGGTGATACAAAGAGTGGCCTGCCTGTGACAAATGTTACGTAGTGGTGTACATGCTGCTGCTGTTCCTGCTGGTGAAGGTGAATGACCAACCCAGTGGGCTGTCACAGTCATATAGTCTTTGGTTTGGCCACTTCCACTTGTCCACATATCTGTGGTTAAGTGAACAGTGGGCAGAATGGCATTTTTCAGCGCAATCTCTACATTTTTACACACTTTTTGGTATAGTTGTGGAATAGCTTTACGGGAGAAATGGTGTCGCGATGGAATTCTGTAACGCGGACACAAAACCTCAATTAACTGTGAAAAACCAGCTGCGTTTATTGTGGAGATTGGACGCAGATCTAACACTAACATTGCAGCCATGGCGTCTGTGATTCGCTTGGCGACTGGGTGACTGCTGTCATATTTGCTTCCCCTCGCAAATGATTGTTTCACAGTTAATTGCTGAAATGTAGGACTGCTCATTTTATTCACCTGCCTCTGGGATGACGATTCACCCCCAGCAGCAGCAACAGCAGCAGCAGGACTAACGCTTTCTTCAGAGGAATCAATAATAGTGCCGGAGTCATCCAGCCTTAAGTGGGATGCCGGGCTAACTCCGAGCGCTACTGAGGATATTGATGAGGATGGTGTGGTGGGTGTATTTTGTAGCCGTCGGTATGTCGGTGAGCGGAGGGTCTTAGCTGATGAGGGAGTGCTTGTATTCTTTTGGGAAGAACTTTCAGCTTTTCCCAACACTTTGCCATGAACTCTCATTAAATGGCGTAACATAGACGAGGTTCCAAGATGGTTAAGGTCCCTCCCTCGACTGACTGTGGCTTCACATACACTACAAATGGCTATACAATTGTTGTCTGGATTTGGGTAGAAATAATTCCACACATAAGAAGTGGATTTTTTTGTTTTATGCCCAGGCATGACAATGGCCTTTTTCTTGTCACGTGCCAGAACTGCTGCCACTGGTGCAGGACTTACACAAACAACCTCATCCTCATCAACATCCTCATTAGCGCCCTCGTCGCCTACACAAATCTCCCCCTCATCCTCTTCTAATTCCAAAGTGGCATCCTCAATTTGGGTATCACCGGCTACACTCGGGCTATTAAGGCACACATCAGCAGAATGCTCACGATTAGACATCCCACTGTTGGATGGACTCTCCACAGGGATTGTTGTCATTTGTGAATCAGAGCAAATATTCTCCTGTAATGCCTCACTGTTATCTTGCAGCTCAGCTTTGACGCGTAACAGTAGTTGTGCACCAATTGTAGGCTGGGTAACTTTTTGGGATCTGCCACTAATAGCCAAAGGTGAAGGCCTCATTCTCTCTTTGCCACTGCGTGTGTAGAATGGCATGCTTGCAATTTTTTTTTTATCGTCACTTAACTTTTGCTCAGTTACACTTCTTTTTCGCTTCAATACAGTAAATTTTTTTTTGGTTTTTGTTTTTTGCACTAATTTGAAAACACTCTGTTGTTTGACATCGCCTTGGCCAGATGACGTACTGGGAACACTAACATCAGGACTGGTGACAGAACCTGGTTGCTCATTTAGATCATATGTGGACTGCTTTGAATCCATTCTGAGCGCAAATCACTGGGGAGTGCTAAAAATTATTTAGTAGATTCTGCTGACAGTTATGACTTTTGACAGCCAGAAATATTAATGCACAATTAGGGAGGACACCCCAAAAACACTGAGGAGTGCTAAAAATTATTGAGTAGATACTGCTGACAGATATGACTTTTGACAGCCAGAAATATTAATGCACAATTAGGGAGGACACCCCAAAAACACTGAGGAGTGCTAAAAATTATTGAGTAGATACTGCTGACAGATATGACTTTTGACAGCCAGAAATATTAATGCACAATTAGGGAGGACACCCCAAAAACACTGAGGAGTGCTAAAAATTATTGAGTAGATACTGCTGACAGATATGACTTTTGACAGCCAGAAATATTAATGCACAATTAGGGAGGACACCCCAAAAACACTGAGGAGTGCTAAAAATTATTGAGTAGATACTGCTGACAGATATGACTTTTGACAGCCAGAAATATTAATGCACAATTAGGGAGGACACCCCAAAAACACTGAGGAGTGCTAAAAATTATTGAGTAGATACTGCTGACAGATATGACTTTTGACAGCCAGAAATATTAATGCACAATTAGGGAGGACACCCCAAAAACACTGAGGAGTGCTAAAAATTATTGAGTAGATACTGCTGACAGATATGACTTTTGACAGCCAGAAATATTAATGCACAATTAGGGAGGACACCCCAAAAACACTGAGGAGTGCTAAAAATTATTGAGTAGATACTGCTGACAGATATGACTTTTGACAGCCAGAAATATTAATGCACAATTAGGGAGGACACCCCAAAAACACTGAGGAGTGCTAAAAATTATTGAGTAGATACTGCTGACAGATATGACTTTTGACAGCCAGAAATATTAATGCACAATTAGGGAGGACACCCCAAAAACACTGAGGAGTGCTAAAAATTATTGAGTAGATACTGCTGACAGATATGACTTTTGACAGCCAGAAATATTAATGCACAATTAGGGAGGACACCCCAAAAACACTGAGGAGTGCTAAAAATTATTGAGTAGATACTGCTGACAGATATGACTTTTGACAGCCAGAAATATTAATGCACAATTAGGGAGGACACCCCAAAAACACTGAGGAGTGCTAAAAATTATTGAGTAGATACTGCTGACAGATATGACTTTTGACAGCCAGAAATATTAATGCACAATTAGGGAGGACACCCCAAAAACACTGAGGAGTGCTAAAAATTATTGAGTAGATACTGCTGACAGATATGACTTTTGACAGCCAGAAATATTAATGCACAATTAGGGAGGACACCCCAAAAACACTGAGGAGTGCTAAAAATTATTGAGTAGATACTGCTGACAGATATGACTTTTGACAGCCAGAAATATTAATGCACAATTAGGGAGGACACCCCAAAAACACTGAGGAGTGCTAAAAATTATTGAGTAGATACTGCTGACAGATATGACTTTTGACAGCCAGAAATATTAATGCACAATTAGGGAGGACACCCCAAAAACACTGAGGAGTGCTAAAAATTATTGAGTAGATACTGCTGACAGATATGACTTTTGACAGCCAGAAATATTAATGCACAATTAGGGAGGACACCCCAAAAACACTGAGGAGTGCTAAAAATTATTGAGTAGATACTGCTGACAGATATGACTTTTGACAGCCAGAAATATTAATGCACAATTAGGGAGGACACCCCAAAAACACTGAGGAGTGCTAAAAATTATTGAGTAGATACTGCTGACAGATATGACTTTTGACTAGAGATGGTCACTGACCCCCGTGTTTTGGTTTTGGATTCGGTTTTGGATCTGGATTACCGTCGTGTTTTGGTTTTGGTTTTGCAAAACCGCCATTGCGTGTTTTGGTTTTGGTTTTGGTTTTGTTTGGTTTTGTTTTGCTATTTTTTTGGAAAATCCATGTTTTTGGGCCTAAATTAACCCAATTTAGTGCTCCAACTGTTTTAGAGACAAGTAATCTAATTGTTGAGGTAATAAATCATCAAAAAAACAGTTTAATTCTTCGTTGGTAGGCCTATTCTACACACAAAACAGATTGTCTTCCTCTCCATCTATGCATATTGGCAATGCAGCCATCGTCTTTGAATGTATATTACACCCTACACTTATAGTTAAATATGTAAAGAAATGGAAAAAGCCAGTTTGGTTTCTGTCTCTCAAGGCCCCCCTCCACTTGTATAAAATACCAAAAAATTCAGCCATTATAGACTGTACAATATTAATTGACATGGAGAAAGCCAGTTTGGTTTCTGTCTCTCTAGGCCCCCCTCCACTTGTATAAAATACCCAAAAATTCAGCCATTATAGACTGTACAATATTAATTGACATGGAGAAAGCCAGTTTGGTTTCTGTCTCTCTAGGCCCCCCTCCACTTGTATAAAATACTAATAAATTCAGCCGTTATATACAGTACAATATAAATTGAAATGGACAAAGTCAGTTTGGTATCTGTCTGTATCAGATCCTCTCTCCACTAGGAGTAAAATAGAAAACTATTCAGCCGTTATATAATCTAGAATATAAATAGAAATTGAGAAAGGCAATTTGGTATCTGTCTGCATCATAATCATCAACATCCTCATTAGCGCCCTCGTCGCCTACACAAATCTCCCCCTCATCCTCTTCTAATTCCAAAGTGGCATCCTCAATTTGGGTATCACCGGCTACACTCGGGCTATTAAGGCACACATCAGCAGAATGCTCACGATTAGACATCCCACTGTTGGATGGACTCTCCACAGGGATTGTTGTCATTTGTGAATCAGAGCAAATATTCTCCTGTAATGCCTCACTGTTATCTTGCAGCTCAGCTTTGACGCGTAACAGTAGTTGTGCACCAATTGTAGGCTGGGTAACTTTTTGGGATCTGCCACTAATAGCCAAAGGTGAAGGCCTCATTCTCTCTTTGCCACTGCGTGTGTAGAATGGCATGCTTGCAATTTTTTTTTTATCGTCACTTAACTTTTGCTCAGTTACACTTCTTTTTCGCTTCAATACAGTAAATTTTTTTTTGGTTTTTGTTTTTTGCACTAATTTGAAAACACTCTGTTGTTTGACATCGCCTTGGCCAGATGACGTACTGGGAACACTAACATCAGGACTGGTGACAGAACCTGGTTGCTCATTTAGATCATATGTGGACTGCTTTGAATCCATTCTGAGCGCAAACCACTGGGGAGTGCTAAAAATTATTTAGTAGATTCTGCTGACAGTTATGACTTTTGACAGCCAGAAATATTAATGCACAATTAGGGAGGACACCCCAAAAACACTGAGGAGTGCTAAAAATTATTGAGTAGATACTGCTGACAGATATGACTTTTGACAGCCAGAAATATTAATGCACAATTAGGGAGGACACCCCAAAAACACTGAGGAGTGCTAAAAATTATTGAGTAGATACTGCTGACAGATATGACTTTTGACAGCCAGAAATATTAATGCACAATTAGGGAGGACACCCCAAAAACACTGAGGAGTGCTAAAAATTATTGAGTAGATACTGCTGACAGATATGACTTTTGACAGCCAGAAATATTAATGCACAATTAGGGAGGACACCCCAAAAACACTGAGGAGTGCTAAAAATTATTGAGTAGATACTGCTGACAGATATGACTTTTGACAGCCAGAAATATTAATGCACAATTAGGGAGGACACCCCAAAAACACTGAGGAGTGCTAAAAATTATTGAGTAGATACTGCTGACAGATATGACTTTTGACAGCCAGAAATATTAATGCACAATTAGGGAGGACACCCCAAAAACACTGAGGAGTGCTAAAAATTATTGAGTAGATACTGCTGACAGATATGACTTTTGACAGCCAGAAATATTAATGCACAATTAGGGAGGACACCCCAAAAACACTGAGGAGTGCTAAAAATTATTGAGTAGATACTGCTGACAGATATGACTTTTGACAGCCAGAAATATTAATGCACAATTAGGGAGGACACCCCAAAAACACTGAGGAGTGCTAAAAATTATTGAGTAGATACTGCTGACAGATATGACTTTTGACAGCCAGAAATATTAATGCACAATTAGGGAGGACACCCCAAAAACACTGAGGAGTGCTAAAAATTATTGAGTAGATACTGCTGACAGATATGACTTTTGACAGCCAGAAATATTAATGCACAATTAGGGAGGACACCCCAAAAACACTGAGGTGTGCTACAAATTATTTAGTAGATACTGCTGACAGATATGACTTTTGACAGCCAGAAATATTAATGCACAATTATGGGGGACACCCCAAAAGCGCTGGGGAGTGCCAAATTTGAAGAAAAAATAATAAACCTCTATCCTCCTCTCTGCACTAGCGATTTTGGTTAGAGCAATTGCAAGAACAATATTGTATTCTCTGTCCCTGCTCTAATTAGCCTATGACTACACCCTGCTCTCTCCCTCTGTCAAATGGCGATGGATTGCTGTGGAGGCGTGTATTTATAAAGTTGAAGTATCGCGAGAACCGAGTCCCGAGATCCGACAACGTCACAATGACGTTCGGCCTCGATTTGGATTCGGAATGGGCGGGAGAGTACCGAGCTGCTCAGCTCGGTACTCGGATACCCAAAGTTCGGGTGGGTTCGGTTCTCGGAGAACCGGACCCGCCCATCTCTACTTTTGACAGCCAGAAATATTAATGCACAATTAGGGAGGACACCCCAAAAACACTGAGGTGTGCTACAAATTATTTAGTAGATACTGCTGACAGATATGACTTTTGACAGCCAGAAATATTAATGCACAATTATGGGGGACACCCCAAAAGCGCTGGGGAGTGCCAAATTTGAAGAAAAAATAATAAACCTCTATCCTCCTCTCTGCACTAGCGATTTTGGTTAGAGCAATTGCAAGAACAATATTGTATTCTCTGTCCCTGCTCTAATTAGCCTATGACTACACCCTGCTCTCTCCCTCTGTCAAATGGCGATGGATTGCTGTGGAGGCGTGTATTTATAAAGTTGAAGTATCGCGAGAACCGAGTCCCGAGATCCGACAACGTCACAATGACGTTCGGCCTCGATTTGGATTCGGAATGGGCGGGAGAGTACCGAGCTGCTCAGCTCGGTACTCGGATACCCAAAGTTCGGGTGGGTTCGGTTCTCGGAGAACCGGACCCGCCCATCTCTAATAATAATAGAAGATTCTATTGAAGACACCCCAGAACTGGAGTGCTCTGCCACAACAGATGACACCAACATGTTTTGGGAGGAATTGAACGTTTCACAGCCATTCCCTGCTGCGCAAGTCGTTACAGAGACTTCGCAAGAAACGCAGCCAGAACCAGTGCCGGTGTCAAAGTCTACGCCAGGTCCCAGTTTACGCTCCAACAGTAAGTATCTTTAATAATCTCACATAATAACCAACCATATATACATACATATATATCTACATAATTGAAAAAAAAATGAACTGTATAAACAAAAGTCCCAAAAACAGAGAACTATATCAACCGAAATGCAAGCCAAATACCAATAAATATATCTACATAACTTTAAAAAAAAAAAAAAAATGTTTGAACATAACTGTCAAAAAAAGAGAAGTATATCCACATAAATGCAAACCAAACACCAATGTTTCTACATAACTTTAAAAAGAGAACTATATCAACAAAAAGCCCAAAAGACAAATATAATACACTCCAAAGTATTAAAACATTAACACGCATATGTTGCAGTGCAAAACTACTGGGCAAGAGGGAGGAGGCCTCAAGCACATATCAGCTTACAACACTGCTTTTTTGTTCTGCCACATTATATATTCTAATGTATGTTTTACTGTGTTTTTTCTACGTACAGTTTACAACGTTCCAAAAAAACGCAAAAGGCCCAACAAAATGGACCAAGCAACTAAAACAATGACAACTGTCATGATGGATCAACTGCGGGAGATGGACAGCACCATGAGGGAACACGAGAATACACAACCGCAGCGTTTCATGGACAATGAGCGGGAACTGCAGGACTCTTTCCTCATGCAAATCATGAACATGCAGGAACGCGTGTTACGCGAAAATCGTGAGTGTATTATGGGATTCATGGACAGACTCCTCTCACGGGTGCAGGCACCTCCTTTAAGTCCTTATTATTATGACGGACATTATCCTATGTACCAGCGGGGGCAACCCATGTTAGGCAACAATAACCCTCCAAACCCGGTACAGAATACACAACATGCTCAACCTATGGGTAACCCCAACATAGAATACCCACCGGGTTTTCCACTCCAAACCACTCCACCACGAGAAATGCCACAATATAGGCAATTGTAATAATCATGTTTTATGGTCAAATGTTTCACAGTTAATTGTTATCATGTATGTTACGTGTGATCTGGAATCACACCGTTAGCTTCTCATATAACGTGAAAAGCAAATTTGCACTTACTGTTTGGGCACATTTGTGTCTTCGGTTTACTACTTATGTATATATTCTATTTTTTTCTACATGCAAGTAAGCACTTTTATATTGTGTCATATTATATTTTTTTGTGAAGAGACATATGAGGAAATATGTACAAAAAAAATACAATATGTGAAATAAACATATATTTTTTATTTTTACATTTGTGTGGTACATTCAAACAAGTGAGGTCAAATTGGCAGTGAGGGTGGTCCTAATAAGTTCAGCAGAGGTATTGGTGCGCTCTCCTTCAAAAGTACTGGAGTCCACTGACAGCACTGGCATTTCAGATTCCTGCACATTCCACTCAGGTAGAAATTGCTCTTTTTGAATTTCACAAATGTTATGTAAAATACAGCAAGCAGCAACCACGTGGGGCAGAAGCTTGGTGTCAATGTCAATCCGCTTCAATAGACAGCGCCAACGTCCTTTCAAGCGCCCAAATGCATTTTCCACCACCATCCGAGCAGAGCTGAGGGTATGTGTAAACCGGATCTGTTCCTGAGACAGGTGATGTTGCTGAGTGAACACCTTCATCAGCCAGCGCCTCAAAGGGTAAGCAGCATCCCCAATGATGTGTACCTGTATCTCCACACGATCAACAAACGTAGATTTCTGTAAATAAAAACATGCAGTTTCACGTCACCATATTAAAAATATTGGTCAAATAACACAGTACACTTGGTACTATATGGTGAAAATGCATTTTGCAAGTGTTACATCTGTATATAAAAAGGGGCAGTAAATACATACAATATTGATAGCAAACAATAGTATATAAGCTTCAATTACAAAAACATCATACAACATTACACATATATTTACCTCTCTAGGGAACAGCCAGCCATCTTGTCTTTCCTCAGCAATTTGGTAAAGGTCCGAATTTGCTAGAACTCTGGCGTCATGGGAACGTCCAGGCCACCCGATGAAAACATCTGTGAAACTAACATAAAAAAAAACATATATAAATATGTTTTACAATACGCATTACACATGGCACAGTCACATAAAAAAAAACCATAAAAAATGCTTACCAATAGTTGTGGTCAACCACAGCCTGCAGAATGATGGAATGCCAGCCTTTGCGGTTGTAGTAATCCGCATGGTTGTCTGTGGGGGCAATGATGGGGATGTGTGTCCCGTCTATGGCTCCAGCACACTGTGGAAACCCACGCTTCAGGAATCCTGCAATTGTATCATCCAGGCGCTGACCTTGCGGTAAGGAGATGAAGCAATGATACAGGGCTTCCAGCAATGCCGTGGTGACTTCATGCACTAGAGTGCACACCGTGGATATCCCCACTCCAAACAAGCAGGAGATTGTTCGGTATTCTCCAGGGGTAGCATACACACAACACAATAGAAAGGCGCCTACATGGTGGAATAGGTTTCCCAAAGCTAGTGGCCTTCCTGGAAAGTGCTGGGGTAATAAGGTCCAGCACATAGTTAAATGTCCCACGTGACATTCTGAAGTGTTGCATCCACTGCTGTTCCTCAAACGCTTCCACAGTAGACCAGAAAGCTTCTCCGTGGCTATGCTCTCTGGCACGCATGGTTCGGTTACTGGCAGCACTGAATCTCAAAATTGAGGCAATGCTGGCGCTCTCCTCCTGCGCATATACAGACACGAGTTTTCTTCTGTTGTGCCATAAACTTCGCCTTCCTCCTCCTGAACTGGGACTGTGCAAGAGTGCACAGTGTCAGCAGCTGCAGCAAACTCTCATTTGCTGCATAAAACAGCAAAAAAATACTAGTAAACATGAACTCTGGGCTACACAAAAGTGAGTCGTCGGCCATGGTGAAAAGTAATGTGGTAAACAATCACCACGCACTTTTGCATCATCTTTATGCGTCAACAAACCAGTCACCTTTCAATGACATCACCTTTTTTCAGCCAATGAAAAGTGCTCTGGTGATGACTCCCACAAATTGCCAGGGCACAGACTTGTGCAGTATGAATGGGGTCAACCCGGGAAATTCCCGGGTCCGAGGTGCAGTATGAATGGTGTTTCTGAGCTGGGACGCTCTGAGACCCTGCAAAAACCCGGCTTCAAAAACCCGGGATATTGCAGGGGCGGCAGTATGAAAGTGGTATCAGTCTCTCACTGCCAGGAGACAGGGGCTGCAGAATTTCTGAAAGAAAGCCTGGTATCTGCATGTAATTTACTGTGCTAAAACTTCTTTTTGTTTCATCTTAGAATGTTAGTCAGGAATGACCAGTGTTTAGTTAGAACTGGACGGCAAGGTGTTTATTTTGGAGTTTTCTTTTATTTTCTTACTGAATCAAACTGCCTGTTATTATTATTATCATTTATTATCATTTATTTGTAGGGATGTGCACCGGCGACTTTTGGTGTCTCGTGTTTTGTGTTTTGGATTCGGATTTCCGCGATGTTTTGGGTTCGGATTTGTTTCGCAAAACACCTGCCGAAAGGTTTTGGTTCGGATTTAAGGTTTTGGATTCGGATTTTTTTTGAAAAAAAGCATAAAAAGTTCAAAAATCAAGTTTTTGGGCTTATTTTCACTCCTACGCTATTATTAACCTCAATAACATTCAATAACAAGCATTTCCACTAATGTACCGTGTATTCTGAACACCTCACAATATAGTTATTAGTCCAAAACGTTGCAACGAGGTATCTTTCTGGACTGCGTAGTGGAGTGGTCCCCACAATAAAATAAGAAAACCATCAACTGGTCTTAATCGCACCAAAAAATGTACCTGGACTGCGTAGAGGAGTGGGTCACCACAATATAATTTAAAAACCCTGAACTTGTATGAATCGCACGAATAAATGTATCTGGACTGCGTAGAGGAGTGGGTCACCACAATATAATAAGAAAACCATCAACTGGTCTTAATCGCACCAAAAAATGTACCTGGACTGCGTAGAGGAGTGGGTCACCACAATATAATTTAAAAACCCTGAACTTGTGAGAATCGCACCAATAAATGTATCTGGACTGCGTAGAGGAGTGGGTCACCACAATATAATTTAAAAACCCTGAACTTGTATGAATCGCACCAATAAATGAACCTGGACTGCGTAGAGGAGTGGGTCACCACAATATAATTTAAAAACCCTGAACTTGTATGAATCGCACCAATAAATGTATCTGGACTGCGTAGAGGAGTGGGTCACCACAATATAATAAGAAAACCATCAACTGGTCTTAATCGCACCAAAAAATGTACCTGGACTGCGTAGAGGAGTGGGTCACCACAATATAATTTAAAAACCCTGAACTTGTATGAATCGCACCAATAAATGTATCTGGACTGCGTAGAGGAGTGGGTCACCACAATATAATAAGAAAACCATCAACTGGTCTTAATCGCACCAAAAAATGTATCTGGACTGCGTAGAGGAGTGGGTCACCACAATATAATTTAAAAACCCTGAACTTGTATGATTCGCACCAATAAATGTATCTGGACTGCGTAGAGGAGTGGGTCACCACAATATAATTTAAAAACCCTGAACTTGTATGATTCGCACCAATAAATGTATCTGGACTGCGTAGAGGAGTGGTCACCACAATATAATTAATAAAAAACCCTCCACGGGTCTGAATTTCCAAAAAAAGAAATTCTGGGCTGTGTAGTGGGGTGGCCCCGGTACTAAATTTGATACCTGGCCCACAATACCTCCTCCAAGTTCCAAGTGTAGTGTTTATAACATATTAACACTACACTAATTCTAGCACGTGAAACCCTCTTGTTTTAAATAATGACAGGGCATTTAACTTTTGATTAAATTTTTGTAATTTGTTGACATTTTCTTTTACTTTTTGAACATGGCAAACGACTGTTGAATGGTCACATAATGCCCAAAAAATAGTTGCAAGATGGAATTGTCCTTGGGCCCTCCCACCCACCCTTATGTTGTTGAAATAGGACATGCACACTTTAACAAACCAATCATTTCAGCGACAGGGCCTACCAAACAACTGTGGCGGAAATGATTGGTTTGTTTGGGCCCCCACACCAAAATAACAATTCATCTCTCCCTGTACAAACTAAACAGGCTCTACTGAGGAAAGATGTCGTCCTCATCCTCAACCTCTGATTCCTCTCCCCCTACAGTGTGTACTTCCTCCTCCTCACACATTATCAATTCATCCCCGCTGGACTCCACAACCACAGGTCCCTCTGTACTATCTGGAGGGCAGTGCTGTACTTCATTGAGGAATTGATTATTCATTTTTATAAACATCATTTTTTCAACTTTGTGAGGAAGCAACCTCCTTCGCCGCTCACTGACCAGGTTCCCCGCTGCACTAAAAACTCTTTCCGAGTACACACTGGAGGGGGGACAACTCAGGTAAAATAGAGCCAGTTTGTACAGGGGCTTCCAAACTGCCTTTTTTTCCTGCCAGTAACAATATGGACTGTCTGACATGTCTATTTGGATGGTGTCAGCAAAATAATCCTCCACCATTTTTTCAATTGTGACAGCATCCAATGCAGCGACAGTAGACATGTTTGCAATGGTTGGCAAGTCCTTCAGTCCGGACCAGATGTTATCAGCATCCCCGCCAGCGGCTCTTTTAGGAAAACTCAGTCTGGCTGCTGACTTGGGCTGCAGGACTCAATCTGATGGAGATCATGGAGGAAGTTGACGAGGAGGGTGTTGCTGGTGTGTATCCAACTGGACCACGGGATTTAGGTGTCCCTGTACCGATGACGGTCCTAGCCCCAGTTCCTGAACTAACCACTGAACTATGAAGGTTATTCAGGTGACGTATAAGGGAGGATGTCCCTAGGTCGGCAAGATCCTTACCCCTGCTTGTTTAAGCTTTACATAAGCTACATATGGCCATACATTGGTTGTCCGGATTTGGATAAAAATAACTCCAGACCGAAGAGGTGCATTTTTTGGTCTTCTGACCAGGCATGACGATGGGCTTTTTCATCCCATGGACATCAGCTGTTTCCCCCCCTGGTGCCTCATTTACAATAACCACATCACCATCCTCATCATCAAGTTCCTCCACAGCGCCAGCTACATCATCAATAGCCTCCTCCCGAGCCACCTCTTCCCGTACAGTGATGGGAAGGTCAGGCTTGACAACCACCAACACCCTTGGACTCGCCTTGGGGATTTGTGATAATTTCTCTTTAGAAGGCAGAGTTGTTTGCTGTTTTGTTGCTGACAGCATAACTCTCTTCAATTTTTTGTAGGGGGGGGAGGAGGAGAAGGGCTAAGCTCCTTGGGTGAAGATGGACCACTAGTCATGAACACGGGCCAGGGCCTAAGCCGTTCCTTGCCACTACGTGTCGTAAATGGCATATTGCCAACTTTACGTTTCTCCTCAGATGATTTTAAGTTTCTCTTTTTGCTTTTTTTTGAGAACTTGGGCTTTTTGGATTTTACATGCCCTGTACTAGGAGATTGGGCATCGGGCTTGGAAGACGACGTTGATGGTATTTCATCGTCTATGTCATGACTAGTGGCAGCAGCTTCAGCATTAGGAGGAAGTGGGTCTGGATCTTTCCCTACTTTATCCTCCAAATTTTTGGTCTCCATTATATGTAGCACAAGATACTGCAGAATGTGTGAACCTGGTAATATTGCAGACAGTACCAATGGACTTATACTGCAGGATTGGTTTTGCAAATTTTGTTGTAATTAATTTTTTTTTAAATAATTTTTTTGTATTTTTTTTAATAACTTTTTTTTATTTTTTAAACACTTGGGAATAATGGGGAAATAACTATGCCCTTAGAAGCACAGGACACAGGACCACTGGACCACTGGACTGAACAGGACACAGCACAGGACCCAGCAGCACCACTGAACTCAAAATTGACAGAGCACAGCACCACTGGACTTTTACTGTTGAATGTGTGAACTTGTTAATATTGCAGTACCAATGGGCTTATACTGCAGGATTGGTTGTGCAAATTTGGTTGTAATTAATTTTTTTTTAAATTATTTTTTTGTATTTTTTTTATAACTTTTTTTTAATTTTTTAAACACTTGGGAATAATGGGGAAATAACTATGCCCTTAGAAGCACAGGACACAGGACCACTGGACCACTGGACTGAACAGGACACAGCACAGGACCCAGCAGCACCACTGAACTCAAAATTGACAGAGCACAGCACACAGCACCACTGGACTTTTACTGTTGAATGTGTGAACTTGGTAATATTGCAGTACCACTACCAATGGGCTTATACTGCAGGATTGGTTTTGCAAATTTTGTTGTAATTAATTTTTTTTAAAATAATTTTTTTGTATTTTTTTTTATAACTTTTTTTTATTTTTTAAAACACTTGGGAATAATGGGGAAATAACTATGCCCTTAGAAGCACAGAGCACAGGACACAGCACCACTGGACTGAACAGGACACAGCACAGGACCCAGCAGCACCACTGAACTCAAAATTGACAGAGCACAGCACACAGCACCACTGGACTTTTACTGTTAAATGTGTGAACTTGGTAATATTGCAGTACCACTACCAATGGGCTTATACTGCAGGATTGGTTTTGCAAATTTTGTTGTAATTAATTTTTTTTTAAATTATTTTTTTGTATTTTTTTTATAACTTTTTTTTAATTTTTTAAAACACTTGGGAATAATGGGGAAATAACTATGCCCTTAGAAGCACAGAGCACAGGACACAGCACCACTGGACTGAACAGGACACAGCACAGGACCCAGCAGCACCACTGAACTCAAAATTGACAGAGCACAGCACACAGCACCACTGGACTGATACTGCAGAACACAGCACAGCACAGCACAGCACAGCACAGCACAGAACTAAACAGCACAGCACAGAACTAAACAGCACAGCACGAGATCTACCAGGACAGAGGACCACCTAACACACCCTCCCTCTACCCTGATCAATGCCCGAGTGAAGATGGCGGCGACTAGCGGGGAATTTATAGGATCCGAGTATCGCGAGATCCGACAGTGAGATTATGACTCAGAGCCTCGGTTTCAAGTTTTCATTTGGCGCCAATACCCGGATCTGTCTCGGATCCGACTCGGATCGTAAAGGTTCGGGTGGGCTCGGATTCACAAAATCTGAGTGCGCTCATCTCTATTTATTTGTTAGGCAACACAAGGTTTCCGCAGCGCCGCACATAGTACAAACAGTAGACTGTACAGGGTATAACAGTACAGAACAATAAACAAAAGTACCAATACTTCAGAAACTCCAGGCAGGCAGATGCAATAGACACGGAGCAGAAGAACGGGTAAGGAGACAGGAGGGAAGAGGGCCCTGCTCATGCGAGCTTACATCCTAAGGGAGGGTTAAACAGATCAGGCACAAGAGGAGCCAGTTGAGGGAATGGGAGAGAGGGGAGAATGAGTGGAGGAGATGGGGGTTAAGTGGATGGTTGGTAGGCTTTGAGAAAAAGGTGAGTTTTGAGTGCACGTTTGAAGGAGCACATAGTAGGAGAGAGGCGGATGGAGCGAGGGAAGTCATTCCAGTGAAGGGGGGCTGCACGGGAAAAGTCCTGGATTCTGGAATGGGAAGAGGTGATCAGAGTGGAGGAGAGGCGGCGGTCATTGGCCGAGCGCAGGGAGCAGGTGGGAGTGTGAATGGAGAGGAGGTTAGAGATATAAGGGGCAGTAGAGTGGGAGAGAGCCTTGTAAGTGGTGGTGAGGAGTTTGAAAAGAATTCTGTAGGGGAAGGGGAGCCAGTGTAGGGCAAGGCAGAGAGAGAAGGCAGAGGAGGAGCGGCGTGAGAGGTAGATGAGTCTTGCGGCCACATTGAGTATAGAGCGGAGGGGGGAGAGACGGGAGTGGGGGAGGCCGGTGAGGAGGAAGTTGCAGTAATCCAGGCGGGAGATGATGAGTGCGTGTATGATGGTTTTGGTGGCCTCCTGAGAGAGAAAGGGACGGATGCGGGCGATGTTGCGTAGTTGGAAGCGACAGGCTTTGGCAAGAGAATGAATGTGGGGGGCAAAAGAGAGAGAGAGGAGTCAAGGGTGACACCCAAGCAGCGGAGTTGGGTGACAGAGGAGATGGTAGTGTTGTTAACGACAATGGAGAGGTCATGGTGGGATGGGAGGCTGGGAGGAGGAAAGACAATGAGTTCAGTTTTGGAAATGTTGATTTTGAGAAAGCGCGCCGACATCCAGGAGGAGATGGCGGAGAGGCAGTCAGATACCTTAACGAGGAGGGTGGAGGAAAGATCAGGTGAAGAGATGTAAAGTTGAATGTCATCAGCATAAAGGTGATACTGAAGGCCAAAGGAGGAGATGAGAGCACCAAGGGAGGAAGTATAGAGCGAAAAGAGTAGAGGGCCGAGAACGGAGCCCTGTGGGACTCCTACAGCGAGAGGGTAGGGGGAGGAGGAAGAACCAGACATGGATACAGAGAAGGAGCGGTTAGCGAGGTATGAGGTGAACCAGGCGTGGACAGAAGCAGAGAGGCAGAGAGAGAGAAGAGTTTGCAGCAGGAGGGGGTGATCCACGGTGTCAAAGGCTGCGGAAAGGTCAAGGAGGATGAGTAGGGAGAAATGACCCTTGGATTTGGCCGATAGGAGATCATTAGTAACCTTGGCCAGGGCAGTTTCGGTAGAGTGGAGGAGGCGGTAGCCGGATTGGAGAGGGTCAAGGAGGGAATTGTCCGAGAGGTGCCTGGTTAGGCGGCTGCAGACAATTCGCTCAAGTAATTTAGAGGCATAGGGGAGAAGAGAGATAGGGCGATAGTTGGCAAGAGATGTGGGGTCGAGCTTGGGTTTCTTGAGGATAGGAGAGATGAGAGCATGTTTAAATGAGAGGGGTACTACACCAGAGGAGAGTGATAGGTTGAAAAGGTGTGCGAGGTAAGAGCAGGCAGTGGGAGAAAGAGAGCGAAGGAGGTGAGAGGGGATAGGATCGAGAGGGCAGGTAGAGGGTGGAGAGGAAAGAATGAGAGAGCGAACTTCGTCACCTGTTGTAGGGCCGAAGGAGCACCAGGGTTGGGTGTTGGTGGGAGGTGAAGCGAAGAGGGAGTCGGGAGAAGGGGAGGAGGAGATGTTCAGTCTGATGGCCTCAATTTTGGAAGAGAAAAAGGTGGCAAAGTCAGAAGCGGACAGGGAAGACGGGACAGAAGGAGGTGGGGGGGAGAGTAGGGAGTTGAAGGTGGCAAAGAGGCAGCGGGGATTGGAGGACTGAGAAGAAATGAGGGACTTAAAGAAGGATTGTTTGGCGAGGGAGAGGGCGGAGCAGAAAGAAGAAAGGATGAATTTAAAGTGAAGGAAGTCGGCCAGGGAACGAGATTTCCTCCAGAGGCGTTCAGCAGTGCGAGAGCACTTTTGGAGGAAGCGGGTGAGTTTTGAGTGCCAGGGCTGGGGATAATGTGGCGTCTGCTGACAGTAGAGGCCGGGGCGACAGCGTCCAGGGCAGTAGAGAGGGAGAGATTGTAGAGGGAGGACGCCTGGTCAGGACAGACCAGGGAGGGAAGGGGTGATAGGAGTTTCAAGAGAGGAGGAGAAGGAGGTAGGATCAATAGCGTCAAGGTTGCGCCTGGTGTGGGTGGCTTTGGGCGAGGCAGAAGCAGGGAAGGAGGACAGAGTGAAGGAGAGGAGATGGTGGTCAGAGAGTGGGAAGAGAGAGTTGGAGAAGTCAGAGAGATCACAGAGGTGAGAGAAGACAAGGTCAAGGGAGTGACCAAGACAGTGGGTGGGGGAAGAGGTCCACTGAGTGAGGCCTAGGGAGGAGAGGGAAGGTAAAGTGGGAATGACCCGAAAAGTGCAGTTGGGGGAAAGGAGGAGACCCACTCCACCTCCTGGAGGCTCATCCGGTCTGGTGGAGTGGGTGAAGGAGAGGCCCCCATAGGAGAGGGCGGCAGGTGAGGCAGTGTCAGAAGAAGTAAGCCAGGTTTCAGTGATGGCAAGAAGATTTAGAGAGTTGGAGATGAAGAGGTCATGGATGGAGGCCAGTTTGTTACGGATGGACCTGGAGTTCCAGAGGGCACATGAGAAGGGGAGGGAGGGAAGAGGGGAGATGCGGATGAGATTGTCAGGGTTGATAGAGCTAGGGGGAGGGTGAGGGGTGGGGCAGCAAGAGATGGGCGAGAGAAGGGGGCTGGGGGAGAGGATGGGTATAGGAAAGGAGCGGGGTGGCATGGTGAGGGACAGGGATGGACGGGGAATAATAGAAGGGGCAAGGGTAATTAACACAGAGGTGAGGGCAGCAAAGGGAGACAGAAATGGACCAGAGCAGATAAGAGGCTTAGTTAGTTTGCATGAAACCTTTGGATTTGTGTAAAATCTCTCGGCTGCTATAAACACCATCTGCCCCAGGTGATGGTTCTGGCCCCCTACCCGGTCACAAGAGTCATACCCAGCGCTGCAGCATTTAATGGGTTAACCCCTTGCACTGAACGCCAAGGAGTGCAAGATTTTATAGTTAAATAAGTGTATGGATGTTAAGTCCATAGCATGTGAATGCACATACATCTCCTACCTTTCCTGGTGGTCCAGTGGGGACTTTAACACCCCCAAGGGAATATTGTGCGGAGTTCAGATGCTGGTCCACGGACAGCGAGTGGAATGACCCAGCACTCCGGAGCCAGTTCCGTTTGGGTTTTTCCGAACAGATAAAAGACTCTCTGGTGCAATACCCAGTACCAGCTACACTGGAGAATCTAATGCAATTGGTCATAAAAATTGACTGCAAATTTAAGTAAAGAAAAGCTGAGACGCTCTCCGTTTCACGGGGAGCTGTGCATTGTTATCCTGAACACAGATTCTATTTTGTTTCATATTACATGTATTCGTATTGCATTGTTAATTCTTTATGACCTTTAATAAACACTCCAATTAAAAAAAAAAAAAAAAAAGAAAAGCTGAGAAGGATACTGCCGTTTCCTAATGCTCTCTTCTGCCGCACCTTTTGAGGCCGCTGAGCCCATGCAATTAGGTGCTTATCGCCTCACTTCGGAAGAAAAAACTAGGAGACGTACGTTAGACCTTTGTCTTTATTGTGGCAACAGGGGCCATTTCCTCCGAAGCTGTCCCAACAACTCAGACAAGTCGGGAAAAGAACAGGCCTAGACAACGTGGAAGAGGTTCGTCTAGGTCTGCAGATAATGACGGTAGCCGAGGTCAAGGGTCACAGGCAAGCAGGGTAGTCAATAAACACAACAAAGGTCGGGGGCACAGGCAAAGTAGCAGAGTCCAAGGTACAGGCCACAGGGTCAGGGTCACGAGCAAACAGGCAGAGTCCAAAGTCCAGACAGTGGTCATACACAGAGAATCCAACAGAGTATCCACAGGACAGGATACAGCAAATAGGAGCAGGTCAGCAAGACTGGGTCAGAAACGCTATAACCGGCAGGGAGGCTAAGCCCTCCCTGCCTTAAATACATAGAGCAACCAATCAGGGCTAAGCCCTGTAACAATACACATGCCTGGACTAATTAAACAAGGACACATTAATCAGCCCACAGGCTGAGATTTCATCGCCTGCACCCGGCTGTCCTGTTTGCCGGGGCATGCTGTGCAGGGAATCGGCATCTGGCCCGGTGCCTTGGCAATGGTCAGACCTGCTGGCGGAAATGAAGTACCGGTCACCAAGGAGACGGCCGGGACGCTCAGTGGGGTAATAGAGGAGCGCGGCGGTGCCCGTGGCTGACGCGGCTGCTAACACCTAAGTACACAATTACATGGGAACTGGATCTAGGCAGGCCGCTTGATGAGCCACAATGGTCAAAAATGTTCTAATATACACAAAAGTACATTGGTTCTAGAAACTCAGTATAAAATTATTACTTGCTGGTGTAGATACTTGCAAAATGTTTCCTGGTGTATTGGAGATGCGAATTACCTGTCATATTTGGTGGGATTAATACAAATTTAAAGAAAACACTGAAAAATAAGCAATGCAGCACTGAACTAAAATAAAATGTTCTCTTTACCAGTTGGGTAACAATAGTCCAGCAAGTGACAAGGCAAAGTCTCAGGATGGTAGCGCCATGACAAAGTCTCGATATAATGATAGTCAAATCCAAGACAATGTTAGTTCACTGCTATTCCTAGATGTTGATATCCCACAGATCAGAGTATGACCTCAATCCATCACACCAAACTAGCACCCCAATGGACTTGTAGGTTTTTGGAGACAAAGTCTCAAACTTCCAGTTTCACCACTAGATCACACACAATGACCTACTCCATGCTCTGGTCTGCACATTTTTATAGTCACAGAAATAGCCTTCTTCTATCTGAGTAATCCAACACTTCTTTACATACTTTTATTAGCCAGATGTGGACACTATACACGATAATGTCTCTTCTATATATTGCACAACATAATACCCTCTTGGCTTTCAATACAGTTTGTTATTCAATTACTAGCAGGACCTTCTTTCTAGATACAAACAATAGCCAGGCTGCTGACTACACAATAGAAGGTTGATCAAGGTCTGACTGCATAATTATTGTCTCGGGCACTAGGAGTCTTTACCCAGTATCACCCGCTGATGGTCTTATCAGAGCAGTAGAGTTGGTATATGATACTCTGGTGGCAGGGTGATAATGGAACTGGAAACAGCAGATGGTTAGAGAATGCTCAGAAAGTCTATGACTAGCAGCACTGGTAAACAATAGGTAACTGAACACGAGGATCTGGATGGACAAGGACACGTGAGGGTAGTCAGTGGTCTGCGCACGGCAAGTTGTACCACTGCTATAGTGAGAAGGAATGTCCAGGAGTAATAAGGAGGTGGAAGTCAGCGGTCTGCATATAGCAAGTTGTACCGCTGTCTGTAGTGAAGGAATGGAATCCAGGTGAAGGTAACGGGGAAGTCAGTGGTCTGCGTGTAGCAAGTTGTACCACTGCTTATGTGAGAGGATATATGCAACTGGTGACACAGGGAAACAGGAATCAGTGGTCTGCCTCTAGCAAGTTGTACCACTGAATATATATGTGATGAAGGACACAAGGAGATAAATGCAATGCAGAGTCTACACGGGTACACTGAACTTGATCCCACGTTGAACTGCACACAATAATAATAATGAATGAACAGCACTGCACAGATAAACAAAGTCACTAGAATAGTCCAGCAAAAGGAAACACAGTCAATAATAGCAATAGTCTCAGAGGATGGAAACTCCGGAGGAGAACAACTCAGTCCAGATGGATATGCAATACACCAGCACAGTCAATGAGAAGTATGCATACCGTGGTTCAGATGAGCAGGCTGTTAGAGATAGCTGCAGGGATACCTGAGCGGCAGGGAACTGACGAGATGAGAAGTCCTTGCAGAATGGAAGCGGCAGGTAGGTGCAGCGCACTGTAGGTAGGCCAGCAAGGACGACAAAATACTCAGGAAGCAGTAGTATATCGAATAGAACAGCAGGAGACCACGGGAGAGCTGAAGCGATGTAGCAGAGCTGGAAGCCGAGGAGCGTAGACTCGATGCTAACAGGCAAGTTGACACAAATGGACACACTGTAGAAGCAGTAGGCAGCGGGTCAGCTGACGGCAGGTAGAATGCAGACTGGAGCGCTGAGACGAGCAGGACTCTGTAGACACGCTGAAGTAGCTAACAGGAATCAGCTGGAACAGTAGCGATGAAACACAGGAGAGTTTGCAGTAATCTGTAACTGTAGATATACGGAGGCAGCGGATAGGAATCAGCTGCTGGAGTCACGATGAAACACAGGAGAGTTTGCAGTAATCTGTAACTGTAGATATACGGAGGCAGCGGACAGGAATCAGCTGCTGTAGACACTAGGAACACGAAGAGTAGAAGTGGTCTGGAAACCACAAACGGCAAACAGGAATCAGCATCAGCTGAACACACGAGGAGGCACTGGAACACCTTCAGAGACTCATGAGGAATGAGACTCCAAGATCAGACAACGTGGTATTGACCACAGGTGCTTAATATAGGGAGTGTTGCCTGATCAGCCAATTAAGTTAAAGGAACAGAACTGAAGGTTAGAAGGGACTGCACATGCGCAGTACCTCATTATAATGGACGGACACGGTTCCTAGCTACCTTAGAAGTAGCACTCACAGTCCGGTGAGTGACAGTACCCCCCCTTTTAAAGGTGGGTACAGAACACCTGGAACCGGGTTTGTCCGGAAATTTGGTATAGAACTTTTTCAAGAGGGCTGGAGCGTTGAGATCTTCAGCTTTGATCCATGAACGCTCCTCAGGACCAAAGCCTTTCCAATGCACGAGGAAACGAAGAACTCCTCGCGAAATTTTAGCATCCAAAACCTGAGTAATCTCAAAGTCTTCCTCCTGATGAACTTGAAGTGGCCGAGGTGCTGAAGGAGGGACCGAGAAACGGTTGATGATGAGAGGTTTGAGCAAGGAAACATGGAAGGCGTTGGAAATACGAAGACTCTTGGGAAGTAAAAGTTTGAAGCAAACTGGATTTATAACTTGAATGATCCTATATGGACCAATAAAATGGGGAGCAAATTTCATGGATGGAACCTTCAAATGAATATTCTTAGTAGATAGCCACACCCGGTCTCCGACTTTCAATGGTGGAATAGCCCGTCTCTTTTTGTCCGCAAAAGACTTATATCTGGCAGATGTCTTCTTTAAACAGGTTTTTACCTGAGCCCAAATATTTTTGAAGGTTTGACACAAAGTCTCAACAGCAGGAACTTGGGTGGGCGGGAGGGCAGGAAATTCCGGGGAAGACGGATGGTGACCGTAAACCACAAAGAATGGAGTTTTAGACGATGACTCATGATACATGTTGTTATGAGCGAATTCAGCCCAAGGAAGTAATTCTACCCAGTTGTCTTGATTGGCTGACGAGAACATCCTTAAGAAAGTCTCAAGATCTTGGTTGACTCTTTCAGTTTGTCCGTTCGATTGAGGATGGTAGGAAGATGAGAGTGCTAATCGTATGCCCAAGGTCTTGCAAAGGGCCCGCCAGAATCTGGAAACGAATTGTACTCCTCTATCTGACACGATCTCGGACGGACATCCATGAATACGGAAAATTTCTCTAATGAAATGTGCAGCCAGGGTAGAAGAAGGTAAACCAGACAAGGGAACGAAATGCGCCATCTTCGAAAATCTATCCACCACTACCCAAATGGTGTTGCAATTCTTACTAGGAGGAAGCTCAGTAACAAAGTCCATACTAATATGGGTCCAAGGCTTAGATGGAATGGGTAGTGGCTGAAGCAACCCCGCTGGAGTTCTGCGGGGGGTCTTGAACTGGGAGCATAAATCGCATGCCGCGATAAACTCTTTGACATCTCTCCTCATAGAAGGCCACCAATAACTTTGAGAGAGGATTTCAAAGGTCTTGCGTTCACCAGCGTGTCCAGAGAAACCAGAAGAGTGAAACCATGAAAGGATTTTTTTCCTAAGAGCAGGAGGCACGAGGGTCTTCCCAAATGGTAGCACTTTCGTGGAAGAAGCAGCCAGAGAAACACATTTGGGGTCTAATATAAAGTGGTTAGGAATCTCTTCAACGTCTGAGGACGCCACAAAGGCTCGAGATAGAGCGTCTGCTTTTTTATTCTTTGCAGCTGGTTTGAAGGTTATGATTAGATCAAAACGGGAAAAGAAAAGAGACCATCTTGCCTGACGAGGATTTAAACATTGAGCAGACTGTAGGTATGACAAATTTTTATGATCCGTAAAAATTGTCACCGGATGACGAGCTCCCTCTAACAAATATCTCCACTCCTCCAATGCTACTTTAATAGCCAGCAACTCCTTGTCCCCGATGGTGTAATTCTTCTCCGCAGGCAGAAGACCCCGAGAGTAAAAGGCACAAGGATGGAATTTTTGTTGCTCCGATTTCTGGGAGAGAATGGCTCCTAAACCAACATTAGAGGCGTCTACTTCTAGGAAGAAGGGAAGCGTCACATCAGGCTGTCGAAGGATGGGAGCAGAGGAGAAGGACTCTTTAAGAAATTGAAAGGCTTGGAGAGCCTCAGATGACCATTGCTTAGTATTGGCCCCTTTGCGAATTAGAGCCACAATGGGAGATGCAATTGAAGAGAAGTCTTAAATGAAGTGTCTATAGTAGTTGGCAAAGCCTAAAAAACGCTGAATGGCACGAAGAGTAGTTGGCTGAGGCCAAAGTAACACAGCATTCACCTTTTCTGGATCCATTTGTAGACCAACTCCGGAAACAATATAACCCAAAAATGGAATCTGGGGCAACTCAAATGAACATTTTTCTAATTTACAGAATAATGAATTTTTCCGGAGTCTGGAAAGAACTTTGGCCACTTGTTGGTGATGTGAAGGCAGGTCTTGGGAAAAGATGAGTATGTCGTCCAGATATACTACGACACATACATATAACAAGTCCCGAAAGATCTCGTTAATGAAGCCCTGGAAAACAGCAGGGGCATTACATAACCCGAAGGGCATTACTAAGTATTCATAATGCCCATCTCTGGTGTTAAAAGCTGTTTTCCATTCATCACCTGACCTGATTCTAATCAAGTTGTAGGCACCACGAAGATCCAACTTAGTAAAAATCCGGGCTCCCTTGATCCGATCAAACAACTCAGTAATCAGAGGAATGGGATACCGATTTTTGATAGTGATAGCATTAAGTCCACGAAAATCTATGCAGGGGCGTAATGATCCATCTTTCTTCTTCACGAAGAAGAACCCAGCTCCAGTGGGAGAAGTAGAAGGTCGAATAAATCCTCGCTGGAGATTCTCTTGGATGTATTCAGCAGTAGCCTGAGTCTCAGGTAATGAAAGTGGATACACACGACCCCTAGGTGGAGTCTTGCCAGGTAACAGGTCAATCGGACAATCCCATGAACGATGAGGGGGAAGACGTTCAGACTGAGCGTTATCAAAGACGTTGGCAAATGAAGCATACTGAGGAGGAAGTCCCGGTGAGGAAGGTGAAATGGAGGTTTGCTGTATTTTACGAGGAACAACGCGAGAAAGACAATGTTGGTGACATTCAGGTCCCCAAGACGTAACTTGAGGAGTGCGCCAGTCAATCTGGGGAGAATGACATTGAAGCCATGGAAGGCCTAAAACAATCGGACTTGTAGTAACAGGAAGGATTAAAAACGAAATTTCTTCTCGGTGTAGAACACCAATCTGAAGGATCACTGAAGACGTACTTTGGGTGATGAGACCGTTGATAATACGTGATCCATCGATAGCAGTCACCGTAATAGGAGTCTTCAGGGTAATCACTGGTAGGGACCATTGATTTACAAGGGATTCAGAAATGAAATTTCCCGCAGCTCCTGAATCAATCAGAGCTTGGGACTCAAAAGACTTAGTAGCAAATGAAATGGTAACGTCAAATGCACAGATTTTTGATTTCGTAGAAGATGGAGAGGACTCCAGGGACCCTAACTTCACCCCTCCAGAACTAGTTAGGGCCTGGCATTTCCCGATTTTTTGGGGCATGACTGGAGCATATGTGTGGCATCAGCACAATAGATACAAAGTCTATTCTTAATTCTTCGATTCCTCTCTGCAGAGGTTAGTTTGGAACGTCCAATCTCCATCGGTATTACCGGAGGTGAAGCAGGACGAATTTGAGAAGTGGAACGAAGAGATGTTTTAGCTGAAGTAGTTCTCTCAGAGTCCCTCTCACGAAATCTGAGATCCACACGATGACAAAGAGAAATCAAATCTTCTAAAGACGTAGGGAGTTCTTGAGTAGTCAGTGCATCTTTAATTTTATCCGAGAGCCCCTGCCAGAAGGCGGCAATTAACGCTTCAGTGTTCCACTGAAGCTCAGAGGCTAAGATCCTAAATTGAATGACGTACTGTCCTACTGTACGAGAACCCTGTCGTAAACGAAGAATGTTGGAGGCAGCGGAAATAACACGACCTGGTTCATCGAATACATTACGAAACATGGAAATAAATTTGGCACTATCCTGTAACAACGGATCATTTCTTTCCCACAGAGGGGAAGCCCATGCGAGAGCTTGTCCGGAAAATAATGAGATGAGATAGGCCACTCTGGAACAATGAGTAGAAAAGTTTTGAGGTTGGAGCTCAAAATGTACTGAGCATTGGTTGAGGAAACCTCTACATGTTTTGGGATCTCCATCATACTTTGACGGAGTTGGCAGGTGAAGCGTGGAAGCCGTAGACACCTGGGGTGGCACTGGGGAAATGGAGGAAAGCACAGGAGCATCAACAGAAGCTGTAATATTCTGCCCAGACGTTCTTTGGGAGACTAGCGTCTGGTAACATTGTAGTAATAGTTGTTGACGAACATCCTGTTGTTCCACACGGGTGACCAGATGCTGCAGCATCTCTTTAGCTGTGGGTTCCGAATCTGGGTCTGTCATGGCCTGATCTTACTGTCACGGGCACTAGGAGTCTTTACCCAGTATCACCCGCTGATGGTCTTATCAGAGCAGTAGAGTTGGTATATGATACTCTGGTGGCAGGGTGATAATGGAACTGGAAACAGCAGATGGTTAGAGAATGCTCAGAAAGTCTATGACTAGCAGCACTGGTAAACAATAGGTAACTGAACACGAGGATCTGGATGGACAAGGACACGTGAGGGTAGTCAGTGGTCTGCGCACGGCAAGTTGTACCACTGCTATAGTGAGAAGGAATGTCCAGGAGTAATAAGGAGGTGGAAGTCAGCGGTCTGCGTATAGCAAGTTGTACCGCTGTCTGTAGTGAAGGAATGGAATCCAGGTGAAGGTAACGGGGAAGTCAGTGGTCTGCGTGTAGCAAGTTGTACCACTGCTTATGTGAGAGGATATATGCAACTGGTGACACAGGGAAACAGGAATCAGTGGTCTGCCTCTAGCAAGTTGTACCACTGAATATATATGTGAGGAAGGACACGAGGAGATAAATGCAATGCAGAGTCTACACGGGTACACTGAACTTGATCCCATGTTGAACTGCACACAATAATAATAATGAATGAACAGCACTGCACAGATAAACAAAGTCACTAGAATAGTCCAGCAAAAGGAAACACAGTCAATAATAGCAATAGTCTCAGAGGATGGAAACTCCGGAGGAGAACAACTCAGTCCAGATGGATATGCAATACACCAGCACAGTCAATGAGAAGTATGCATACCGTGGTTCAGATGAGCAGGCTGTTAGAGATAGCTGCAGGGATACCTGAGCGGCAGGGAACTGACGAGATAAGAAGTCCTTGCAGAATGGAAGCGGCAGGTAGGTGCAGCGCACTGTAGGTAGGCCAGCAAGGACGACAAAATACTCAGGAAGCAGTAGTATATCGAATAGAACAGCAGGAGACCACGGGAGAGCTGAAGCGATGTAGCAGAGCTGGAAGCCGAGGAGCGTAGACTCGATGCTAACAGGCAAGTTGACACAAATGGACACACTGTAGAAGCAGTAGGCAGCGGGTCAGCTGACGGCAGGTAGAATGCAGACTGGAGCGCTGAGACGAGCAGGACTCTGTAGACACGCTGAAGTAGCTAACAGGAATCAGCTGGAACAGTAGCGATGAAACACAGGAGAGTTTGCAGTAATCTGTAACTGTAGATATACGGAGGCAGCGGATAGGAATCAGCTGCTGGAGTCACGATGAAACACAGGAGAGTTTGCAGTAATCTGTAACTGTACATATATGGAGACAGCGGATAGGAATCAGCTGCTGGAGTCACGATGAAACACAGGAGAGTTTGCAGTAATCTGTAACTGTAGATATACGGAGGCAGCGGACAGGAATCAGCTGCTGTAGACACTAGGAACACGAAGAGTAGAAGTGGTCTGGAAACCACAAACGGTAAACAGGAATCAGCATCAGCTGAACACACGAGGAGGCACTGGAACACCTTCAGAGACTCATGAGGAATGAGACTCCAAGATCAGGCAACGTGGTATTGACCACAGGTGCTTAATATAGGGAGTGTTGCCTGATCAGCCAATTAAGTTAAAGGAACAGAACTGAAGGTTAGAAGGGACTGCACATGCGCAGTACCTCATTATAATGGACGGACACGGTTCCTAGCTACCTTAGAAGTAGCACTCACAGTCCGGTGAGTGACAATTATATTAAGACAGTCCTAGCATGTAAACCTAATTGGCTAGGTACACACTGGAGAATTTTCCGACCAATGCTTTATCTACAATGATTGCACCTGTGACTGAAGGTCTGATCGGTCAGGCAATTCATGCGTACACACTAAACACGTTTTAAACGATTTGTGGAAGACCAACCGTCCAAGTCCTGAGGTTCTGTATCTTCCCCTTGGCCCACTGAGTATTTGCTCCAGGGTAATGGGGAAGGCATGCTTTCACTAGTTCCTGCATAGCCACACCCCTCTTCTGTCTGTTAGAGTAGTCTTTAGATTTTGTTTTCCACAAGCAGGGATGTGATCTGCAGGTCTCAATGAAGTCATTCATGAGCCCAACATTGCGGTCATATGTCATGTCTATATATTAGTTAAAAAATAATAAAAATAACAAAATGCTTATATGTGCACATACCAAATAGGACAGATAGTTTTTAAAAATAATTGTTATTTAATAATAAATATAAGGAAAAAACAAAAGTTGACCATATCATTCAAAAAGAAAATTTAATGGCATGGTTCAGATAAGCACAAGCTTACAAAAAAAATACATAATAGTTTCATAAAGTATGTGCCTTGAAGGTAAAGCTATGATATGTGGAAACACACTCAGACAATCCCATCGTATTCCATGAAATTTTTGAGGTATATTATTCTGACACATCAGCAAACACAAGGTTATTATACAGGAATGAACGTTCACCCACAATGCTCCATTCTGTACCTGTACTAGAGATGAGCGCACTCGGATTTATGAAATCCGAGCCCACCCGAACGTTGCCGATCCGAGTCGGATCCGAGACAGATCCGGATATTGGCGCCAAATTCAAATCTGAAACTGAGGCTCTGACTCATAATCCCGTTGTCGGATCTCGCGATACTCGGATCCTATAAATTCCCCGCTAGTCGCCGCCATCTTCACTCGGGCATTGATCAGGGTAGAGGGAGGGTGTGTTAGGTGGTCCTCTGTCCTTCTATATCTCGTGCTGTTCAGTTAAGTTCTGTGCTGTTCAGTTAAGTTCTGTGCTGTGCTGTGCTGTGCTCAGTCCAGTGGTGCTGTGTCCTGTGCTCTGTCCTTCTGAGGTCAGTGGTGCTGCTGGGTCCTGTGCTGTGTCCTGTTCAGTCCAGTGGTGCTGTGTCCTGTGCTCTGTGCTTCTAAGGGCATAGTTATTTCCCCATTATTCCCAATTTTTTAAACAATAAAAAAAAAAGTTATAAAAAAAATTAAAATAAAAAATTTAAAAAAAAAATAATTATAACCAAATTTGCAAAACCAATCCAGCAGTATATAAGCCCATTGGTACTGCAATATTACCAAGTTCACACATTCAGCAGTAAAAGTCCGGTGGTACTGCTATTACAAAGTTCACTGATTCAGCAGTGTATAAGTCCAGTGGTACTGCTATTACAAAGTTCACTGATTCAGCAGTGTATAAGTCCAGTGGTACTGCTATTACAAAGTTCACTGATTTAGCAGTATAAGTCCAATGGTACTGCTATTACAAAGTTCACTGATTCAGCAGTATAAGTCCAGTGCTACTCTCCTGTGCCGCATATAATTTTTAAAGGCTTTGCCGAGTGTGTGTGGCTTAGGGGTACGCTCTCTTGTGCTACATATAATGGAAAACCAAAATTTGGAGGATAAAGTAGGGAAAGATCAAGACCCACTTCCTCCTAATGCTGAAGCTGCTGCCACTAGTCATGACATAGACGATGAAATACCATCAACGTCGTCTTCCAAGCCCGATGCCCAATCTCCTAGTACAGGGCATGTAAAATCCAAAAAGCCCAAGTTCTCAAAAAAAAGCAAAAAGAGAAACTTAAAATCATCTGAGGAGAAACGTAAAGTTGGCAATATGCCATTTACGACACGTAGTGGCAAGGAACGGCTTAGGCCCTGGCCCGTGTTCATGACTAGTGGTCCATCTTCACCCAAGGATCTTAGCCCTTCTCCTCCTCCCCCCCCTACAAAAAATTGAAGAGAGTTATGCTGTCAGCAACAAAACAGCAAACAACTCTGCCTTCTAAAGAGAAATTATCACAAATCCCCAAGGCGAGTCCAAGGGTGTTGGTGGTTGTCAAGCCTGACCTTCCCATCACTGTACGGGAAGAGGTGGCTCGGGAGGAGGCTATTGATGATGTAGCTGGCGCTGTGGAGGAACTTGATGATGAGGATGGTGATGTGGTTATTGTAAATGAGGCACCAGGGGGGGAAACAGCTGATGTCCATGGGATGAAAAAGCCCATCGTCATGCCTGGTCAGAAGACCAAAAAATGCACCTCTTCGGTCTGGAGTTATTTTTATCCAAATCCGGACAACCAATGTATGGCCATATGTAGCTTATGTAAAGCTTAAATAAGCAGGGGTAAGGATCTTGCCGACCTAGGGACATCCTCCCTTATACGTCACCTGAATAACCTTCATAGTTCAGTGGTTAGTTCAGGAACTGGGGCTAGGACCGTCATCGGTACAGGGACACCTAAATCCCGTGGTCCAGTTGGATACACACCAGCAACACCCTCCTCGTCAACTTCCTCCATGATCTCCATCAGATTGAGTCCTGCAGCCCAAGTCAGCAGCCAGACTGAGTTTTCCTAAAAGAGCCGCTGGCGGGGATGCTGATAACATCTGGTCCGGACTGAAGGACTTGCCAACCATTGCAAACATGTCTACTGTCGCTGCATTGGATGCTGTCACAATTGAAAAAATGGTGGAGGATTATTTTGCTGACACCATCCAAATAGACATGTCAGACAGTCCATATTGTTACTGGCAGGAAAAAAAGGCAGTTTGGAAGCCCCTGTACAAACTGGCTCTATGTTTTAACTGAGTTGTCCCCCCTCCAGTGTGTACTCGAAAAGAGTTTTTAGTGCAGCGGGGAACCTGGTCAGTGAGTGGCGAAGGAGGTTGCTTCCTCACAACGTTGAAAAAATGATGTTTATAAAAATGAATAATCAATTCCTCAATGAAGTACAGCACTGCCCTCCAGACAGTACAGAGGGACCTGTGGTTGTGGAGTCCAGCGGGGACGAATTGATAATGTGTGAGGAGGAGGAAGTACACACTGTAGGGGGAGAGGAATCAGAGGTTGAGGATGAGGACGACATCTTTCCTCAGTAGAGCCTGTTTAGTTTGTACAGGGAGAGATGAATTGTTTTTTTGGTGTGGGGGCCCAAACAAACCAATCATTTCAGCCACAGTTGTTTGGTAGGCCCTGTCGCTGAAATGATTGGTTTGTTAAAGTGTGCATGTCCTATTTCAACAACATAAGGGTGGGTGGGAGGGCCCAAGGACAATTCCATCTTGCAACTTTTTTTTTGGCATTATGTGACCATTCAACAGTCGTTTGCCATGTTCAAAAAGTAAAAGAAAATGCCAACAAATTCAATAAATTAAATCAAAAGTTAAATGCCCTGTCATTATTTAAAACAAGAGGTTTTGACGTGCTAGAATTAGTGTAGTGTTAAGATGTTATAAACACTACACTTGGAACTTGGAGGAGGTATTGTGGCCCCGGTATCAAATTGGGTACCGGGGCCACCCCACTACGCAGTCCAGATACTTGTTTGGTGCAAATCATACAAGTTCAGGGTTTTTAATTTATATTGTGGTGACCCACTCCTCTACGCAGTCCAGGTACATTATTCGGTGCGATTCATACCAGTTGATGGTTTTCTTATTATATATATTGTGGTGACCCACTCCTCTACGCAGTCCAGGTACATTATTGGTGCGAATCATACAAGTTCAGGGTTTTTAATTTATATTGTGGTGACCCACTTCTCTACGCAGTCCAGGTACATTATTCGGTGCGATTCATACCAGTTGATGGTTTTCTTATTATATATATTGTGGTGACCCACTCCTCTACGCAGTCCAGGTACATTATTGGTGCGAATCATACAAGTTCAGGGTTTTTAATTTATATTGTGGTGACCCACTAATCTACGCAGTCCAGGTACATTATTTAATGCGAATCATACAAGTATAGGGTTTTTAATTTATATTGTGGTGACCCACTCCTCTACGCAGTCCAGGTACATTATTCGGTGCGATTCATACCAGTTGATGGTTTTCTTATTATATATATTGTGGTGACCCACTCCTCTACGCAGTCCAGGTACATTATTGGTGCGAATCATACAAGTTCAGGGTTTTTAATTTATATTGTGGTGACCCACTCCTCTACGCAGTCCAGGTACATGTTTTGGTGTGATTAAGACCAGTTGATGGTTTTCTTATTATATTGTGGGGACCACTCCACTACGCAGTCCAGAAAGATACCTCGTTGCAACGTTTTGGACCAATAACTATATTGTGAGGTGTTCAGAATACACGGTAAATTAGTGGAAATGCTTGTTATTGAATGTTATTGAGGTCAATAATAGCGTAGGAGTGAAAATAAGCCCAAAAACTTGATTTTTTAACTTTTTATGCTTTTTTCAAAAAAAATCCGAATCCAAAACCTTAAATCCGAACCAAAACCTTTCGGCAGGTGTTTTGCGAAACAAATCCGAACCCAAAACATTGTGAAAATCGGATCCAAACCACAAAACACGAGACCTCAAAAGTCGCCGGTGCACATCCCTAACCTGTACCAGCTATGATTGGTCCATATCACAAATTAATGCCCATATCTGTGTTTATAAAATTAGAGAGGAGCCAGTTTGGCGGTGTTGGGGAAATAAAAGATGGCAGATGAGGAGCAGGTATCTGTGCAGGTGAAGGAAAAAAGTGTGAGAGTTCATGAAGGAGAGGAGGTGAATGGAGAAGAGAAAATGCATTTAATAGATATTAAAAGTGCAAAGCCAATGAGCCCTAGAGAGATAGAGATGATGGTAAAAGTGCTGGACCAGTACTACGACTGTCAAAAGAAAAGAAACACAGAAGAGTTAATCACAGAAAATAAGTGATTATGCAAAAACTGCTACACCAAATCAGGGAGAAACTGGGGAAGAAAAGGAATACATTTCAAGTCCAGAAGAGGTGGTCCGATTTAAAAAATAAAGAACAAAGAAGGCTTGCGAGAATCCATAAAATATTAAAAAAAGTGAGCATTAAAAGTGCTAAGTTAAAATGTTCTACAACTGTTAAAAAGCATTGTTAGAGATTTCTTTAAAAAATAACGATTATTAAGACTAAAAAAACGTAATAAAACTATTTCCAAAAAGAAGAATACATGAAGAAATGCGCTGCGTGGCTACTAAAAAGTTATAGTGGAAGAAGGTGTAGTCATTATAAAAGAAGAAAAAGTGAGATACCAATTGGAGAATTTAGAGCTTCAATAAAAGTAATTGTAATGACATGTAAACGTTTTATGAAATGCTAGGAGCACCCTGTTCCGTTATAATAACCAAAATGGTGTCTGTTTTAGTGATGCTATGGACCAACAGGCCAGCTTGATTAAAAAAATAACAAGGGGGACCGCAACATAAAGTTATTTCAAAGAGAGTCCAAGGTGAGGAAATTGTGCTTTGCACTGTGCTAAAAATTTACTTGAATTTTGTTTCTTCGTTAGACAAGATTAAAATGTTTTTTCCTTTCCTTATACCATTGTCATATCTGACAAAAGTTCTGAAGGAGAGAAGGATGCAACACGCAGTAATATTTGTGGTCCTTCGGGTGGTGAGAAAGGTATGGTGGAGAGGATGGAAAAGCTGAACAAATATTTTACAGAATTAAGGGTGAACATCAATAATGTTAAGAAAAAGTTCAAGAAACTTGGAAAAAATTCCTGGAATTGTTTCATATATGGGAAAGTTATATCAGAAAGCAATAGCCAGGTTAATTGTTAAATATGTCTGTGGATTTATAAGTGATGCAATTTTTTTTCCCCTGCTATATCCATTTTTATGGATACTGTCTACTAATAAATGTGTTGGATTAAAAGAGCATGATTTCTTTGGTGCACTAGCAATAAATATATATATTTACCAGTGTTCTTTCCAGTCAATTTTGCCAGCCTGGTGACATTAAGAAGCAGCCGTGTGGGGGTAGTTGTAATACTATGCAATAATATTGAAAAATGTTGGTAATTATTGCCCACAAGGACTGGTCAGACTGGTGGTCAGTGGTCTAAACAAACACTGTTGGCTGTAGTGCTCACATAGTGCCTGTTCTAATAGAAGAAAGGATGGTTTATTCTAATAGGACCTTGGGCCCCAGGAGCCGGGTGGCAAGTAAAAACAGCCGGGTGGAGCACCCGGGAAATAAGTGCTGGGGAGAACACTGTTTACTTGCAATAAAGTCATAAGTATGAAAAATGTTGAATGCAAATTTATAGTTTTATCCAAATCACATCTATAGAATACAATGCAACATGCTTTTCTTGTAGACTAGATGTACACAGGTGTATAATTATGCAAGCAGACATAGCCCATACACATCTATAGAATACATAGATATGTGCTTTTCTTGTAAACTAGATATACACTGGTTTTTAATTATGGAAGCAGACATCTCCAATACACATCTTTAGTAGACTGTACAGTATATTTCTTGTAGATTGTACTGACAAAGGTAAATAATTAAGCAAGCATCATCATCATCATCATTTATATTGTGCCACTAATTCTGCAACACTGTACAGAGAACGCACTCCCATCAGTCCCTGCCCCATTGAAGCTTACAGTCTAAATTCCCTAACATACACAGACAGACAGAAACACATACTAGGGTGAATTTTGATAGCAGCCAATTAACCTACTAGTATGTTTTTGGAATGTGGGAGGAAACTGGAGCACCCAAAGGAAACCCACGCAAACACGGGGAGAACATACAAACTCCACACAGATAAGGCCATGGTCGGGAATCGAACTCATGACCCCAGTGCTGCGAGGCAGAAGTGCTAACCACTAAGCCACCGTGATGTGTATAGCAAACATATGCTATACACATCAAGGCAATACACATTAGAAGCACCTAAATGCCATTTGACTGATGTGCGGACACCACACGAGGTGGGAGAAGTGAAGACATCATAAATTTACATACACATACCCCGAATGGAGTCGCAGTATGAGGAACTATCGGCAGTTGATCGTGGAATCGGTTGCAAATTCATACACACTACATGATCAGAAGGTGATTGGAACGAGATTATCAAAAAGTACAACCAACCAAATGAAACGACAATTGGCACTTTGGAAGGACTGTCGTGTAAGTATACACACTTATGTGATATCTGACCGAACAGTCATATATCGGCTGATTGGCCCAATGATTGGCTGAAAAACTTCCAATGTGTACCTAGCCTAAGTTATATTAGACAACTAATAACTATACTCAAAATCTGCTATTTAACTTACAAAGAACAGTTAATGGATACACATTGCCAATATGTTACCTGTCATCCACCTGATATAATTTAAACATTACAAGCCTGATTCATTAAGGAACGTAAATGCCTATACCTGCCTTATTTTGCGTAAAATCACTCTGTGTATGCCCAGAACCAGACCACATGCTAGTGAACGCAAGAACATCCAATTCAACTTCGAGCGCAAAGAACCTTTAGGATACAGGGAGGGTGCTGGGCGTATGCATGTAGTCAATGTACAGTAAGGGTGTGCCAAGTTCGAGTGCACGTAGCAGCATCTGTTTCAAGCTTTGGGCATCTCTAAGGTATATGTTTATCTGCTATATCACTTGCACCAGCTACAGGTTAGTAGTAAGTGCAGATTACTAGTGATGACGGTCATGTATACATACTAGAACATATGTTTGCAATAAGCCAGTGTAAAAATGCAGTTTATGTATAGTAGATATTAATAACAGCCTAATAAATGTATTTTATGGAAGAAGATAAAACAGCTTTTTTTTATTTTTAACGTTTTGTCGTTAATGACTATATTATCAACAGATAACATTAACTGGATTTTATTTTTTTGTGTGTTCTTTTGGGGCTTTATATTTTACATATTGATTGAACGTATCCTGCAGTATCAGAGCAAAGCATACCTAGATCTGTATTCAACATGAGACGTTTTTTCAGATCTGCTCCTTGGTGAATACATGTGTATGCCTGATTTACGTGCATTTTAAAAATAAATGTGTTTTAGGTATGTTTTACATCTCTTAATGAATCAGGCCCTACATCTCAATAAACCAAAATTCACAGATAACATCACAATAAATGAAATATGACAGACACACAATGCATAATAATAATGTTTCAACTTTCCAACCATAGCAGCAGTGTACTTTAATGATTCCAGGTTATCACAAAATGTGATGCTACTGGACTAAGAACTTTTTAATCATCACCCGTTTCTCACAGTTTAATGTACTTTTTAATCCTTGGCCCTGTCTAGGTATATACACCAGAGCATCGGCGTATTATTTGTATTATTATTTCATGTTATTAGGTACATTTTGCCCTTGCTATTACCTGCAACATTGTATGTATTAGAAATAGAAAGAATATTGCCATATTGTGTGAAAAAAACAGGACAGCAGAAGTCATTTTGCTTGTGCTAGCTAAAATAATTACCATTTGTCTCAAATGCCCATTGTTATGAGGTGTGGCGTAGACCTGTTTTGTAATGTCTTAGTAACTTGACATAGCTAGCTGGCAGTCCATGTTAATTAGCTAGGTCAACAGGTAATCTGAGAGGTAATTAGGTTAGAACTTCTAGATTATATGCAATGTGCCTATACAGTAATATAGTGGCTGAAATAGCATTGGGAAATGTATTAATACGTATCAATATAAATGTTATTGTATCAAAATGTGTCCCAGACTCAGATTGTGTAATGTTGCAGATACAATGTGTCAAATGTCTTGTTTCACGCATGCGTGAAGTGTCATTCCTTGATGTTATATTGTAACCCTTTGTTTAGTGTATCCAGTTAAATAGCTAATTGAGTCAATCCATTCCATTATATAATCAAGGTAACAAAGACTGTATGTCTAACAGTTAAAGTGTACACTGATAGACCCCTGCTGTAAGGGGGAGGATTGAGACATTTGACCCTACTCCCTGTGTATACAGCCAAGAATATAGGGAGAGCGGAATGTCAACAGAGCTATTCTAGCTTGGAGCATACTGGTGTACAAGACATCAGCGAAAAGGACTCTGAGCCAGCCATCGTGGTGCCACTGGAGGAAACCCTACCTGGACAGGGTCTGTGTGTGCGAGTTTCCCAAGCAGGGCAACATAGTAACTGTCTAGCTAAAAGGTAGTAGTAACATTGCAGGAGAATAAGACTCTGAGGGGCATATTCAATTGTCGGCGGAAACGCCGAAAATCTCGTGCTCGCGTTATTACGGTAGTTTTCTCGCTGGATTTCAGCTCGCAGCTCCCTGAGCCGCGAGTTGAATTCCAGCTAACTATTACCGTAATAACGGTAGTAGTTTTAACGCGGCGGGGAATCGGAAGAACTGAATATGCCCCTGAAAGAGACAGAGATTACCGTGTTTCCCCGATAATTAGCCCTACCCCGATAATAAGCCCTACCCCCGGTTTTCGTTAATGTTCCAAAATAAGCCCTACCCCGTAAATAAGCCCTACCTTAATCCCGATTTGTAATGGTCCCTGCACGTCAAAACATGGCCCCAACTCCGCCTCCCTGCATGAAATGGATGCCGCTGTGGCATACAATCACAGCTGCAGCCAGCGCTCACGCACCCTCCCACCTGCGCGACAGCGTCATCGTACGGTAGCAGCGCCGCGGAGGAGAGAACAGAAAATAAGGAGAGAGAAGAAGGAAAGAAACGGTAAAGTATTAAAAAAAAGACTGAGGGGGCATGATAAGGAAAAAAAGAAAGACTGAGGGGGCATGATAAGGAAAAAAAGCAGGACTGAGGGGGCATGATAAGGAAAAAAAGCAGGACTGAGGGGGCATGATAAGGAAAAAAAGCAGGACTGAGGGGGCATGATAAGGAAAAAAAGCAGGACTGAGGGGGCATGATAAGGAAAAAAAGCAGGACTGAGGGGGCATAACAGTCATCATTTTATTTCTTATCCTGTCTGTTTTGACCCCCAGACATGAGTGCAAAAAGAAGGAGCTATACTGTTGAGTATAAGAAAGCAATTGTGGAGGACTCACAAGGCAAGAATCTTTCAGCTTTCTGTAAAGAAAAGATGTTGGATCTCAGAATGGTTTGAAAATGGCGAGCGGAGTACAATAAGCTCACTCAACAGGTGGATGAGGGAAAAGCTAAGAAGCGCAGGTCTGGATCAGGTCGGCAACCCTTATATCCTGAGTTGGAAGACATCATTGGTGAATGGATTGCTGACAGGAGAGCAAAGGTGTTGGTTGTACGCAGGGCTGATATTCAAGCATTTGCCCTTGCAATGGCACCACAGTTTGAAATGGTCCCAGAAGGATTCAAAGCATCACAACACTGGTTGGATGGTTTCCTTCAGCGATATGAACTGTCTCTAAGAAGATCAACAACACTGTTTAAGCTGGAAGATGTTGAAGTTATTAAACGTGCACTTGGATTCAAGTCCTTTGTTGATGGGATCGACTTTTCAAAATACCAAACCTGCAATATGATTGCTATGGATGAAACTGCAGTGTTTATGGGTCAAGGATCTCAAACGACAGTTAATCACAGGGGTGCCACGTCAATCTATATTCCCACCACTGGCTACGAAAGTGCACGGGTTACCTGTGTTTTGGCAATTCGTCTGGATGGAAAGAAAGCCACACCTCTAATCATCAGTAAGGGCAAGAAAGATAAGATTGAACGTGTTTCAGGCATTTACGTTCTTGAAACCGAAAAAGCCTGGTGCACACAAGCAGTTATAAGGAAGTGGCTGGATTTAATGCTGCCACGTGTTTTGCGAGGTGACCAAAGAGGTCTGATCGTCTGGGATTCAGCCAGCACTCACCGCGCTAAAGACATGAAGATCTTCCTTGCAGAGAGAAGAATAGATCAAGTAATGATTCCCGCAGGAATGACTGCCTATCTTCAGACCCTTGATATTGCAATAAACAAGCCTTTCAAGGACCATTTGCGCATGGAAGTCAATGACTACATTGAAAATAGAATGGAAAGAAATCAGCGTGGAAACTTTGTGAAGCCCCGTCTGCAAGAGGTCGTGACTTGGGTGAAGAAGTCATGGGATAAAATTACTGACAGCTGTGTCGCCAATGCACTATGAGCAGGCTACCTGGACAAGACATGCTCATTTACGGAGAGCTATATTGCTGGACATGACAGATTGGGTCCACTTCTTCTGCAGGAAATGGAGGCGCAAGAAATCCAGGCCGGAATTCGGGGTATGGACACTTATGATGATGTTGTTGAAGAAGATGACATGACCATTTTTGAATAATGGTAGGATTTTTTGTTCACATTTACCTGTCTCTTGAAAATGCTTTAAATGTTAACTAAAATAAGACCTACCCCGAAAATAAGCCCTATGCTGTTTTTTTTTAACCAAAAAGAAAATAAGACAGTGTCTTATTATCGGGGAAACACGGTATTACTTTGGAGTGCTGACTGCAATTGGCTGCTGGAGGATACATGCTACCATTACCCTGTACCGTGAGAACGTCTTGTGGTGTTGTGCTCTCATAATAAAGCCTTATTTTGGATATACTCTGGTCTACTTGAGAGTTGAATCCCACAGAGGGTAACTGCCATCCCAGCTAAGGGTGGTAGTCTCACACAGGTATATTCAACAATGTTCCTCATCGCAAATTCTGTAACGGGCCATTAGAACCTGTAAGTAAAGTGATAGAAATCGCAATCACTTTACCATAAACTATTGGCGGTGACAGGCTACTATCTCGGCTAAACAATGTTAATAAATTGTTACTAAATAGGCAGGTAAATACAAGCGGATTTGAAGTAAGCAGCACCGTGGATTTCCACTATCAAAAACATGACCTGAAATGGTTTAATCTCTGCAACACCACAGAAACGTACAATTGGTAAAAATTACAGTGATCAGTTTTCCAACCTTGTTGGACAAGATAATACAATGGTTTTTTTTTATAATAGCAGGGAGCCTAGGTGGAATTCCCTTATAAAACCAATGATTCAATGCAATGCACTACCTGAAAAATAACGTTATTTTGGAGGCTGGAACACGATTAAAAAGTTAATAGAAACCTGTAGGAATAAGAGGCGAACTAGAGTCTCGTAATATAGAAAACATCGTTAAGTGTTTGAAATGGATTGTGTTGAGAAGTAAGCTTTAAAAGTTTAGCCCACGGACATAGCAATCTCTACTTCTCTACTAGGAAGCGAAATCACCAGACCTTCTGTTAATGGCCGCCTGAACAAGCTGCCACGTGGTCTAGTAGTGTGGTGACGTCATGACGGCAGTGACGCAGCTCCAGCTGTGGCCGTGTGCAGCGTGTCGGCTCCCGCAGCCATTGCAGCTCAGAGAGGTCTCTGCTTGAGTGTCACGGCGCAGGCTCGCTGTAGCGCAGCCGCTCTGAGGTGAGTGCCCTACCGCGCAATCTCCAGCTATCAGCCCTGCTGGCGCAGCCGCAACACGGAGCTCGGGCTCCGGGGCTCTGCCAGCAGCTCCGCCCCGCACAGCGCTGTCCGTGCATAACAACGGGAGATTGAGAGTCGGGAAACTGATGGGGGGCTACGAAAAGGCGGGGAGGTGGCTGCAGGCCTAGCTAGGCCCATGCGCATGCAATCGTTTAATGGGGTGGCTAGGAGTGGACTGGGTATCATGCCTGGATTTATACAGAGAGCTTGCTATACAGAGAAGGCCATATATGTGGACATATATGGAGTCTCACATATGTGTGTGTGTGTATATATATATATATATATATATATATCTCGTATAAATGTATGTACATATAGATTGTGTTCATGCTTATTATGATACAGAATAAAGGGTCAGCTCTATTAGTTGTATGTGAATAGGGACCATTATGTGAGACATGCAATGGGGATACTTGATCACATATCATATTCTTTTGCCTATTCTGTTAATTACAAAGAGATCAAACCAAAACTTGTGATATTTTTTTTTAGTATCAATTGACATCTATTGTCTGTGTTTGTGGACTTACTGTAGATTGGATATTTCCCCAAATGTGTGTACCACATTTTTTCACCTGGGTACATTTTTTGTTTGTGTGTGTGATTATTATATTTTTGGTACTTGTTAATTATATGTGCATCACTTGAAACAGAGACACTACCCATCTGTCATTTCAAGGAGCATTCATTTATCTTGAGGTTGAGTGGGAAGCTTGCGCTGCTAAACCTCTCTCTCCCCTCAAGAGCCCTGCAACTGCCTGCCAATTGTTTGTCATTGGTAACAAGGTGGGCAGAGGTGAAGGGGGCATTATGGGAATGCTACAGAGAAGTAACTAATCCTCCTTGTCAAGGAGCACCTATATCAGTGTAACCAAAATGATAGATAAGTGGGGTCCATGTATTCAAATGCAAGCGTAATTAATACATACCTGTTTTTTAATATTGTGTAGTGTACACAACTTCAATAATTACCTAAATTACAGTTTTGGATTTATTTATTTTTTGCTTTTTTTAAGTGTACTGATTACACCCTCTGGAAGCCTAACCATATTAGTATGTCTTATGTTATGCAGACATACTGTTAGAAAATAATGAAATATTGCATCTATTTTAAAATGATCTACATACTTCTCTATATTACTGGTCGCCAGTCACCAACTTTTCAAAATAAGTACTATTCTGATCATCTCTGTATGTTTTTAATATACAACTCATTGTTGTGAAAACCACACTACATCTCCAGTGTGGGTGCTGTGTAGCGCATGTAGTGTGTAAAGCAAGGGATTACAAGGAATTAAATTGATCATCTTTAGGCTAGGTACAAACTGAATAATTTTCAGACTGACCTGTTTTCTCAAACAATTGTACCTACGACTGATGGCCCGATCAGTCTGGCGATTCATGTGTACAAACTGACAAGATTTACCTACAGATATGAGCTTCATCTGGTCCTCTAGTCTTCAGAGAATGACAGCACAATATTCATTCATTCCTGTCGCATTGTTACTGATTAAAACCACCATGTTATAGCGATCCACAAGTCTTGGCAAATTTTGTTAGCTTCTGTGACTCTGAAATAAAATATTCTGTCTCGGAACAAACAAATTAATTATTCCATCTACAGCACTCTACATTTATTCACCGGGACATTCTTTGCTAGCATCGGCTGAAAATGGCACGACTCTGTAAATTCTGTGGAGATCGTGAGCATGAGTGCATACACACTACACGATCGGAAGGTGATTGGGAGGAAAATATTAAACAGTACGACCAACCAAATGATCCGACAATTAACACTTTGGGACGACTTTCGACCATTGTGTCTTTATACACACTAACCCAACTTCCGTCCGAACGGTTGTATGTCGTCTGATTGGTCCGATGATTGGACGAAAAAGTTCCAGTGTGTAACTAGCCTTATACTTAGAATACTATGTTATTTGTAAGCTAAGGTAATTTTTTTTTTTAGTAGAGATGCATGTCGCTCCTTTTGTGTATTTAAATTGTAGTTGTATGTGTATTCATCTACAAAACATTTTAGTGGGAGTAGTCAACACAAAACATTTGACGTGCGTTTTAATTGTGATTTTTGAAAACATGACCTTTAGTATTTGAAGGTAGTAAGTGTAATACTGTCTTCCACATTATTTAATTAGAAATAGATGCACCCACAGGTGACTGTAATAAGGTATTTAAAACCTCATATGTGATCTTCAGTAACATTGGGGGACTAGCCTAGTCTTCTGAAGGACTTTCTTATTCATTATTGCATTGTGATGTCACCGTATAAAATAAAACTATATATAGTGCAACAGCTCTACTGAGTAATCAAATAAATACAGACTCTGATGAAACATATTCGCAAATAACAGTCTCAAAGTCTCATCATAAAATTGGGTTGGTACAGTATCCCTTGGGATACAGGCACCCAATACAAAAGAAACCTGAACCCTTAAATCGCAACCTATTAAAATCTACACTTAACTTCTCACTGACCGAGGAAATTACCAGAACAACTGGAATGCGACTGCTGCAAAATCCGAAGATGCTTGAGTCCGGCGCTTCATTGTGATGACAGCGCAGTTCACGCAGCCTAACCATTAACCCTTAATGTTAACATGCCTGTTTAAATGTAGATGTTGCTGTCTTCAGTGATGTCACAATGAAGCGCCGGCATCCAGCATCTTCGGATTTTGCAGCAGTCTCTTAAGTCTTCCATCGGTGAGAAGATAAATGTAGATTTTAATTAGGTCATTGATTTAAGGGTTTGGATTTGTTTTGTAGGTGTATTCTGTGTTGGTATCCCAAGCAACAGGATACCGATTACCATTCATAAAATCAGTCCTATTTTGATCTTCAGCATCAGAGATCACAAGTCTATGGATGATGTCCCTCCGGTCAATATGGGTGTCCTTAAAATTATTTGCAACGCTTCTCATGCATTTCTTAAAACAGTGCTCACTTAATCAGACTGTTTGTCTGAAGTAATTTTATAATGAATGAATTACCTGTATCAATTTATGGAATTATTTTATTACCGATGACCATATTACTCTAGTCTAAAAACAAAAATTGTAGGTGAAATAAAGTATATAAACTTACTTACACAGGATATTCTATGGCTATTTGCCTGATGTAAAGGTAAACACACTTTGATCACATGCTATATTGTTCTAATACTCAGTGGAACTGTTTTGCACTATATATTGGGTTTTTTTCTGTTCGTGGTACCAAAGTGAAATTATGAATCGGGAAATATTCCAGGCTAGTGAGTAGGCACCACTGAGGATTTACCGTATTTGCCGGCGTATAAGACGACTTTTTTGACCTGAAAAACATGCCTCCAAGTGGGGGAGTCGTCTTGTGCGCCGGGTGCCAAACTCAGGGGTCTCAGGGGTGCCGCGGGCCAGCCATAAAAAAACCCAAACAGAAACACTTACCAATCCGCGCGGCGCCGGGACCCAGCATCCTCCTCTCTCACGCAGCCTGTCATATATCAGTGACAGGCTGCGTGAGAGAGGAGGATGCTGGGTCCCGGCGCCGCGCGGATTGGTAAGTGTTTCTGTTTTTTTTTTTTTTATGGCTGGGGCGCGGCAGAGGGGGCAAAGTGAGAGAGGAAGAGAGGGACAGATAAGAGTGACAGGAGGGGGACAGCAGAAGAAGGTAAGTGTTATTAGTATGTGTTATGTTATGTTTGTTTTATGTTATGTCATGACAATGCAGAGTGTGTGATCAGCATATATGAGTGTGTGTGTGATCAGCATATATGAGTGTGTGTGTGTGTGGGGGCCAGTGACTTAATGCAGTGTGTGTGTGGGGGCCAGTGACTTAATGCAGTGTGTGTGTGGGGGCCAGTGACTTAATGCAGTGTGTGTGTGTGGGGGCCAGTGACTTAATGCAGTGTGTGTGTGTGGGGGGGGGGGGGGGCAGTGACTTCATGCAGTGTGTGGGGGGGGCCAGTGACTTCATGCAGTGTGTGTGGGGGCCAGTGATTTAATACAGTGTGTGTGTGGAAGGTGTGCGGAAGAGGGGGTAGTCTTATACGGCGAGTATATAACAAACTCTATAATTTTGAGTGGAAATGTTGGGGGTCGTCTTATACGCCGGCAAATACGGTAAATGCCTCATTACAATCACCAGTATTTAAGCATCTGAGTATTTATGACCGATTTAATTAATGTGGAAGTCCGTATTACACCATTACCTTATTTCCTATTTCTCCTGGTCTTTTTTTCACTGAGGAATTCTCTGCTCTAACTTAACGTGTGTAAGGAGTCTGGTGACCTTTTTCCTCATGACTGCATGAGGTAATATTTTTAATATATTCCAGAGTCAGTGGCCACAACAGATTGCATAGTGTGATTATTTTGTATTTAATTTTTTAAGAATTATTCCCTAAAATGTTAACTTGATATGGGATCCTTGGTTTTTGTTATCAGAACTCTGTCTCTATATATATATATATATATATATATATATATATATATATATATATATATATATATATATAGACAGATGTTATAGACAGAAAATGGACACGCCAGTATAAAGTCACATAATAGGATGTTGGGCCACCATGTGAGTCCTTGTGTAATGGCATTGAGTCTACTGATGCCTGGAGCTCTGCAGGATTAATGCAGACTTGCACAAGAATCAATGTGGTCGATGGTGGTGGAAAATACTATCTTCAGCATCATTTCCAAAATGTCCCATGAATGCTTTATTGGGTTCAGATCTGGTGACTCAGAAGACCATAATATATGGATAGTTTCAGTGTCATGATTATTAAACCAGTGGGTTGACCACATGTGTTCAGTGGATGGGAGCATTGTCATGCTGGAAAACACACTTCTTAGGAAAGTGAATGCTGCAACATGTGGTGAAGATGATCACTTGGTACCATTAAGTAGTGAATTCAATGGATCTTGCTTTCTAAGGCAATAACTGCACCCAAACCATTCTAGATAAATGGGGCCAAAATTGTTCACTTTTGGAAATGAGCACACAACTGTAGGGTTTGTCTTTTTTTAGGCTGGCGTCATGTACACTACTGTTTGAAACGTGGTGAAGGTCATTCATCTACCTTCCTCCATTGCCTGGTAGTACAGTTGCTTGTGCTATTTGCACCACTGAATTTTCAAATGTGATTGACAGGTGTGTTGAGTGGTTTATGCACTGTTAACCAGCTATATCATGCTTTGTGGAGTTCAGTACACAATCCAGTGGTGTGAGAGAGGGTGAAAGTGAAACTATAATTCTCTGCTCCCTGTCTAGGTGATGATGCAACTTTAAAACATAGTTTTGAGTTTTAAAGTAACCCTATCATGTGAATGAAGGTAACAATTCTATTAAATGGCACATATTTGAGCAGGCTTATCCATTTGACTATAAATTTTATCTACAATTACATTAGAAAAATGTGACAATTATGGAATGAAAATTGAATGTGGAATCATATATTATGTTTTACAATACACAAAATAGTGAATGATTCCAGACAGGGGAGTTTTGTAAATAATTCCTAGGTCTTCATGCACAAATCTTCAGCTATACAGTAGAGTAAGACCAATTGACCATGAGCGGTTTGTTTGTATCAAGAAACAAATGCAAGCCACATATGAAAAAGCAAATAAATACTATGTATATACATGCATTAGATATGTGGTTCACATGCAGTACATCAGCGTTTGATTTGCACATTTATGATTACATCCAGAACTTTTTCCATTCATTTCAGTGGTGTTTCCATTGTGTGTGCTAAATGCACAAACCCCGCTGATGTGAATAGGCTATTGAAATGAATGTAGGAAGCTGAAGCTGTGTACATCAAAATTAAATTTAGGCAGCATGCCCCCCTCCATTCCTCATTCAAATTTCTCAAACTGTGCTTTGCAGTCTGGACTGGCACTCGCTGTAGTAGACGTATGAGTATGGATTGGTTTCCACCATTAACGGGGATATCTGCAGCATGAGGTACCTTCATCATAGTGGTACCAGCAAAGGCTGTTCAGGGTAGGGCTTGGAGCCTCTATGACCCACAGCACAGACCACCAACCCTCTGCTGAAGAGCGCTGGTGTTCTTGACACAATTGGTCTGTTTGTACCAGGGTAATGAGGCATATTGAGATTCCTAGGAGTGGCATATTTTGCCTCCAAAGAGGCTCCCATTATAATGGTAACTGGTTAGAAAGATCTTGTTCCATTTTACTAAAGTTTTTTTTAATTAAAACTCTAAATGATTAGTAACTAAACTTTTATTACCCATACCCTTGTTTACCAATTTATTAATTATATGTGAAAATAAAAACATAAGAGATAACTCAAACTACTCTGGAGTTCTGCTACAGCATGTGAGAAGAATCAATTGGCCAGGAATGTCAATAGCCACCCAGCCAATCACAAGAAGTTTGCATGCTAGCCGGGATGTGATTGGCTGGTGGTGAAAGGGAGCCCTGGGATCGCCCTACTTTGATCAAATTTCAATGAAGGTTAATTGTTTTTACAACACATTAATACATTAAATCACCAGTGCTGTGCAGCTCCATTCATTTCATTTGGTTTTCAACATGTAGCGCACAACCCCATTGAAATGATTTGGCTATTGATATTTTGTAAATCAAAACAAAAAACAGCCAATGTCACAGTGGTATAACCGCTCATGTTAATTTCCTGTATGTATGTACACCATTCACTCCCATGCTTTGAATGTAGTGAAATTAAACAAACCGCATAAAAAAAGCAAGTAAGAATGCAAATGAGTGTGGGTATATAGAATGGATTTTTTTTTTTGTTTGCATGCTTTGCAATTTTGCTACAAAATGCTACTCGCTGCAGTGTTGAAACGCCAGCGGGCAACTAGTCTAAACGCACAAGACCTGAGACGCTCATTAACTCCTGGTGAAGTCCACCGAACTTTAAAAAACTGTTTACACCTAAGCAATACAGCAGCACTTGTGTTGTCCCAGTCTTCTTCCGCTAGGCTCTCTAATCTGATTCTTTGATCTACTATATGAAATAAGATCCTCAGGGAAGTTTGGAACACAAGAATTCTCTGTGGATTACACCAGAATCTGCTGATTTCTGAAATCCACGAAATGTCAGAAATCAGAGTATTACCCATAATCCATTTGACACTGTTGCATGACTGGTGTCACATTAAAGTCTTGGAACACCAGTATCAAAGTTGTAAGTCATCCATTGTATGTAGTGTTCCTATGTAACTTTCCATTCTATTAGACATTTTTATTATAGAGGTGATCTCTGTACTTGCTTTAGTATAGATATTATATTGGTAACAAGTGGTTCTTTAATTGTCATTCACATTGAATAGTTAATAAGAAGGGAACATTGGGATTATTTTAATCACTCACTTTGATTACAACGATGACAGTTTTTCTGCTCCATTTAATAAAAAATCATCCCGGAACTGTGCTTTCGATAGGAGGCTGTCCTGGCGATGATTTCACTTACCTTCAAAGTCCCGTTGTTTTGCTCTCCACTCTGGTCACTGTGGCAAAGTTGCTTTGCGCAAGTGTGTGGTCACGATAGTGACCAGAGTGGAGAGCAGGGAAGCTACGGTGAGGAATTTGAAGATACTCATAGGCTTTAATGGACTACTCCATCATCAGACGGCGTTGACTGAGGACAAATTTCAGAACTTGTTAAATCAAGCAAAACTGCAATCCCCATAGAAATCTATGGGGGCTAGTTTTGCATATGAAGTCTGTGGGATCCTTTAATTATAACTAACTTCAAAACTTGATTATATAGTCATTTATACTAAAAACAAAAAATAAAGTTGCAATTCCAGAGGTAGGTTTGTGGAACATATAACACTGCAGTTCTGTTTTTCAGGAAAGAGTTAACCATTAATCTTGCACTTTAGAATTCCCTTTTGCCATGTAGAGCTCTCGGGGACTAATTATATCCTTCCCATACTGATGAAGTGCAAACCTCTAGGGCATTTATGTTGAAGATGCCTTGCATCTAGCAGCAAAACTGCTATATAGTTAAAGGAACAGTCCTCCCAAAAATAGGAAGTAAGCAGAAATAAAAGTTCTTGCTGAACATTTGTTCACATAACATGAATAATTCTTGTAATAAGTGGCTAAACACTAGTGAATTGGATAAGCCTTTTGATGTTTTTTTTTTCAGTCTGGTGGAAATGTTGGTGTTTCAGTGCTCATGCACAAGGGTGTTGATAACAGGCATTTGATGTGTGTTCTTAAAGCCAGGGAAAAGTGCTTTAATGCTGATCATTCAAACATGATATAAGCCAATGGTCTTGTACATACACTTGTTTGCTTTGTGTCAGTTTCGGCGTTGCCTCAAGCAATGTTTACAAGTATTAATGCTCTACAGTTCTGGCGGTGTTGGGGACACTCTTTTGAGTGTTCAGTTAAAATCAAGGTTAAATATGAGCTTGTATGAGGCATGTTATGTTTTGATGATAGTTTTATCTTTTTAAATTAGCCAAGACAAACTTTCCTGAATAATAAATGTGTAGCTTTGCAACAAAAACATTTGGGTTATCACATCAAATAGCTATGACTGCCTTCACAACCAATCATGTGTCAGCTAGCAGAATTTGTTAGAAATATTTAGTCTAACATAATACTTAGCTTTTATATGTATGCATATTTTAAAGGCGCTGTGGGTACACACATTGTTTATTAAAAAGAAAACAAAAAAACCTAGCAAGGTCTGTGATCATCAGCACGGATCTTGTGCTAGGGGTGGACCAGCTGCAACAGATACGCCTCCACACAGGCATATTTCTGGCTTCCACCTCTACGTTGTACATAAGGTGTGTAAAACGCCCCTACTGTATTTTCCCCTACACTTGACCACCTCTTTCCTCCCACCTCTCTAAGCATAGAGATGCACAAGTGTCTGACACGTATATGTCTGCATACAGACATGCATGTATGCCTGTTTTGCATATGTGCAGTAAGCAAAGGCACATTTTACCCTAACAAAGTGAACTTGTGCCCAATTATACATGAGTGCCAGAGGATATCAAAAGCAAGTTGTTTTTTTTTTTGTTTTTTTTTTATATAGGTTATAACCGGCTTAAATGGTTGTCAATGGCAAAACTGAAATATGCCATTGCACACACGAAAAATTGAATATGATTGTGCCAAATTGTAGTAAAAGCATAGCAGGCAAGAAATCGACAATCACAAACCTCTAAACCCTGGTTAGTATTAGATCAAAGCTCACTTCTGTCGATTTTTCAAGTCTCTATAAAAACACCTTGATGCGTTCTCTTGACAACAAGCTGTAAGAACCACCATAACTACTCGCCGCTTTTTGTTGCAGACTGTTGTAGTATGTCCTCTTTTGGGGGTGTCCTTTTAGTACAAATGGATAGCACATCCCCTGTCCCTTATGTAGACGTTAGCATATTGTACAAGTAATCCCTATAAACCCCTATTCATTATACCTTTAAAAAAAAAAGAGAAATCCGCACCTTTTGCATAAATTGAACAAAATATGAACACTTACCATGCAATTTTTTTTAAAGCAAAAACATAAGAAATATTTTTTGCTATCCATCATTGCCCAACACGAACTACGCTCCTCCTATTCAGCACAGCATTCATCCTCACTCTTCTGTCTTGATTGGATGTAGTTAAAGGATAAATGAACAACTTAAAATCACCACACTGTGCTCACTAGGGCTTCCAATTAATAAATAAATAAAACCATGTGTCTTCCTTCTCTGAATAATCGGGCTGCCAAATGTGGGACATGGTGTAAGTTGTTTAATGGTCTAACCATTTAATCAAGGAGACCGTGAGCCTTGCAGTGTCCGTCACTTCCCTTCACTCTGATCGCCACTGGAGGGCCATTTTTTTTTTTGTTTAACTCTGAGCACAATAGACATAAAAAATGAATGTCTGTGTCTTCAGCTTTCCGATCCTCAAAAGCATAAATTTTGCATCTCTATAAACGATAATAGTCAGTGACCATGAGTACTAATGCACTCTGAGAGCATTAGTAATCATGGTCAGTGACTATTATCGTTTATATAGCGCTCATCATATTATACAGCGCTGAACCGTGGACATGTAGTCATTCACATCAGTCCTTGCCCCATTGGAGCTTATGTTCTTAACTCCCTAACGCGCACACACGACTAGGGTACATTTTGTAAGAAGCCAATTAACTTGCCAGTATGATTTGGACCTGTTGAAGGAAACCCAGATAAAACCACACAGATAAGGTTGGAATTTTGCCATTAGATTTTTATTGTCTTTTATATAGAAGTATGTTGTACTTATAGTGCTGTTTTTTTTACCTAAGCACTTTAGGCTGCCAGGGATTGCAGAGTGACCTGTAGTTCACCATGTAAATCTACATTTTTACTACCACGCACCCACTGCTATGATTATTCCTGTAAGTCTTTCATGACACCTGATTGCTTTTTGAAATCAATCGTTCACCCGCCCTTCAAGATGTCAGTTTAATGAGTAAGTAACAGGACTATTCTTGTCACATTCCTTTTTTTTTTGTGTGTTTTCTTTTAAATATCTAACTATAAGTAAACAGCCTTGAACAATGCTGATTAAATATAAGAAGCCTGAAAATAAATTGCATTGTAAAGTTTCACTCAGACTTTACACTGCAGCTTTCTTAAAACGTATTATGGAGTTTCTCCCAAAGTCATACAGTGGCTAAATGGGTACTGATATGGAACAAGAATTCTGATGCCAAGGCATGGTGTGTCTGGTATGTACAAAGCATTTTGGTAAATTGGAAGAATGCAAACCAAATGCTCACTGAAGCTTATGCTGTTTCATACACCACTTTCCCTATTCCAGAGTGATTTTTTTTTTTTCATGGTACAGTTACACCAAAAAAACTGTCTTGGTTCCTGCTTTCTTTAAATGATAGGCCAGATCTAGTGTGCTGGGCGCCGCCGGATTGGTAATTTTTTTTTTTATTTTTTTTTTATCTCTTCCTGGCCATGGCGGGATGCAGAGGGGCCACAGAGTGTGTGGAGGATGATGCAGAGGGGCCACAGAGTGTGTGGAGGATGATGCAGAGGGGCCACAGAGTGTGTTAGCTGTAAATTATTCTTTTGACAGAAATATAATTGAAAAAAATATATAAAAATATTGTTTTCCCTTGGATTTATGTGTATTTTTGCATACAGCTAAAAAAGTATTTTTGTCCTGACCTAAATACTTATTATGTTTTTTGACCCAGCTACTTATAAAACAGGACTACTCGGTAATTATTTTGGAGGGGTGCTTCGAAAAAACTATGTAGACTCTTAAGGGTGCCGCGAACTGCAAACGTTTGGGAACCACTGCCCTAAAGATCAAATTAGACGGAAGATAAGCCCCCCCCTCCCCCCATCTTTCCTAATCTTCCCGGCCCTTTTTTCTTTCTCGGTCCTTTTTCGTCTTCCTCCTTTGTACTTTTCCAGAAATATATAGTTTTCTGTTATGGAAATTACAACTGAAATTATTAACTGTATTACCAAAGGGATGCCCTTTTCCTGTCATGTCAGTATTAATTGAAGTATACATGGAAAAAACTCAGTTATATAAGATGCTTTATATAATTAAGTATTAAACGCCTTGGGTATATTGCAGTGGACAATAATGGGTTTCAGGGGTGGAGCACTGCACTGCTGGGCCTCATAGCAAAATGTGGTTGACTGTCTGGAAATGGTCTTCCAGCCTAACAGAGCAGAGTGAGGGGTCTCTTAAAAGTTTGCGTGGCACCAACACATGCACAATATAGTTCCGGATTGAGCTGCACAATTGCAGGACTGGTGCAGTGTTAAGATGAGGCAAATGCTCAGAAGAGGCCCATGTGTATGAACTGACTTGTTTACCTCTACATTTTATATGCTTATTGTCCTACAAATACTGTATTCTCTATATTTACAGTTAGCAACCATGGAGGATCATACTGTTACCCAGACAGATAACCTGACCACCATTGAAGCCCATACAGTTGCTCACACTGTGGCTCAGCAAGTACAGCAAGTCCATGTTGCCACATACACAGACCACAGTATGCTAAGCGCTGATGAAGATTCTCCGTCGTCTCCTGAGGATACTTCTTACGATGATTCAGATATTCTCAACTCAACTGCAGCTGATGAGATAACTGCCCATCTGGCAGCTGCAGGTATGCAGGCGGAAACTATATTATATAATAGCATTATTGTTTTAACTTGTATTCAGCATGTCTGTATTAATATCTATTTAAAATTAGCACAGTAATTAGTCATTGTATATTAATCTTGGGAGATAAAAGTGCAAACGTTAAATGGGGCTGTGCATTATGTTTGAGCATTAACTATATGAAACATCCACTAAAGTATTCCTCAGGGATCTGTGCCTGGGGAACTGATAGCGAAACACATACAATCTTGTGATAGAGCAATCTAAATGAGTCTGGTAGAAGGAGAATGTGCTGAACACAGGTAAAAGTGTACTACAGTGCTAATGATCTAGGAGGTAGGATTTATATGCCTATAACATTCTGTCAATTTAATGTGTGGAGTGTAACGCTAAGATTCTGCCATGTTAATAACAAAAGTGTATAAAGTGAATATTTTTAAAAATGTTTCATGTGATTCTTCACCAATGACAAATCACATGTCGATCTCTATCTTAACCAAAACCAAACCCTTAAGAAGGAAGAAGCAACACCAAAATGAATAACCATATAAAATTAACTTAGCTTATTCTTGAGAGCAATATAAACCTAAATACAACAATGCTATATAATAATCAGGAGCCAATATCATAGGAGACATAAGCCTGATATAATAGGATTGTAGTACGTTGACCAGCAATGGAAGCTTAGAGTATATAAACATATAGAATCCTTGCAGTATTTCTGCTGTGACAGCTAGATTACATTGTTGCTTGGTATACTCCAAGCATAACTCATGTGGTTGGTAAATCCAAACACTTCAGTCTATAGCAATACCACAGGAAAGCTTCCAGATTGCCCATGCGCAAAGCTTAACTAAAAAGCAAAAAAAGACGCACATCTGTGCAAGATTTGCTCAAGATGGTAACTGATAATTTGTGAATTTACAGCTAGAGAAGATTCTATATAGCAGTCCTGAGGGCATTTCATTAAAGCTTCAATTAGGTAATCTGATTCCCTATTGATGAAGAAAATTAGTACTTCCTAACTGTCTCTGAAAAGACACATATGCTTCTTAAATACTCTTAAGTGTTGGGATTGGTTTCTGCATTCCATTCTGTTTTTGCCTTGTTTCCCTCAAGGAGAGAGTGTTAATAAATAATATCTAAAAAAAAAAAAACAGTGACTTTTCTGCAGTAAAGGGGACCATCACCATATTTATTTATTTTTTAGTAAATTGCACAATGCGTGCAAAGGTTTATATGTGTAGAATTTCAATATATTAACGAAAATATGGTTGAGTCCTGGCGATATTCACTACATCTTCCTTCCCTTTGGCTGTTTTCAGAGATCAGCTTAGACCAGCAATAGTCCCAACATGCGATTACTTGTAGTCCCACAAGAGTCGGAGAGCCTCATTGTCAAATACAATGCAGTATGCACTGTGCATAAATCCTGGGGTCGGGTAGATTAGGAAACAAATCCCCCTCCCCCTATTTCACCCAGGATTTCGTAGCACAGTTGGTGTTGGACTATTTTTTTTTACATACATCAAAAGAAGGCTTGTGTGGAATGTGTATTTTTTTTCAATTAAAATGTATTTATGCAACAGGCGTTTTTTTGTTTTTTTTATTTTTTTTTATTTATTCTTTATTAAATTTTTTAAGGTATAAGAGACAGTGGTTTTATGGACCCCCTGACCCATTATGCAATGAACACAGGGGTGGCAAAATTGCCCATCCGTGGGTTCAATTTATTCATTAGCCAGCTCCATATAACCGGAGGCCTGGAATCACCAGGCGTCTTTCAGTTCAGGGCTGGTAACCTCTAATAGCAGTACCAATTATCTGCTGACCAGAGTAGGAGCTGGTTATTATTGTAACAGGAGAACTTTAAGCCTTTGGTTTCTCTGTTGTGATAATTGGCCCAGCCTCCACTGCTATTTATTATACTTGTAAGGGGCTATGCTATTTTTTATTATTATTATTTTATTTTTAATAAATAAATGTGTTATTAGTATACCCCTTCAATGGTTTCCAACACAAATTCCGTAGTTTGCAATTTAGTGTGCACCAGCTGATCATCACTATAACATAAGAGCAAATTGTGGGTTCCCTTGTTATAATAACCACCTCTCACAATGGTCAGGTGTGTCAATTGGTGTTCTTCTCAATCCCTTTTGGCTGTGGGGTCTGACTAATGACTTTTTCATCCCTGTGGTTCTTCCATAATGAACAAGGTGTCCATAAGATGTCTATCAAGTTATAAATGAAAATACCAACATCTCTTGCAAAAATACATTTTAATTGAGCAAAATCACAGATTCACCTCCCCCATCGCTCAAAGATCTTTAAAAAAAAAAACAAAAAAAACTGCTGGTCTTCTGGTCATTATGTGGCTTTGTCCAGTAAAAATACATTTTTACGCGAAGAAAAGTATTTTGAGACCGTTTGTAAACTAGAGGTTTTTACATAACAACTGACTATTCATATTGACAGCTCTAACGCAGCTATGCCTCATATGTATTTTTAGCGAACCAGCTGCATGGCAATATAAATGCACTATATAAATAGAAAAGTTGTTTTCATCGCTTGTCCATAACCGTACACATTTTAATATATCTGTCAATAAAAATGAGGTATTGGCTCTGATCAAAACAATAGTTTGCAATCCAACATCAGGAGGGGTCTCCATTTTTTTTTTTTTAGTACCTACATTTATATCTTTGTTTTAATTATCAATGAAAAGCCGTTAACATCATAGGCGCTCGTCTTGTGGCTTAGAATTCTGTTTTGCTTAGTAATAATGCCTAATGCTGGCCTTTTTGCGGTCCGGCTAGCCTATAACAGGATACTTAGGTGTAGGTTAAGCCCAAACTGCTTGTCATATTTTAGACTCTAAGGATGTTTGTTGAATTTATGATTTTATCAGCATTTTAGTAATATTTGAAGCATAGATGTGCAAATAGGTACTAACAAAATGAGGACCCATGACACTGTTTTGTGTGCTTAAAATGTTTTGTTCAAAATATGAACCAATATCTTGTATTTCTATTGTGTACTGGTAAAGACAAGCGCTGACACCTGTTTTATTTATATATTAACACTTATGAAAGGTGTATTTTTATTGAGGATTGTGTACATTTTGAACACATGCTTCCACCAGAGGACTACTTAGTGCAGGAGAAGTATGCAAACTGTTAATTGAAGCATATATAATTTTATGTTTAGTGTAAGTATTGGTCTGATGCTTCAAAGAGCAGCTATGACCAGGTGACCAAGTGCATGTATATTTAGCACTCAGCCACCACCAGCAGATGGAGCAGTAATTTAACTTATAAAGTTGTTTACACTTCAGACTGATGAACAGTACTTCATCTATCAGTAAAGGGTCTACAGACTATCAAGTCACACATAAGCAAACAATGGGGGGTATTCAATTGTCAGCATGTTGGGTTTTTTTTGACCGTGATAAGTCATTTTAGCGCTGTTTTTTTTTTTTTTTTTTATATATAGTTTTCGAGCCGGTTAACTTTACCCGTGATTCCATTTTTAACGCTCAGTTTTTTTTTTCTTCATGAAACGGTCCTCTCGCGGCCCAGTAGAAAGACTATTGAAAGTATAGGGTGTGCGAGAGGCAGCCGCGTTGAAAGCTATTCAATTGGTTTTTTTTTATCATCAATCGTTTTTATTGAATTTTTTTTTTTAAGTAAATGGGGGGTACAGAAGAAAAAAAAAGGGGGGAGGGGAAAGGGGGGGGGGGGAGTTCGAACACACCAATATAGCATTTGCAAATTACAGACAGTATACAATTTATAGTATTCACTTTACTGTGGAACTTTAAACTAACTCACCAGACCTGGCCTAGGTCTTGGAAAACCCGACATAAACACTCAATCAGGGCGCAACTATTGACAAAGAACCACCAATAGCAGGGGGAGAAGAAGAATTATTTACTGGAGCCCCACCCCCGTCGGTCACGTAGACATGCCATTCAAACCATTTCATCAAAGGGGAAGATGGTCTCATTGAATAAGGGACATCTAGTGTTTCCATTTCAAACGCATACTGGACTTTGGTAATTACCTTTGACAGAGAGGGGGGGAGCGGTGCTCTCCATGCCTGGGCTATGGCGGCTCTGGCGGCAATAAGTATATGATTAAACCCATAACAGGCCTGTCTCGGGACATGAGGTGGATATACCTGGAGAAGGGCAATCTCGGGGGTCTGAGGAAGATCCAATTTGGTCACTCTCTTAGCTAGGTCAAATACCTGAGCCCAGAAAGAGCGCAAAACCGGGCATGTCCAAAAGATGTGAAGCAAATCCCCAACCAACGAGCATTGTCTCCAGCACAGCTTAGACTGGGAGGGCCACATTTTATGGATTCTAGAGGGGGTCAGGTAAAGTCCATTAACTAGCTTGATGAACATTTCAGTGTGGTTTAAACATTTGGACATGCGAAAAGCATTTACATAGACTGCCTGCCACTGGTCCTCTGTGAGGGCTATCTGGAGATCTGATTCCCACTGGAGTTGGCTAGAGCACTTGGCTATTGGCTCCGGGGAGGTGAAACCGTACCAAAAGGTGATCCCAGCTCTATTATTTCCTTTCGTAAGTTTCGAGAGGAGCGTGGCTGGGAGGGCCTGTAGGGACAGATTATATCTCGAGAGGGAGGATATCCAGTGTCTGATTTGTAGGTATTTGTAAAAATCTCTCGCAGGTATATGGAATTGGTGTTGGATTTGCATGAAAGACATCAACCCCTGGTCATCAAATAATGATCCTAGGACTACCATGCCATTCGCTATCCACAGCGACAAATTTACATCCGGGATCAATTTAGCCAAAGCACTCAATGACAGGTTCTTAGTGGGAAGAGATATGGCAGATGAGTTCACAATCAGCTTATCCCAGGCCCTTAACGAGTCAACAGCTAGCCGGGACAGGGACCCACATGCAATTGTTTTTTTTAACGTGGCGCGTTAAACAGGCAAATATGCTGTTTTATCTCGCACCTCTTTGGGGTATGTTAAAAATTAAAACCTCTGAAAACTATTTGAAATCATGTAATAACGTGAAAAAAAAGTTAAACTATGTTTATCACTAATGCCTAACATGTAAAAGTTGATTTCTTGTGAAAAAAAATAATGAAATGGAAAAAAACATAAAAAAAAATATGAAATCACTAATTACATATTTGTACCAAAACATACATAAATATATGTACTACTGTGTTTTGACATGGTATAGATAATTCTGTTACAAAATAGTTCAATAAAAAAATATGCTAAAGAAAGTACTGTAATGTAGATATTATGAATGTCCAATCTAATGTCTGAAAATGTATCCAAAACCTTTTTCTCTTTCATCCAGTCTGGGAGACACTGCTTACCAAGGGTTGTGGAGCGGAGCACGGGCATTGGCACCTAGCTAGTTAATCTTTAGCACTGCTGACAGACCCCTCCCCTCTACAACCCCCCCGCCTCTTCCTCACCAGTTTTTTCTAGGTGCCCAAAGGAGTTGGGCTTATTAGAAATAACTAGTGATTTATTTAATTTATTTTTATATATAACTTAATTTTTTTCTTTATTTTTATAGTTTAGTTAGTATTAGGGCAGAGCTGGGGGTGTGTTCTACATATAGAGAACACACTCACAGAAGCTGGCAGCGGTGACAGACTCTGTCAGAGAGAGCAGACTGTTCTCAATGACAGAGCATTAACGGTCACAGGATAGAGTGACAAGCGGTCTCATCGGACCGCTGTCACTCTAAGAGGCTCCACGATAACCGGCGCTGCCATTAGGCATAGAGCGCCGCCCATCGCATCACCTCGCTGGCGGCCATGATTTTTTTTCAACGGACTGCGGAGGTACAGAAAGGAGGAGAGAAAATGGGGACATCGGGGTACTAACGCTGCAGGAGACCTCTAAGAGGCCTCCATAACTCTGGCAAATATATCTATAAAGTTCCTTTTTTTTAAAAAAAAAAAAAAAGAGAGACAGAAAAGCTGCAGAGGGGGAACTATCACAAGAGAGCCCCTGCTCTCAGCACAAATGGTACAGTCCGGACTCTGGCACCAAACAGAATCCCGGGAAGGAACTTATCTCCAAGGGAGTAGACACCAGGACACTGCTGTTGGACTTCTCCCCTGAGTGGTCCTTTTGGCTAAGTACCAAAAACCCTTTCTTTAACCATTTACTGACTGTTTATGTGGTTACAGGAGGGAGGGTAGTAGGATTGTAAAAATCTTATTGCTTGCACATATATCTTTTTATTGTTACACACATACAAGTACAGCTTTTATTACACAATAGTCTGTTACTTGTATACTCTGTCTCTCAAAATATCTCTCTTATCTAAGTGTGTTTGGTGTTCTTTTCCTTTTAAAAATGACAGAAAAGGGAAAAGGCCCTATGGCAAAATATTTTACATGTTCTAGATGTAAAGTTAAATTACCTAATGGGCAGAAAGATCCATTGGCGCTCTGCTCAGCCTGTGAAGGAGAGGTCCCCTCTGCGCAAACCCAGCTCCTTCCAGCCCCACTGACGGAGGAACCGGCCTGGGTAGCCTCCCTGACAGTCTGTTTCCTCTTTGGCACAGATGGTCTCCCAATCTAATCAATTGTGGTCTAGTGTGACAGAGTCTGTGACTAATAATGCTATTACCCCTGTGGGGCTCCCTGCTGCCACTATAGCAGGACCTTCCTCTTTGCTTACAGACCATCCGCCTGTACCTACAGAACCGGCATGGTCCTCAGCATTTATTAAGGGTTTGGATAAACTTAAATCAGTTACTTGAATCCCCAAACCTGCCCCCAGCTAAAAGAAAGCTGCTCAGATCCGCTAATCCTCTCATAGCCCTTTCTGATTCAGAGGGACTTTCAGAAGAGGAAACAGAATCAAATTTGGATTCTGACCAGGTTCCATCCTAGGAACAGGAAGAAGTCACTAAATATCAATTTATTGACGATTTGGTTTTAGCGGTGAGGCAAGCATTGGACCTCCCAGAAATGGAGGATCCTAGTCCTAAAGACAGAAGTCTCTTTAAAAAGGCCAAAAGGAAGGTTATTCGTTTTCCCCCTTCTACAGAACTCAGAGATATTTCTGAGGGAGCATGAAAACAGCCTGATAAAAAGTTTTCTGTTCCAAAGAGGTTCTCTTCCCAGTATCAGTTACAGGAAGAGGATGTGGCTCGCTGAGAGGAAATTCCAAAAGTAGATACTCCTGTAGCCCGTTTGGCCCGTCATACTCTCCTTCCGGCCCCGGGCTCAGCAACTCTGCAAGATACCACTGACCGCAGAGTGGAGTCCCAGTTAAAATCTATATTTGTAGCAGTGGGTTCTTCCTTTAGACCCACGTTTGCTTCAGCTTGGTTTGCCAAAGCCATGGAAGCATGGGCAGAGCAACTGGCACAGTCCTTACAGGACCCAGAGTTGATTACTTTAGCGTTACATTTAAAGGAGGCATCAGGATATATTTATGAGGCGGCTCAGAGCTCAGCTTCTGTGTCCTCCTCTATTCAGGCTGCGTCTGTTTCAGCTAGAAGAACATTATGGCTGAAATCCTGGGAAGGAGATTCTGAGTCAAAGAAATCTATGGAATTCATTCCTTTTTCTGCAGCAGGTCTGTTTGGCCCGGAGTTGGATAACATGATTTCCCAGGCAACGGGGGGCAAGAGCACCTCTTTGCCGGTTTTCTCCGGTAGATGTCGGACCCCGCGGTTTAGTTCCTTTCGTCAGTCCTTTCGGGGTTCATCCTTGCCCAGAGGGCAGTCGTTTAAGGGTAGACAACCGAATTCCCGAGGCTCGTCTGTCAGAGGCAGGTCCTCGTTTGCAGCTAGGCGCCAGGCCTCCAAGAATCAGGAGAAGCCTGCCACCTGACTGCCCCCCTATTCCCCAGGAAGTGGCGCTGGTGGGGGGACATCTGTCTCTTCTTCAGGAACAGTGGGCAGCGTCATCCCAAGACCCATGGATTCAGGGCATTATATCAAGAGGGTACATGATGGACCAATACCGCAGCGTTTCTTTGTAACCTCGCTACCCCGAGATCCCCAAAGAAGACAGGCAATGCAGGCCTGTGTCGCCTCTCTTCTTTCGCAAAAAGTCATCTGCAGAGTCCCAGACAACCAGAAAAGAAAAGGTTTTTATTCAAATCTTTTTCTGGTCAAGAAGCCGGATGGGTCATTTCGACCCATTCTAAACCTAAAGAGCCTCAATGTGCACTTACGAGTGGACAAATTTCAAATGGAGTCCCTAAGGTCGGTGATAAACGGCCTAGAGAAGGATCAGTTTATGGCATGCATAGACATAAAGGATGCATACCTCCACATTCCTATTTGGAGCAATCATCCGTCCCTCCTGAGGTTCACAGTAGGGAACTTCCACTATCAGTTCCGGGCTCTGCCATTCGGCCTCTCCACAGCTCCAAGGGTCTTCACGAAGTTCATGTCGGCGATGGCAGCGTGTCTTCACCTACAGGGAGTTCAGGTCGTCCCTTATTTAGACGATCTACTCATCAAATCCTCCTCAGAGATTTGCTTACGTCAACACTTATCACTCACCATACCAATTCTCGAGAGCCTTGGGTGGCTGATAAACTTAAAGAAATCCCAGATGGTCCCGTGTCAACGCATGATCTACCTGGGGCTTATCATGGATACCAGTCGGCAGAAGGTGTTCCTGCCTACGAAGAAGATCAGTTCAATCCGGGCTACAACAACTCTGGTCTTGTCCTCTCCCAAGCCCTTAATTCTTTTGTGCATGCGGCTGCTTGGGAAGATGGTGGCCTCCTTCGAAACGATCCCTTTCAGTCGGGCTCATTCCAGATGCTTCCAGTGGGATCTGTTATGGAAATGGTCAGGATCCCACCTACGCTTGGATCTCCAGAGGATCTCGCTGTCTCCGGGGGCGAGAGAATCGCTCCAGTGGTGGCTGAATCAGGATCACATGTCGGTGGGCAGGTCTTTTGCTCCATTTCATGGATCATAGCCACAACAGACGCCAGCCTGAGAGGTTGGGGGCGGTAATCCTGCACCTCCGGCTCCAGGGACTTTGGTCTGTTCAGGAATCGGCCTTGTCAATAAACGTGTTGGAGTTGAAGGCAATTCTTTTAGCCCTTCGGGGGGCACAGTCCCTCCTTCGGGGCCACCCTGTCAGAGTTCAGTCCGACAATGCCACGGCTTTAGCATATGTCAACAGGCGGAGGAACCAGGAGTGCAGCCGCAATGAAAATTGCAGCTCAGATTTTTGTTTGGGCAGAACAGTACGTTCCAGCAATCTCGGCAGTATTCATTCCGGGAATAAAAAATTGGTAGGCCGACTACCTAAGTCGAAACCAAATGATGCCGGGGGGAGTGGTCACTCCATCCGGAAGTTTTTCAGGTTCTGGTTCAGAGATGGGGTCTTCCGGACATAGATCTCATGGCCTCCAGACACAACAGAAAAGTTCCCAGGTTTTGCGCAAGGGCAAGAGACCCCTTAGCGGTGACAGTGGACGTAATGACGACGTCATGGAAATTCAGGTTGGGATATCTGTTTCCGCCGATTCTCATGCTTCCTCGAGTGCTCAGACGAGTAAGGCAAGTCGGTCTGCCGGTAATTCTAATAGCTCCCTCATGGCCACGCCGAGTGTGGTACGCGGACATAATCTCAATGGCGATAGGACAAGGATTTCGTCTTCAGTCACGAGGCGACCTTCTTCAAGGTCCCTTTCGTCACCAGAATGTACCTCAGCTCAGTTTAACGGCATGGCTGTTGAAGCCAGCCTCTGGAGGGCTAGGGGTTTTACCTCCAGTGTGGTAAATACTATGATGCAAGCCAGTTTCAGCTCACATCTATCACAGGATTTGGCGTGCCTATATCAGAAGGTGCGAAAATAGGACATGTCACACTTCTTCCTTTCGTCTCCCTCGCTTATTGGCTTTTCTTCAAGATGGTCTGGAAGCAGGGCTTCGTTTAGGTTCCCTAAAGGTTCAGGTATCGGCACTTTCAGTCTTCTTTTTTTCAACTGAAATTAGCGGATTTGCCAGATATCAGGACTTTTCTTCATGGAGTCTTACATATTCAACCTCCCTATGTTCCGCCGACAGCACCATGGGATCTTAATCTGGAACTGGACATGCTTAAAGGGCCTCCCTTTGAGCCTTTACTTGAGGCAGACTTTAGTTGTCTGACCTGGAAGGTTGTTTTTCTTTTGGCAATTGCATCGGCACGTACGGTGTCTGAATTGGGAGCTCTGTCTTGCCGGGAACCATATCTGTTTTTTCACGAAGACAGAGCGGTTTTGAGAACACTCCCATCTTTTGTTCCAAAAGTGGTGTCCTCGTTTCATTTGAACCCGGAAATTGTAGTTCCGGTTTTTTAATCTACTTCTCAGTCTGATCGGCAGTCTATGGAAAAGTTAGGTGTGTTTAGGGCTCTCCGTATTTATGTCAAAAGAACATCTCAAATTAGACAAACTGATGCTCTGTTTGTCCTATATGATTCTAACAAAAGAGGCTGGCCAGCCTCTAAACAGTCCATTGCAAGAAGGATTACGGCAACTATTAAGCAGGCTCACATAAGCGCTAACCTGCCTGTGCCAAAGAGACTTACGGCCCATTCCACCAGATCGGTAGGGGCGTCATGGGCAGCAAGAAATGGGGCTTCTGCTGACCAGCTTTGCAGGGCAGCCACCTGGTCTTCTGTCCACACATTTACAAAATTCTATCAATTTAATGTATTCGCATCCGCAGATGCAAATTTTGCTCGTAGTGCGGGACTTTCAGAGCGGCCCCACCCTTAGGGGGCTGCTTTAGAACATCCCCATGTTAAGCAGTGTCCCCCAGACTGGATGAAAGGGAAAAGAGGATTTATATAATCACGTTAAATCCGTTTCTCTGGTTCCGTCTGGGGGACACTGCGATCCCTCCCTTCTGGCTTTCCTCTGTATGCTCTTGGTTGATTGACCTATCTCCTTGGGGCTTTTTAAATTAACTGAGGAGGAAGAGGCGGGGGGATTGTAGAGGGGAGGGGTTTGTCAGCAGTGCTAAAGATTAACTAGCTAGGTGCCAACTCCCGTGCTCCCCTCCACAACCCATGGTAAGCATGGGGGACACCCCAGACGGAATCAGAGAAACGGATTTAACGTGAGTATATAAACCCTCTTTTTTTTGTATTATACATGACCGCATTAAAACTCCCGTAAAAACTCGCAAACACAATGTTTAACTCGAGGGGGCAGCGTTCCCTTTTTTCAATTGAATTGCACAAGTTTTCGCGCTGTGCTAACTAAAACCAGTCAGTATTGCAGTTAAAAACCCGTTGCAGGGGGAAAAAAACCTTGTGGACAATTGAATACCCCCCAATAAGTTGTAATTTTGGTCTAGCAGTGAAAAATTACGAGGTGTACACGTGTTTTTGCTCAAAACACATGCAACTATTGTTATTGCATTGGAAACTTGGGTGGATATTGTTTTTCAATGCAGTCCAATGTCAGTGCATCAGGCAACATGTTCATTTAAGATCATGAAAAGTACAACTGTTCTTTCTGAAATAACTATTTTAAGGAATACAAGTAAGGATAAAATGTCTGTTCATGTTACTTACCTTGAGTGGTCTGTATTATTGAGGAAGTTGAATTTACTCTTCAGAGCAACTATATTTCACAAGCTTAAGATGTCTTGAACCATTAAATACAAACAAATGTAAATGCCACAAAATTAGCGCTGGTATAAATGCTCTTAGAGCATTGTCATTATGTATTCACTTTATTTCCACTAGTTTGTGGTGTTGGTGGCTACATGATATTATGATCTATATCTTTGTGGATCTTGTAAATGTGTGTTAAGATAGTAACTTGTTTGTGTCATGTTTAATTGTAGGCCCTGTGGGAATGGCTGCTGCAGCTGCTGTGGCTACAGGAAAGAAACGCAAGAGACCTCACATCTTTGAGTCTAACCCTTCCATACGGAAGAGACAGCAAACACGGCTACTGAGGTGAGTGCTTCCTCACAAAGTCAAACAAAACTATTACCAAGAAAGAGATGATATCATTGCCACCAAAATGATTAGCTGTTACAGTATAAAGCGCCTTTCCTCAACACTGCTTTGCTGCAGGTCATAGTAATGACTGCTTCCATTGCTGTGTATGCTGGTATATTGCCCAAAGTACATACATTATTATTATAAAGCTATACATATAAACATGAATGTTCGTTGAATTGATATGGAATTTCTTGGCTAACTTTATTGGAGAATTAAAGCCCCATGTTTTTATACATGATCAGGCCTTGCATTATGTTGTACTGTACTACATACATTAGCTTCAAGTTAGTTGGGTAGATGCAGCAGCCCATCCAAGAAAATGCCTTCAGATTTGAAAAATTGGTAAAAATCAAATCCTTCCATTAAGCCCCTTATTATTGTTACCAAATATATCAGTAAAGTGATACCTTCCATTATCCATCCATGACTAGCTATAGTACTGCTGTTTGTACAGTATCATTTGCTAATGCCTTTCTGGCTATTTCAGAGGATTACAAAATAATCTTTGTGCTTTGCTTGTGTTTACAGATTGTAATGGTTATATATTATTCTAACAGACGTGTTGACATCAGACCCCATGTTTTCTTTACTAATCAATGTAAAATGATGATGTATAAAATATAAATTAGTCATTGCAAGCGCACAGTAATTATTTCACTACAAATCGCAAATAACCTTTGCTTTGCTTAATCAACATGTAGCTTTTGTTAATGTTTTGTGGTTGGCAACACTGAAATCTGATTAGGAATTTACAGTGTAAACATTGTTGGTGAAAAAAACAGTTGTTAAATGCGAAGACAAAACCTTGTCTTTTAGCAGCTTTTCAAGCATGTCCTCAAAACCACCCTGCAACATAGTGCACTCCCATATAACACCATGTTATTGCACACCATTTACCCTTGTGAATGCTGCAGGCAACGTTGAAATTGATGCAAGGTGAAGTGAGCGCTTGTCAGAGTGTGTATGTACAGGTCCATTTGTATGTTTTTCCGTGTAAAAGAGCTTTACGAATGCACATTGAACACACAATATTTACATCTGTGTATGAGAGTCCTAAAAGACTTGTAATGACTAGTGATGATCTGCTTAAAAGAGCTTTACTCTGAGGTGTCCATACTACTGTACTGTCAAGTCTTCTTTTTTTTTTTTCCCCAGAATGGCTGCACAATATATTTAGGCTATGTTCATGTATGTGTGTTTGTCCACAGTTGTTCATCACACTCATATCCTAATTAATCCTGAGCAAAAAATAGAGCAGTCATTGCGATTATTGCTGATTTTGATATCTCCTCCATGTACAGACTTTTTAATAAAAATATCTGGCACAGAGAATATACAACATGTTATGTTTTCAACACATGTAGCTACCTGTAATAGTGTGTTTTCAGCATATGTACAGATAGTTAGATACTTCGCTGGTCACCTTACCAATACGCAGTGAAATACATAAAGTAGATGGAATGTATGGGCAATCACGGTAATAAATGGAGGAAGCAAGAACAACAAATACAATTATCAGTGCATCCCCACAGAAAAATGGGAAAAGCTTTATATCCGATGACAAAAGATCAAAAGAGTAATGATCATTTAACATTATTTGAATGATCTCTGGTGTTAAACAGAATTTTATTTGATTTATGTAGTTATAAGGAGTTGTGTACCAGGCTTTGTTTTATATAGTAATACTCTGCTACTGTACTTCATGCTTTGCTTTTGTTTCTAGAAAGCTTCGAGCGACCTTGGATGAGTATACCACCAGAGTAGGTCAGCAAGCCATCGTTCTGTGCATCTCTCCTTCCAAACCCAACCCTGTTTTTAAAGTATTTGGGGCAGCACCACTGGAGAATGTGGTGAGTAGAGTCGGGGTCATTATACACAAACTCGGATTCATTTTACTTATCCCTCTTATGCACTTTAATGGAACCACAACATTTGTTGTGTAACTTGTAAGAATTAAATTTTATTTTAAACCGCATAATTTGTGCATGAGTTTCTTACATTTAATATTAATCTATAATTGGCACTGCTACAGTATTACATTTTGATATTACTAGACTTTGCTTCTTTATCCCATCTATTAATTAAGAAATGTATTTTCTCTCTGAGCATGTGTGATTTTATCATAATTTACTATTACTCATTTTGACTCTATGCTTTTGTATGCATATTAAGCTGGGTTGGTAACACACAGCTATCCAGCTATTGTAGAACTACATCTCCCACCACCCTCATCCTGTTATAAATCAGCAATAGATCACACGTTGCTTAAACCTTCTGTGAAATATCCGCTGTGCTGATTTCAGTAATACGTCGCCATAAAGGTATATATTTTGTACATTAGTTTATAAATGGCAAACATGGAGTGACCTACATTTAACCATAAACATTCTTTGGTCGTCTATTCACATCGACCATATGTGCGCTATGAATAAAAGCTTACTTGGCTAATGCATACCATGGAAATCTGACAGATGGAAACTTCAATTCTGTTATTATCTGAAATTAATCAGTTTTGTTATGTAGTATTGTATTATTACAAAAAGTCCAGGAACAAAATATTACCATGATTCTATTTTGCAAAATAGACATGTTGGTGTTTTCCCTTGTACTTTTTCAAAACATGTCTGTTATAAATGAGCTCCAAATAATGTGATCTCACTGTAAATTCATGTTCATGTACTTAATTGGTATCAAAGAAATATTTATCTTGATTGAAGGTACTGCTGTCTTCAATAGACAATGGAGATAGGGATGGGTGTAAAAGAAATTGGGGAGCAGGCATGTAGCTTTAACAGTCTAATGCCACTGATTTATGTATGGAACAGCTTCTTATTTTACACTGATCTCCCTGTTAATATGGCTATTATGGAAGTAGTCTTCATTTATTGATTACTGGTTAAAATCATATTGTACCACTTCACAGGTGAACTGCACTGGTGTTATGTAACATAAATGAACTGTAAAGCATATGTGCATAGAATATTTTTGTGGTGCTTAACCAACCTCCTTTTATGGAGACCTAACCAATATACTTAAGAATAATAATTAAGAATAATTTATAAAATGTAATATCCTTTCAGTATTCTCTCATTTCTCCATTCTCATCTTACAAGTTTCGCTTAAATAGTGTTGCTTAAAGTTTCATCATTATTTCCTGCTTATTCAGCCATCAGAGACACAGAAGAATGTATATTTTTAGCTGGCAGCTGTGCTACCAGAGGTGACTTTGAGCCCTGGGACTGTCATGCTACTAAGGACGGGGAGGTTGAGAGCTGCTCTTATCTCTGTTTACTACCCACTCTTCCCCCTTAGGTTCGTAAATATAAGAGTATGATCCTGGAGGACCTTGAAACTGCCCTGGCGGAGCATGCACCCGTCCAACAAGACATCAACTCTGACCTGCCCCCTCTGACTATTGACGGCATTCCAGTGTCTGTGGACAAGATGACACAGGTGAGCAGGCAGATGCACCATATGTGCTCAAGGAAAAACCTTGAGCATGTGGCATTTAATGGTGGATTAATTTCTTTGGTCTGAGACAGCGCCCAATTAAATTAGTGTGCTTTAATCACTTGCTAACTAACTACAATAGGGCTACTGCTGGCCAGTGCTTGAATTCTGGGGCAATATTTTTTCAAGTCTCCTCTTAATGCACGTGCTGCCATTGTTATACCTGAGCTCTCGGTGATAGCCAGATTGTCCTGTGAAGGGGCAGAAACTGAGTAATTTTGTTTCTGTCACTCTGATTATCAACAATGTGTGCTAAATGTGTGAAGGCTAAGGAACAACAAAAGTTATTCCTGGTGAGATGGGCAGATCACCAAAATATAGGTCAAGTAATGGAGAGCTTAGCATTACAGCAAAACAGAGTTTGTTTATTCACTAGTTATTTGTAATTCCATTAAGGCAAAGCATTTAATTGCTCAGTCACTGCAGAACATACTCCCCCATGCAAGCTAGGAAAGATAAATACAATAAGAAGTAGCTACAGAAGTTGGTCTAATCAGTGTAGCATTTTCAGGAGAGTGTATAGCCAAAGGCAGCCAATGTGTGTTTAGTAATACAGACATGAAATTTCTCTACTCAAAATGCACCATATTCCTAACCATAGTGGCGGCAACCTTTTTGTGAGCCTGAAACAATATCTGTTGACAAGGAACAAGTGCCATTGTTGAGGCAATGGAGCTTAATTCTCATTTAGTATTCGATTATCCCACAAAATAACTATAGCTGCATCTAAAAGCAGATGGTGCATGGGTCTGGGCCACTCGCCACCACATGTGCTGCCGGACATGGTTTAAGACTGGCTTTAGGGATAACTTAATTGAAATAGTGGTGCAGAGTGTAATGTAGACATGTTGGGCCTGAGTCATTAAGGAGAGTAAAGCATAAAAAAGGAGTAACATTTGCACCTGGGCAAAACCATGTTGTATTGGAGGGGGAGGTAAATTTAAAATGTGAGGCAGATTTATAGTTTGGGTAGGACATGTCCTAGATCAACTTTATATTTCAATGTAATAATAAAGCTAGCAAGTATTTGTGTGCTAGATGAAAAAACAGCCAGTATTTAACTTATGTACAAAATAATAAACTGATTTGCACCCCTTACATTGTAACATGGTTTGTCCCAGAGAACATTTACTCCTTTGCTTGCCTTAATGACTCAGGCCCGTTATGTGCACATCTGCCAGCAGTGGTGTGGGGAGGACCCCCCCCATCATTGAGTTCAGCATAGCTTTGGCGGGTGCCTCCCCACTCCCGAGAGCTAGGAACTAATGAAGGCAGTTCTGGGAGCCTACTAAGCAGCAACTCTGTGCAGGGTTTTTTGGAGTGAGCCGTCTGGCCACTAGCTTCCTGATCTAAAGTAAGAGGTCAGGAGAAATCGACCAAAGTCACCAGCAAAGAGTTCCTTTAGCAGTTATAAGCACCACCCAGAAGTAAACAATTCCAGTTAAGGAACCTGGTGGTGACAACAGCAATTCTCCTACAATTAGGGGCATCATGATGGTGCACAGTTGACACTCTACAGTCAATGGTGGCTGAGTAGCACCAGTTGGAATAGTCAGTATTGGCAGACTACTGAATGTAAGAGGAACCCCAAGACAAATTAGTAAAGCCCGTCTGGCCACCAGGTTGGCACAGTGGCCAATTCTCTCACATTGAACTCTTAAGAAATAGAATTTAAATGTTTGGACATATCACTATTCCAAATTCCAAATGACTCTTTTCTGGAAATAATACTGCATATCTTCTCCTAATATGTCCCAGCTTTACATGCACATACAGGTTTTTCTCATATGTTCCTTCTCTCCTGGAATTCCAGGAGTCCGGGAGGAACAGTAGGCATCCTCCCGGAGCATGGTGGATGCAGGGCTTTATGACACAATTTGAGCTATCAAGCCCCACTATGCAGTGCCGTAGATTTCGGCATGTCGTAGCAGGGGGCAGTATCATGACAAGGTTCTCAAAGTGGGCAGGTATGGTTTTTGTTCATACTTTAAAAAAAAAGTGCTAAAGTAAAAAAAGTTACTTTTTCACAAAATTGTTTCGGGTTATTTGAAAGTTAGGATTAGAAAAAAAAAAAAGTGTAGTCGGAAGTTGTTCCCACTGGAAGACTTTCCAGTTCTCAATATGCAAGCACACATATGGAGCACATCCTGGTTCTTACCAGTGACCTAAGACCTGGTATTTATTGAGTACAGCAGAACCACTTCCAATAGAAGTCACAATCAGTGTGTTTGTAAAAATTTACCAGTTCTTTGTAGTTATTATTCAGAAATTATTTTTGTTAGCAGTTTTCTTATGGGAAAATGACATATTTGACAAAAATAATTATCGTTTTCGAATGCCTCAAAGGAGTCTTTTCCAAATCATGCAGTTCGTATTGTAGAACAGTTTACTGTTCTACTGAACAGTTTGTTTTTCCCTGGACTTTCTTAAATCATCATTCCTTTAGCTATTTTTTTGATATTATAAACTATTTTTTATTAATATATATGCTCATCTTAGGTTTTTTTCAAACTTTATGCATGGAAAGCCTAAGGCTGGTATTATCCTTTTTGTAACTTGTCCCTTAACACTTCCTGGTAAACATCTTCTATTGAAGATACTAATATTTGTGGAATACAATACAGGACATTAAACAGGCTTTTGATAAACCCCCATAAGTTCTTCTGCATGTAGTAAGTAATAAAACTGCCTCTTAATAGGTGGTCAGCAGTATTTACATCCTATCAATACAACCTGAAATAATAAACCATGAATGAGATGAGGAGGAGTGTGATTTCCTTTGGGAGTGCTCGGTAACTTTGGAACTTCCAGTAACCTTTCATCAGACAGTCATTAAATGGGACAAGTGGCAGCGAGCTCAGGTGTGCTGTTCACTAGACCGGTTGTGGGCCTTCATGTGACACTACCTTAATTGCTGTATTTTCCATTACAGTCTTATGGGAGGCAAAGCTGTGATGGTGTCATGCGCCTGTAAATCCAGTGTTCTCTTTGCTCATACAACAAGAACATTGATTCTTGCACACAATTATGCAATTTACGTATAACACCTATACGCTTCTTTATTTTGTATCATTTAAAGAGGGGGAAGAACAGACAAATGTTAAAGTAATACTATTCCAGCAAGTAAAATGACAAATCATGTACTTTTTAAACCATTTATCAATTAGACCATTCATTAGGGAAAAAATATTTACATATTAAAAACATCCACTAGATGTTAATATCTATTATACCTAGGTATAGAGGATCAGGATTTCTATGCAGATCCCAAGATAGAGGTCTCAGGACATTACAAGCCCACATCTAGAAGACATCATCGACCGCTTGTTCTGAGAATTGAGGAGAAACATGTTTAATTTCAGAAATTTTTGAGTAGGCAGCTTTAATCCAGTGTGTAATATAATAAAAACAAAATATATTGTTATGTATTGCCATATTTGAAGAGTATCTAGTCTGTTACTGCTGGCCATCTTTAAAATTATATATAGATGGGTTTTTCTTTAATATATTCTATGTATTCTTATCGAGATGAGTGAAAGAAATCGTCCTTTCCATTTTCGTGGCTCCCTAACAATCATGCTTACTCCATGAATCTTATCTCAGATATCTAGTTCGGGCAGACTCCTGACGCATTTGCATATGTGTTCAAGTCCAAGTAAGTTATTCACTTGCAATATTGAAATACATTTAATTGTGAACATAGTTTCATTTTTAAATTGTTTTCCTTTTAAAAGGTAGCAAAGCCTTTTGTTAATTATTTCCACTATATGATAATTGTTTTGGTCTGTAATGGCCACCACAATCTTTCCGATCTAGTTGTTCAGCATCATAGAAGAACTGGATGAGTGAGCAATTTTCCATGTGTGTCATACCATGCTACACACTTGCTCAGGTGCTGAATTGCAATGTCATGTATAGACACCTGCAGGGTTTTGACGATTGCTGTAGTCATGGCCAAAAGTTTTGAGAATGACACAAATATTGTTTTTCACGAAGTTTGCTGCTTGTGTTTTTAGACCTTTTTTGTCAGATGTTGCTATGGTACACTAACGTAAAATTACAAACATTTCATAAGTGTCAGTCTTTTATTGACAATTACATTAAGTTTATGCAAAGAGTCAATATTTGCAGTGTTGACCCTTCTTTTTGAAGACCTCTGCAATTCGGCATGCTGTCAATCAACTTCTGGGCCACATACTGACTGATGGCCGCTCTTTGTTGCCTAATCCATGCTTGGAGTTTGTCAGAATTTGTGGGTTTTTGTTTGTCCAGCTACCTCTTGAGGATTGACCACAAGTTCTCAATGGGATTAAGTTCTGGGCAGTTTCCTGGCCATGGACCCAAAATTTCTATGTTTTGATCCCGGAGTCACTTAGTTATCACTTTTGCCTTATGGCAAGGTGCTCCATCATGCTGGAAAAGGCATTGTTCATCACCAAACTGTTCTTGGGTGGTTGGGAGAAGTTGCTCTTGGAGGATGTTTTGGTACCATTCTTTATTCATGGCTGTGTTCTTAAGCAAAACTGTGAGTGAGCCCACTCCCTTGGTTGAAAAGCAACCCCACACATAAATGGTCTCGGGAGGCTTTACTGTTGGCATGACACAGGACTGATGGTAGCACTCACCTTTCCTTCTCCGGACAAGAGTTTTTCCAGATGCCTTAAACAATCTGAAAGGGGATTCATCGGAGAAAATAGCTTTACCCCAGTTCTCAGCAGTCCAATCCTTGTACCTTCTGCAGAATATCACCCCATCCCTGATGTTTTTCCTGGAGAGAAGTGGCTTCTTTGCTGGCCTTCTTGACACCAGGCCATCCTCCAAAAGTCTTCGCCTCACTGTGCGTGCAGATGCACTCTCACCTGCCTGCAGCCATTCCTGAGCAAGTTGTGCACTGGTGATGCCCCGATTCCCGCAGCTGAATCAACTTTAGGAGATGGTCCTGGTGCTTGCTGGATGTTCTTGGGTGCCCTGAAGCCACCTTCACAACTATTAAACCTCTCTCCTTGAAGTTCTTGATTATCCGATAAACGGTTGATTTAGGTGCAATCTTACTAGCAGCAATATCCTTGCCTGTGAATTGCAAAGCAATGATGACTGCATGTGTTTCCTTGCAGTGAACCATGGTTAACAGAGGAAGAACAATGATTTCAAGCACCACCCTCCTTTTAAAGCTTCAAGTCTGTTGTTCTAACTCAATCAGCATGACAGAGTGATCTCCAGCCTTGTCCTCATCAACACTCTCACCTGTGTTAACGAAACAATCACTGACCTGATGTCAGCTGGTCCTTTTGTGACGGGGCTAAAATGCAGTGGAAATGTTGTTTTTGGGATGAAGTTCATTTCAAAGTCCCTCTTTGCCATGACAATCAATTGCAATTCATCCGATTACTCTGACATTCTGGAGTATATGCAGATTTCAATTATAAAAACTGAGGCAGTAGACTTGAAAAATATTTGTCATTCTCAAACCTTTTGGCCATTACTGAATACATCCTATACAGTAGAATGGTTGCTAAATTTGGTCAGATTGATGAATACACATATAATGGCACTTATCGTGTTAACTTGTGATCCTAGTGTTTATACAATGTGGTCAATATAAACCATAGCCAGCCATACATGGTAATCTATATGTAAGAACTGCAAAGAAAGGCTTATGCTAAAAGGTCTCTGTACGTGTGTAATAGCATTTGTTCTGTGTGCGGTGCAGACTTACCTGCCAACCGACACCTAGATCACCTATCTTGCCCTCAATTAGGTTCTTGCAGGTGAACAGGTTTTAGTGTGACTGCTTGTTCAGCTGATCATGTCTCCAGAGGTTGTAATTTACAAGAAAGCTGTGCTTCTTGCAAAGGGATGGTAATTATTTCTGTATTTCACAGAGGTGGTTTCAATAGAAACGCTCATTAAAACCTTAGGAGTGAGGGCATGAGCTTTTGTATACTGGACATGCAGTGGGGAGAGCCACGTGTATATCTCAAGTCTACTGCTGTAAATGTTACATGTGTAACCATAACTTGATGCATTCAATATGCGTTTGAGACATATATGGAACACAACAGAAATACAACATTATGACACACATGGCAGCTGCAGGATTATTTAGAGGTCAGCTTATTGTGGTGTGCATATGTGGACACAGTATGCATTATATTTCTGCATCATGTTCCACCTTAAATGGTACATCCCAAAAGCCCTTGCAATGCATGTAAACCATACTTGCCTACTTTGGGCAACTTCTTTCCCACCCTCCAGTCACGGAGAGGGGCGGGAGGGGACGGGGCACAGCCAAACGCATCTTTTTTTTATGAACACATTTTGAGCTATTAAAACAGTTACAGGTACAGTTTTCTTCAACATTGTGTACATAAGCAGAGCATGAAGTGCAAGTACCCAATTTTGCTCAGATTATAAGTTTTGAAGAGAAGGCCGAGCTGCGGAGAACTGAAGGAAGAAAAACTGGGTAGATGTTTGAGGGGCAGATGAAGAGGGAGTATCCCACCAGTAACACCTATAGTCAGAAAAGAGGAGACTCTTAATGTTCTCAAGCCATGGGCGCCATGTTGCAGTGAAGGGTTTTAGTCAGTTTCCATAGAGTAGGAATGCATATTCTGCTAGTAACCAAATGAAGCATAGGTGGGTTCCTTCCAATAAGCAACAGTTAGCTAATTAGCTTGGTAATGTGCTTGTCAGGGAATGAGAGAGGTAGGAACAGATATTTTTGCATGTTAAGAATTGAAACGCCTGTGTTGGTGGATATCAAGACCCTGACTTCTGTCCAGAAGGGTACTAATTTGGTACAGGCCTAACAAATGCGCCCATTTGACCAGTGTCCCCAGCATAGATTGGAAGACTTGGTGGAAAACAAAGTGCAGTCTGAAATTGACCAAATAACACCTATAATAGAGCTTACAACCGTTTTCTTTAACATGGACACAGTTGGAGTTTTTGGAGAGATTAAGGGCCTGATTCATTAAATGCCAATACATGTCGTGGTTTATGTTAAATTGCTCTGCGCATGCCCAAAAACAGACTATAACCAGAGAACATAAATGTATGCAATTCATCTTTGAGCACAAAGGACACTTACAGCATACTATGATTTCATAGGTGGAATGGGGAGCGGAAGGTGCGTATGCAAATAGTCAAGCTTTAGGTAACTCCTAAGGTATGTGTTTTTCAGTTGTATCATTTGCACCAGCTACAGGTCAGTAGCTGGTGCCGAGTGACATTAATAATGGTCACGTATACATGCTAGAACATGTTTTTGCATTCAGAAACAAATGTACAGCAGACATTAATAACATCCTGATAAATGTATTTCATGGGAAAAAACAATTTCCTAATATTTTATCATTAATCACTATGGGCCTGATTCATTAAGGAAAGTAAGGCAAAAAAATTAGTAGTAAATTAGTTTATTATTTTGCACATAAGATAAATACTGGCTGTTTTTTCATGTAGCCTATAAATTCTTGATAGCATTATTTGTACAATTAAATTTTAAAGTTGAACATGCCCTACCACAAATCTAAATCATCAATTTAGTCATCTATTCTTTCTTTTTTTTTTTTTTCTTTAAAAATTTGGATCTTGGAGACCATTGTTTGTAGGCAGTTTTTTTTTTGTATAACTTGTCGCCAACATCTCCATTTTTTTGCTGCAGTGTGGGCTGGCTCAGGATTGAGACTGGTGGCTAGGTCAGTGATGACTTGTCGTCCCTGTGACTTCTGAGTTCTCATCTACTAAAACTTCCCAGTTTTAATCAAGTCTGAGTTGAACCAGGTATGCCTGTTCAAAGGATTGTGTCCCCTTTTGTAGTGGGAGGTGTGAATGCTCTCCCACGTTCAACGCTGGATGTGGCTTAATAGAGAAACCTGGAACAGCCAAAGGTGGCTCCGCCATGAGGCGAGTGGTGTTAGGCCGCCTGGCCTGCATGCTCCCCTTTCTCTCCTTTTCCACAAGGCCAGGCCCGAATAGACTCTCTCCAAGTGACTCCCTGAGCTGAGAGCTTGATCTGAATTTTGTTTCAACAGTGTAACTTCAGAGGCAGCGCACATGGGAAACCATATTGTCTTGCTTAAGGAGACAGTGCTTTATTATATTTATGTGTCTGTGTGCTTCATCCACCATTATACTTTCACACCAAACTCATAGAATATATAATATGCAAATATTACACATTCACACAACTTTTCCTGTTATCACAATCTGTTCAATGCCCAAGCATAATACAGCTTATAATTGTATATATGTAACGCTGTAACTCATTCAAATGCATTAGGTCAATTACTCTGTTAATATTGCTAGTTCTAAAGTCTTGTTTGAGCATTTTGCACTAAATTATGTTTGTGTGTTTGTGTTATAGATCACAGCTGTCCAGCTTACAGTAGACCAAATTTTTGTTTTTGTAGCCCCCACCATCCCTGAAAGCTACATAGACTCTCACAGATGATAGTTCTTTGAATGGTACTCAGCCTTGTTCAAACAGAAATCTGTCACTGTCCATAGTAATACATAGGTAGCACAGTTATAAAACCGTTTAACTGAGTGTAAAATAAAGTAAGATCTGTAGGATAACGTTTCCTTGGTGCTGAATGTGAAATATTTCCACAGAGTTGCATTTAAGCAATAATTACCCTGGAGAATAAGGTTACACCAGCCAGAAGCAGGGAATTGGGTGCATATTGCAGGCTTGTGTTAGCGTGGAATGTTAATTGTGCTGATAAATAATAATACAATGGTCATATAGTTGCATTATTTTTTATGTAACTGTCATATCAGAAATAGGTGCAGGATGTTGGCAAGAGTGGTCCACCTTTACCGCTTCACTAAAATATACATACAAGCTATACAATTATTCTCCTGTGATAAACCTATCAGTCTGTCTTTTTTTTTTAAGATACAGGTGCATTCCGGGTGTGTGTAATTCACCTCCTGCGCTTGCATAGGCATGTTTACATTGTGCACCTAATAGATGTGTATGTGGCACATCATTTTAGTGTTTTAGCTTGTTGTAATCAAATTTGATGTACTATTTCTTTATTGTTTTAATATGAGTGAATTTGCGTCTATTGCTTTTTGAAAATTGTTGTGTGTACTTCATCCCATAAGAAACCCCCAGTGCAATTAAAGGGGGAGACAGGTGATGTTGTTTAGGCTCAAAAAGCATTAGTCTCTCCGAAATTCTTGCCTACCAGATGGAACAATATGTGTGAAAAATGTGTGAAGTTGAAAAAACCAGCTACAGGCACAGAATATTTAGTGGTTTGTTCCATCCATCATATGGTATGACAAAATCCTCAGGAAGCGCTCATCTGAATGTGTCCCTATACTTATTTGGTTTTAGTGAATAGAACGAAATATTCTGTGTTAGGCATTTTTTATAACCTACCTCTCTATTACTTGTAGGCTCAGTTGCGTGCATTTATCCCAGAGATGCTAAAATACTCCACGGGACGTGGTAAACCAGGTTGGGGTAAGGAGAGTTGTAAACCCATATGGTGGCCTGACGACATACCATGGGCTAACGTTCGCAGTGATGTCCGCACTGAAGAGCAGAAACAGAGAGTAAGTTACGTTCCTAATACTGGATGTGTTGCTTTGCAGCTAGATGAACACTGGCGAATCCATAGATACCCTTTGTCAGATAATATTCCACTTCAAAATCAAAGCTTTTCTGATCTTTCAATAACTTTCTATTACGAAGTAAAATACATGAGGGCCCCAATATCCAATCAGACGCCAGAGATACCCATTTGTTGCTGACTGGGGAGTGAGCTGTTAAGTGTGTGGCTTGAAGGGTTGGGCACTAAGCAAAACAGTAAGTGTGTCATATTTGACCACACACATTGCTGGCCAAATGAAATGCGATTCGGACCATTGTGCCGTGCCGCTGAAAGCTTCAACCGTGAATGAAGACTGATTGGAAGATGACTGGCTGCACACATACATATGCTGTCCACTTGTGGCTGCATTTACTAACATTCCCAGTAATTATTACTCTGCATCGCTTCACATGCTGCAATATTGCAATAGTCTCTCTGTCTGTGTGTGTATGTTAGGGAATTTAGACTGTAAGCTCCAATGAGGCAGGGACTGATGTGAATGAGTTCTCTGTACAGCGTTGTGGAATCAGTGGCTCTATATAAATGGTGATGATGAATGTGTGACCTGTATTAGTGCTCACTGCATCTTGGTTGTTCAAAGTGGCACTAAATAGATCCTGGGGAAAAGGGTATTTTATTAACCGTAAAACACAACAATATAAACAAACTGGAAATGTCAAATTTTGAAGAACAAAAAAACCCCCAAAACACTGCTCCCAGAAATGAGTTTTCAGTCTCAGAAAGAATGAGCACCATAAAAATCCTGGGGTGAAGAGTGTTATGTGGCTCATGTAATACTTCTGATCATAATACAGCAGAGCGCTGATACTGAGCTGTACTTCTCTATTGTATGAGTTGTTTTGCTGGAGCCAGATATGCTATAGTGAACCTTATTTCCAATTCAAATGACCACGTCTATAGAACGGTTGGTAATATTTACATAGACATGCATATACATTATGATTTCTGCAGTTGATGCATGACTATATTGTGCCCTTTCACTTATTATTCACTCTGCCGACATGAAAGGTCATACATAATCTAATAGGTGGAAACTCAGGAAGAAATGGTGTTCACTCTAGTATGTATATGTGAACTACTATGTGCTTGAATTCATGTTTTTGGATGCCCACAAAAAATGTTGCCCACCCTCCTCCCGAATTTATTAAAACCGAATAAAACATTGCACTTGGCTAGTGGCGCACATTAGGAAAGTCTATAGAAAGGGGATAAACATCATATGCATAATAAAGTGATTTAAAAGGAAAATTATTCAGTTCTTGCATATTCATATTTTATACATTCATATGTATGTTTAACTAGATTTAATTTGACTTTGACTTGACTAGATTTTGTTTTCCTGTGACCACTTCTGCTTACTACTTTGTGCTACATAACCATTTTGTGTTTGTAAAAACATATTTCTGAATAGGTTTTAAAATATTTAGCGGTCCACCACTGATTGCTGCCAAGTATGCCTTTTTTATGGACCAACATGATTGTTCATAAATGACTCCTACAGTAGAAAGCATTAATACTTCCTATTGCAGGTTTCTTGGACGCAAGCATTGAGAACAATAGTAAAGAACTGTTACAAGCAGCACGGGAGAGAAGACCTATTATATGCATTCGAGGATCAGCAACCACAACACATGACAACAGCACATAGCATTGCACACCTCGTGCCATCACAGACTGTGGTACAGACTATCAGCAACCCAGATGGCACAGTGTCCCTCATCCAGGTTTGTTACAGTATCTAATCTAAAGTGAATGCTACAGGAGGTTGACCGTCATTGTGTTCTGTATTCACCTAATTTTTCAAGTAATAAAGATATTAATACCTAATTTAATGAAACTATGTAAGTTTCATTAAATTCAGCAGACTAAATGCAAGCATCAGGGCATATTACTGCTTTTGCTATTTTACATTTTTTTTTTTGCATCTTTTATTTTGTTAGAACTGCAATAATTTCCAGTGGTTATTCATAATTGTGTAGGATCTGTTGTTTTCGTATTTGTGTACTGATAAGTTGCCTTACTCAAGTTTCAAATTCCAAATTTGTTCATATATTCAATGCTGTAGTCATAGAATACACTGTACATTTAAGGTTGTGGTTTATTGTCATTTTAGGATATACAGTATTTAGAGAATATTGAAGAAGTCTCCAGCAATCTAACTATTATTACCGCACGAAAGAAATCATTTAGTTATTCAAAATTAGCACATTCTGTAACAGTGACCTCTTGTCCTCTGTATGGTCATTGGTATGAAAAGTTAATTGGACTAAAATCTGTATTGAATTAAACTATATTATACATTTTAATTTAGTCACCTCTAAGGCACCTTTTTCCCCCAATCTAAACAAACCTTTTTTTTTTATCTTCTCTTTATAATTCAACCCTTCCATTCAATTTATTAATGAGATTACCTGCCTCTGAACCCTATGTCCATCTTTACAGTGAGGTGCCTAAAATTGTACATATGCATTTATCCCATGCTTCCCATGATTTTATTTGCCTTTGCAACTGCTGCCTGACACTGTGTTTCCACTCCAGTTGCTGTCGAGCAGTATTCTTAAGTCCTTTTCCATCTTAGTTTTCACCACTTGTATTACATTTACTGTGTAGTTTCAAAGTTGTTACCATAGTATTGGTGCAAAATCATACATTTAAGTACATTTCATCTGCCATTTCTCGAACCCGTTTCCAATTTTTTTTCTACATCTTTATGTAGCAGGTTACTATCCTGTTCTGTGATAACCCCGAATAAATTAGTGTCATGAGCAGATATGGAAATATTTACTGTCTAGGCAGCTTCATTACACTTTTTTTTAAGTAGAGTTCTTTGTTTTAGTTAAAGACTATAACAGCAATGCTTTGTTTCACAGGTTGGAACAGGAGCCACTGTTGCCACACTTGCAGATGCATCTGAGCTACCAACTACAGTAACTGTTGCACAAGTTAATTATTCCACAGTCAGTGATGGAGAGGTAAGACAAGAATTTGCACACACACACATGTATTTAATTTAGAAGAAAAGGGTGGAAAATAACATTTGTGATGCGTGTGATGATGCGACAGCCAAAGCAAATGCTGAAAAGAATACAGAAAGAGCAATGTGGTTGAGAGATCATTAACTGTTGCATTAAATTAATTGTACTTGGAATCTGGTAATTTAATTTGGAAGGGCACGTAAGCCATGATGATCATCTTCTTTCTGAGACCATATGGAAGATTCTTGTCATTTCTGCTCCAGTTCAACATAAACCATTGACTCGTACTCTGTTCCAATGGGTTGCAGTCTGTATGTGTCGCCAGAAAGTATGGATTGCTATTAGTTTAGTTTCAGAGAACCCCATCGCCTGGGTGTAATGTTATTTTGCAGGCGATAATTTTATGCAGTCATGTGATCCATCCTCAATAGATGACAAATTAGCTAACAAGTGTCTCAATTTAATCTAAACATATGCTATAAGTCCAAAAATAAATTATTTTAATAGAACAGACTTATTTTTTCTTATAAATGTAAGAGTTACAATGTGTTTTTAACTGGACAATAGAGGAGAGTGCTGGTAAGTGACAGATTCTTATTTAACATATCTTAAGTAAATTCTTCGCTACATGTTTGATTTCTTTGATAGTTTCTTTATTAAAGGGAAATTCAACTGCAAATTTAATGTTCCAGAATGTATTAAGGCTGCCACCTCATTTTAAATGAATTAACTCATAGGGAAAATTACAAGTTTTATAATGCGATTACCCTAGTAGTGCAAACTGTATAATTATTGTTTAACAGTAGTTTTCCAATCTCCTATTAGGGAAAGAATAAGCAATCTCTTAAACTCAAAAAGGGACGAACATATTAAACTGTATTAATGCAACTATATATTATTGTATTGCATGTACATTGGCACTTCTTACACCTTTGCACTGGGTACATCCAAAATAAGCATCAATCAGAGCTGTGTGTTTTTTTTGTTTTACCCTTCTTATTGGGTTTCCCACTAATCATCTGTATATTTCCTCATGTGAAACATTAGGTATGCTTTACTGCTCGTGTAATATGATGTTACAGCAATATTGTACAATCTATTGGTAAGGTAATAATTGGTGATAATTTGGTGGACCCCCTCAGGTAGAACAGAATTGGGCAACACTTCAGGGCGGAGAGATGACCATCCAGACCACACAAGCATCTGAAGCCACTCAGGCTGTTGCATCCCTAGCAGAAGCTGCTGTTGCTGCATCACATGAAATTGCACCAGGAGCTACGGTGACCATGGCACTAAACAGGTAGTTACCTATACCGAAAATATTTATTTATTTATTTTTATTTTTTTTAGGCATTAAGTATTTTGGAAGTTTTTACCCTATAATGCACAGGTCTTTTGAATTAAAAATATGACTTTCAGGATCAAAATTACCACCAGTAAAATAAATATATGGTTTCCTAGTTTGTGGTTTATAGATAAATATTAACATTTAATTTGTTCAGTTTGGAGTTTGGTTATAAGATAATTTGCTGTGTCCATATGTTAAAATAATTTGTTGTGCAGTCTCATTTTTTCATAATAGTTTAGTTTTTAGTTTAATGCATTTCTTTTTCATGTTAAGAGACAATAAGTACTTCGGATCAAATTCCAAGGATATTTGGTGTTCACTTTTATTAATTTCTAATGAATACAATGTGTTTGTCAGTTTTTGGCACCAGAGGGTGCTGTAACTGAAGCTAACATCTACTTAATGGCTAAATGACTGCTCTATTCTGCCTGTATGTTCTCTTTATAGCCAAACATTTGTAGTACTAGGTTCATTTCATGAAATTTTCAATTGAATCCCATTTGCAAAATGTTTTGTTTTATTTTTTTTAGATGTGTGGCATAAAAACATAATTGAACTTTAAATATATATCTATGGCCTTATCTGTGTGGAGTTTGTATGTTCTCCCAGTGTTTGCGTGGGTTTCCTCCGGATGCTCCGGTTTCCTCCCACATTCCAAAAACATACTATTAGGTTAATTGGCTGCTATCAGAATTGACCATAGTCTCTCTGTCTCTCTGCCTATGTGTGTATGTTAGGGAATTTAGACTAAGCTACAATGGGACAGGGACTGATGTGAGGGAGTTCTCTGTACAGCGCTGCGGAATTAGTGGCACTATATAAATAAATGGTGAGGATGATGACAGCTCATGGAAAGTTTAGCAGACTGTAGCTATAAAACAGAGCTGCAAGGTTAAAAAAAAAAGTCTGCTTTTATATTATATAAAGGTAACAGTGACAAGTGCTATTTAAATTATATGCTAATGTCACCTGAAACTAAAAATGTGGGTTTGGGTGGAATTCCATAAGTTAAGCATTTGTCCAAATAGTACTTTCCATGAGGTCTGGTATCCCACCTGCTCTGGCAGATTCTGCGATATCTGCTGTGGTCCAAGGTGCTGGGCTTTTACATACAGGCAGTGTGGTGTTGAATGACAATTTGCAGTCAGCAGGAGAGCATCTCCAGATCGCAGCATATGTCTTTGGTTGGAGATGTCCTTTCAAATGGTTCTAAGCATCTAGTTTGTGGGATGCATCAGTGTGCAGCCTATCAATTTATTATGGAGCAGTGACCTCACTGAGGCACTTCTTGACCACCATTCATAAGGTACCGGTTTCAAGTACACGGACAGGTTACATTTTCATGAATATTAGTTCAGCCCACAAAATGTCTGTCTCAACTTACATTGGTCCCACATTTGTTTTCACTTGATTAGATACGGAATGAGAATATTTGAAACAACGCAGATGCCAACGCGATCATCAGCAGGCCTTACTTATAGTCCTTGGCTTTCAGATATGAGTCAGCATAAAGATTGATTGTGGTGCATACACTTAGCACTGTTTGGTAGAAATTGGCCACCGTATTTTAACATGTGTTGTCTGCTTCAGTATTAAGGAATTGGCTTTGATCCAGTGTATCCATTTCTTGTTTGTTTGTTTTTTCCCTCTGATTTGCAATAATCAATGGTATAGACAAGTACAAACTTCTACCTTATGTTGATTGCCTACTGTGTGTAACTATCCTTCATGTTAAATAGAAATGTAATTGCTTGCTTGTTTACAGCAGTGTATAGTGATTATCAGAGACTCTGATTCCCAACATAACACAAAGCCAGAATTAAAATTCCATACTTTATCATTGTTTGTTATAATTTCAATATCCATACATCACAAATCCCAAGTACATTTTTTTGTGTGCAAAATATAAAATTGGTGATTTGGTTAAAATATAGTAATGTGACAAAGGTACAATTTTAAGAAAAAATATACATGTAAAAGAAAGTGAGATTTTTTTCTTAACTATTGAGGTTAAAAGGGAACTCTTGGTCTTCATATAATGCTTCTCTAGTGGTTGCTGACCTGTAACTTTCACCATTCTCAGAGTTCCCTGTGGGGTTTGTGGAAGCTGTGGTTAATAAAGACTAGAGAATAATACAATGAAGACTGTTTGGTCTAGAATATGTTTAAGGCCTGTTTATTTTATATTTGTTTTTGTTTTTTTCCATGTTGCTTGTCTAACTACAGTGAAGCAGCGGCTCATGCGGTAGCTACCTTAGCCGAAGCCACACTACAAGGAGGAGGACAGATTGTTTTGTCAGGAGAGACTGCAGCCGCCGTTGGAGCTTTAACCGGAGTTCAAGATGCCAATGGTAGGTGACATTGATTATACCTTTACTTTGAAGAGTTAGTGGCATATATATGAAAACAACTTGGACAAGTTTGTGGTTATGTTAGAATATACCAGGTGTGTAAATATGACTCTAGTCTCACCTGGTCTGGGCTGACACACAGGTATGTGTTAATGTCCGTATCTCTTATATCACCAAGCATGCATACATGGTGCCAAGACACACTGAAATGTACCTTTTGGGTGTATTTTTAAATTGTATAATAAATGTACATTGGTCTTTCTATATTTGTTTTAACCTTCTTTATGGTGTTCGTTTTATCCCAATTGACAGTATAATTGGCCATTACGTGCTTTCTCACATGAGCATAACTAGAAACGACTGCCCCCATACAATATTTTGAAAGTCCCTCTTTTGTCCTCCGATCAATGTTAAAGAAGCACCCACCACATCAAGATCTGTATCGTGCCACTAAAAAACCCAATACTGCAATCAAGTAATGACATGGTTTCTAGTCAGTCAGGTATCTGAGCTACATGCACATTCCTTTTAACTTAAAGGTTGCTCAAATAAATCTGTATCTAGTCATACAGGAACATGCTTTCTCATATCGTAGGCCCCTGTATGCTGCTGGGCAGGGTGTGTGACATTAGTTGCGCTCTCATTTGCTCATGATAATCATTCATCCTATAGATATTAGGTTATGCATCACTTAGTCCACAGAATTGGATAAGAACAGGCTGCTGGAGCTGATTATAGAAAGTGCACATATACTACATGTACATTCCTGTTATCTTCAAAGGATGATCATATGAATCAATTTGTAGTCATATAGGAAAATGTTTTTTTGTAATATTACAGGACCCTTCTGGGCATGGTCTATGGCCTTAGTTACACACTTTAGTCATAACATTATTTCATCCTATAGACTTTAGTTTATGCATCTCTTAGTCCAAGGTATGTGATAGAACAGGCTACAGAAGCTTGTTACGTTATATTCAGATCTGCACATTATCAATGAAAAATGTAGTCCAAACTGTGCAGCTGTGTAGGTTACCGCTACAGTATAAGGAAATTAGTATTGAGAACAATGCCACGTATCCATACGCCTCTGAAAAGGGTCACAGAAGTGTTTTTACCTACTTGGCATCAGGTCAGGATACTAATGGACAGAGTGCTCTCTCTCAGCCTTGCTGCAGATCTACTAGCTTTCTTTCAGTAAGGGGTCAGGTAAATGCATCTTGGTAAAGTTGGCCATAGAGGGGCATATACAGCTGGAGTGCCAAATGGCTTGCTCTATGTCCAATTTGGCCAGCATTTGTGGGAAAATTAAAAGTATGCAGCTGTTTCTTAAACAACCTCAGTAGCGGCCATATAATAGCTCCTTAAGAAGGCCTGCAGTTTTCTTTGTCTTGCTGTTTTATTTCCTCCTTTAGCAGGAAAAGCCCAGAATCGTTCTATTATGACTTGGCAATGAGTTGTTCTTAAATTCATAGACTTGAGAAACTCTGCTTTTTGTTTTAAGAGGACATTACCTGCCGATCATTAACAAAAGCAAAGTTTGTATCGCTAATAAAAATAATAAATGTGTAAATATGCTATAGCAAATTGCTTAGCCATGGCAAACTAGACATTTTTCTTGCACTGCAGCATTTTGTCTCGCAACTGGATCAAGTCTGCTAATGCTTTATCTTTCTCTGTTCATCGACTCACACTATGTATAGTTCCCAAAGCAGATCTGTGAACCTCATTCTGCTGTCTGTGGATGATACCACTGATAAAATGGAAATATGGAATGTGACCGGCATAATACAAGCCATGTATTTGTTTTGAGTTTCAGGGCACAAAACTGCATTTAGGTGTGTTTGAGAAGGAATTAAGCTGGTCCATTGAGAAGATTTTATGGTAGTACAAGGCAACTGCACAACCCTTTTAAAGTAGCTGTTCATTGAGGCTGCATTATGGACAGTTTGTCTGGCAGGACCGGCACAAGCACTGGTGTCGCCAAAAGCGCCCCCCACGTGCCCTCTTTCCCTCAGGTTTTGCTCCCTCACCCCTGCTGCTGCTTACTTTTGCTGGCAGGAGGTGAGGGTGGCCTCTTCTACTCCTCAGACTGGGGGTATGGCTTTTGCCTGTGACATTATGTCAGTGTAACACGGAGAAGGAGCAGCTGCTCCATATGTAAGTAGCCACTAGAAATACATTTTATTTAAAATGTATTGCTCCCACCCTCACAATGGTTTCTGCCCTGTGATGGAGAACTCCTTTTAAAAATCTTAAATATCAACCACCTTCTTGATGACCAGACCATTTTCTGTTGCTGTTTGCCAAAGAAAACTTTGTGTATCCAAGTAATTGTGATTTTTTTTTTATTTTGTAATTTAATATAGGTGGGATTTTTTTTGCGTGTGTGAGACTACCTTTTGGAAGTATATAAAGATGAACCAAAAAGGAAAACGCACAATATTTATGCTGCTTAAGTGCAATAAAACAAATATTTCTTATTGTTTATCTTCATTTTATGTTAAAGAGAAATAGTTTTTAATGGATATTAACACATAATTACAGGAATATGAAACATAATGCAGAATTTAGGATCCAGTGGGAATGAACACTTGTTTGTTTGTCAAACTTCTTATAGGGTGACTGCTGTCTCCTCCTACTGCTCGGCAGTCCATTCCCTGTGATCTTTGCCGTACTGAACTCAAAAACATACATTGTCAGGTGTGATGAGCAGTTCACTATACCCTGCAATTTGTGTGGAGTTCTCGCTGGACCATTTTTAATTAAGCAGTTTGCTCACTCCACAGGTTGAAATTTGTAGTCAGTTGGTCTGCAGTTGCTTGCCTATTTTGCCTTGCACTTCAAATGAATGCACTGATAAAATAGTTTTGTTGTATATGCGTCTACCCAATGCTGCGCATGTTTGTCTGTTTGGATTCCATGCCAAAATCACTTTATTGTGATTTGTAATATTCACTAGTCTGTCAGAGGCAAAGAAGATAGCTAAGTAAGAGACTATTTTGATACTAAATTTCATTGATACATTTGCCAAATACATGCATGAAATCTCTACAGCACAATAGTTGCTATTCTAAGACCTTATGTACTGTAAATATGTATGAGTAAATAGATTAAAATAATTTGAGAATTCCATTTATACGTTGCCATTTTAGCTATAATTTGTAGGCTGAATATTTTTTCCAAGGTGTTGTATATTATAGCTACAACACATTTTTTAAATTTTGTTGTTGACATTTTGAATCTTAGGTGGATAATTTATTGTGTGACTTTTTAGGTACATGTGTAAATTTGCGCTTGCAATTATAAGGAGTATAAATACTTTTCTAAATTTGGTAGTTTCCAAAAATAAAAAAACCAAAACGTCAATGGAATTAATTTCAAGCAAGTCAGGCAGATGATTATAGAGAGACACATCTACAAAGTTGAAGGAAGAGGCCCTGGCTAAGAAAACAAAATAAAACAATCTTTCTTTCTTGTCTGCAAACAGTTTGCAAAACACCATTTTAAAAGATACTACAGATGTGGCAGAAAGTCCTGCAGTCTGATAAAAAGTTGTCTAAATGCTATCTATGGCACAAAACAATTACATGCAAAGTGCCGATGGAGCCCCTCACAAAAAGGCTCCGTGATGATGACCGACCTGAAATTTTTGCTTATTTTTGAGTGAAGATTTAATTGCCATATTAACCAGACGTGCATGCAGAAGTACATTGCACAAGGCTCCCAGGGTACCTCCCAATTAATTGAATCTCCCCCTAAGTGTGGGGGAAAAAAGGATGGGTGCTTTAACCCTTTCTCACAGCACTGTTTGTGCGCGTATATATGCACATACCCATTTATCAGGTGGTTTTCTTAAACATACACGATCTTCAGTCACTGGGGATTTAATCTCAATAACTGTTAGTTTTGCTGTTATCACTCTCAAAGATAAGACACTGTCCTCTGCAAATTATGGTAAGGGCTGAACTAAAGACACAGGCATATTAAAAAGCAGATTTTAAAGGAATTAGCAGAATGAAGCTTTAAATCCTCCCACCTAATTTGTCAAGGCAGGGGTAATTAGTTTAAGTTGTATGTAGACACTAAATAAGCTGTTAGGTAAAGTAAGACAACTTAATTCTACATGGTATTTAGGCTTTTGAACAAAATCTGTAAAATAAACCTCTTCTTCCCAGGCATGTAAAAAACATTTTTATATTTGTAGCAATTAATAGATGGCAGCTATCATGTGAGAACAGTAATATGATATGAAAGGGAAATTGGATGTGGTCCCAGAATGCTCCTATCTTTATTTACAGAATCTTGTGTAGTGAAATCGTCCAATCCATTCTGGTAAAAATGCACCAAAATCTCGTTTAATGCAATTATAATGTTTCTCTTTTCTTATATTATTCAGTGAGCAATAATTCTTATTTTTTGCCTTAATTAGGGTTGTCTCGTGTATTTTCTGCCCGTTACCTGAATCTGGGAGCTGATCGTATTTGTGATCGGCTTATTTTCACTGTAGTGATGGTGCACCTCTCTCATCTCAGTAGTACAATTAGTCCAGTTCTCTTCAATAGAGCTGTTTGGAGCCATATTGAAGAGAATTGGATGAATGGAGAGCCCCAGCAATGTAATCTGTGGCAAAATCAGCATCCTGGTTCGATTAATCGGGTGGCATTTTAGGAGCACCCCTCTCAATTTACTGCACAATGTGGAGCAGATTGTATAAAGGAGTTGTCACTTTTTATTAGATTATTTGATTTTTTTTTTGTAATTGTGAAATCATTCAGAAAAGCATGGAAGTTTTAATAGCTAAAGTGTTGCAATGTTTTGTGATTACTAGCTGTAGGTAACTTGCCTGTTGTTATTGTTTGTTTATACAGCGCCAATCATATTAAGCAGCACTGTACAGAAATAATATGTGATCATTGAAATCAGTTCCTGCCCCATTGGAGCTTACAATCAGAATTCCCTAACACGGCGGTTCCTAAAGTGTGCGCCGTGGCTCCCAGGGGTGCTGCGGCGCTGTCACTGGGGTGCCGCGAGCCAGCCATAGGAAAAAACAAAGAGCACATAAACTTACCAATCTGCGCGGCGCCGGGACCCAGCAGACTCCTCTCTCCCGCAGCTGTCACTGACCTCGATATTCAGTGACAGCTGCGGGAGAGAGGAGTCTGCTGGGTCCCGGCAGAGGAGTGAGAGGGAGTGTGACAGAGCGCGGGGGCAGAGGAGTGTGACAGAGCGCGGGGGCAGAGGAGTGTGACAGAGCGCGGGGGCAGAGGAGTGTGACAGAGCGCGGGGGCAGAGGAGTGTGACAGAGCGCGGGGGCAGAGGAGTGTGACAGAGCGCGGGGGCAGAGGAGTGTGACAGAGCGCGTGAGCGAGGGCAGTGGAGGGGGAGGGAGCGCGTGAGCGAGGGCAGTGGAGGGGGAGGGAGCGCGTGAGCGAGGGCAGTGGAGGGGGAGGGAGCGCGTGAGCGAGGGCAGTGGAGGGGGAGGGAGCGCGTGAGCGAGGGCAGAGTGTCTGGATGCAGAGGGGGCATTTTTGCATACAACTAAATAAGTATTTCTGTCCTGACCTAAATACTTATTACATTTTTTTGACCCAACTACTTCTAAAACAGGACTGCTCAATAATTATTTTGGAGGGGTGCCTTGAAAAAATTTGGAGACTCTAAGGGTGCCGCGAACTGCAAAAGTTTGGGAACCACTGCTCTAACACACAGGTGCATTTTTGTCATAAGCCAATTAATCTACCAGTAAATTTGAACTATGGTAGCACTTTCAGGAAACCCACACAAACGGGGAAGATACAAATTTCACACAGATGGGGTCCTGGTTGGAATTGAATTCAAAACGGCAGTGCTGTTTGAAATCCAGCAAATAAAAAGTAAAATCTACTCTACTATTTGAGTGCATTGAAATGTGTCTAGTGTCACTAGGCGACCAGAACAGGGAGGCTCCTTGCAGCCATGTTACATAACGCCTTTTGGACTAGATATGTGACTGACTTGGTTACATTTAAATCATGAGATCTGATAGTGTATGGACACCTTTAATGGTACTGATTATGGACAAGATTTATTTGTTAATCACTTCCAGGATTTTCCACATTAATTCTTATCATCATGTTCTTGATATAGACCATCTTTTTTTTTCTTTGCTCCCAACATACCAGGTGAAGTTGCAATGTATGAACCTCTAATATGGCTTCAAAGATCATAATTACCATTCCTAAAACTACCTTAGTACATATTGAATCCACGCCTCACAGCTACATTCGCAAGGGTTGGCATTTTATTAAGATAAGTGAGGCTTCAGTACCGTCCTTGAATTCAATGGAAAAGTGCCCCAGTGGCCATTGTCACAATAACTGGCAGATTTACTTTTTGGATAATGAGTGCACCAGTTAATTCAGCAAGAATATTTACAAAACACCCTGGTAGTGAAAGAATATTGAAAGAGCTTTTATTCGCATGGTATATTGCAAGTACTGTCTCCTATACAACTTTCTACATAACACACAAAAAATAATTCCAAAGATATTCATAATAATTTACGTCTAAGTGCCACTATATAGTGATATTTTTCTGTTGAATCAGTCAAGGTCCAAATTGAGCTGTATGTATGCTACTCCATATATAAATATTACACATGGAGTTAAATAACTTACATACGTTGATATCGGAGGACTGACTAGCTTGCAAGAGGTTAAATTGCCCCTAAACTTGCACTTTTGTGTCGTGGATTGCAATCTTGCAATTCTGCGATGGGTGTGTAACAGGCCTGATCTCCTGTCCTCCTCCCAACATACCGCAGTGCGGAGGGATGGAGTACAGCCTCTGTCCTGATTCCCCTTTCCTCATGACCTTCCCAGCCCCTGACAGCTTGCTGTGCTGTAAAGCAGCTCATGTGACTGCAGTAATCCGGAGCCAGTAAACAGCTGTGCAGGGACATAGCAGGATGAATCAAGCCTATTGTTCCGCACTGCAGACCTGTCTCTATTAGACAGACACTTATCAGTCCTTTTTATGCAGGATATCACAACAGACACTAAGTGCCCTGCAAGATTGTAGCTAGTAGTGAGATGATTGTGTATAATCATTTTGGTTAATTGATAGTACTATCAGGATCATGCCCAGGATAGAGTAAGGTTTTGGGTTTTTTGTCATAGTTCTGTTTGTGGTGACAAATTGCAATAATCTGCGAAACATTTATGCCCTTTTTTATTTACACACTTTATTTAGTGGTAGATCAGCATTGGACATGTCGGAACGGTAATAAACCCATAATTGCATTTGATAAAGTACAACAAACGGTTCTCATGTAATGGACTATATATGGATAAAGAACATGACTAAAGCAGACTCGCATGAAAAAGGGATGATGTTGATGTACCAATCCGTTTTATTTATTGGGCAGTAAAGTGAGGGAAGAGAAAGGAAGGGGATAGAGGAAAACAGTGTGACCAGCTTCAGAAAGAGATGGTAGAAAAGAAATAAAGGGGCAGGCCCGGCGCTCCCATTAGGCAAGGTTAGGCACTTGCCTAGGGCGCCGGGCTCTGGAGGGCGCCACAGAATTCTAAAAGACTTTAAAACTATGCGGCGACCGCTGACCATACCTGTCACGGCCGCCGCACAGCATTCAGATGCACGGGAAGGGGGGGGAAGAGGCTATTTTGTCACCACCGCCGCCTCTCTGCTCCGTCTCCTCCCCTCCACTTACTAGTGTCAGTGAGTGGAGGGGAGGAGACGGAGCAGCGAGGCGGCAGTGGTGAGACAAGGTAAGGAGAGGAGGGAGGAGGGCGGCGATTTTTTAAAAATGCCTAGGGCGCCGTGGACCCTAGCACCGGCCCTGTAAAGGGGGGAGGAGTTTTGAAGTATACATGTCATGAATTCCATTCTGTAAGTGTGCCACATTCTATTAAGCACTGCTTGTACCGATGGGACAGAGGGGCTGCTTCCAGTCCACAGCAATCTGACACATAGGTGTGAACACAATTTATTACCTTTTTTTTTAACCAGAAAGCTGCACTGCGTTTTCAGTCTACATTCTTCTTTGTTTTAGTTCTCAGTTGTTGTAAGATTTAGTGATGCCAATATATCTAAAGTTCATAAACTGTATTTAAGTGTTTACCTAGCCTAAAGGGTGTCACTCAAATTACAGTTAGGCAATGCTGATAGCTATTCAGCCTAGAAGAGAAAATACATGGGAGCCACAAATACTGCTGATGGCTAACATTGTAAGTGTAAATTATATATGTTCAGTAAGTAGACATCTTAAGAACTCAAGTTGCCCACAGCCCCTTATTAATTATGTGAATTTTCAGTAACTTGTCACATTGTATCGCTGTTTGGCTTTGCCCCCAAAGCGAAATGGATGATAATCCAATCATAATCAGACAGATTATGATCAGACAGGTAATTGCAGTCAGAAGATAGTCACTGTTGGCCTGCTGCACTGTTTGTCATCTTCTGACTGCATTACCAGGCATCACTGAAGCTGGAAGGGATCTGGTCTCATCTCGTTTGGTCACCTCTGTCTTTGCTCAGGCCAAGTGGCAGACCAACCTGCGTGTGCCTTTTATTAGTCGAATACAGTCGCTCCCAACCTTTTTAATGGTGTGCCATGGATACACCTGGCATTTAATAGTTTTTTTTATGACTAATGTTAAAATATTGGCACCTTTGCCGTTTTTTTTAATAATGCACCATATGTCCCAGAAATGTCTTAAATGAAAAAAAATATGTTGGTGTCCACATGTATTTGGTTTGCAGTGGACTAAAATACAAAATAACTGAAAAATGTATGTCCTAGTTTATTCCACACAGAAATCTTGAAAAATGCCAATAATTTTGTCCTACCCGTTTTAGAAGTAGTTAGAAATAGTTTTAAAGCAGGTGATTCTCCTTCACTTTGGAACTGAACTCATCTGTGGTGAGTAGCAGGTGTCTGCAATATAAAAGAGTGGACTATGCTAAGTAGAGACAGGTTACCTCTTCTTTCCTTATGTCTTTAAGTGAATTCCCTAGCTTTCTTATGAAAAATATAAACAAAACATTACAAGCATCAGTGGGAAATTTGGCTGCCATGGAGTTTTTCTAGCAAAAGGATTTATCGGTAAGTATAATCCGCTCTTTTCCTCTTCAATCCTCTATGGCAGCTATAACTCTGTGTTGTACCAATGCAATACAGAAGGGAGGGCCACATATGCTGTATAATGTATTGAGTGGCTGAATTGAGAATCCGAGATGGATAAGAGATCCAGATTATAATGACTAACGAAAGTATGAATAGATGACCATTCAGTGCAAAACTCCTCTGCAGAAACTTGAGCTTTGCTTGCCCGCCATGTTGCCACTGCTTGCATTGAGTGGGCAGTGAGGATCTCTGGCACTTTACGCCCATTAGTCTTGCATGCCAGTACAATAACTTCTCTGATCTATAATGAGAAGACTTGTTTAGAAGGAGCATATCCTTTTCTAGGCCCAGTTGGAAGCATGAAGAGTTGCAGTGTTTCTGACACCCTCTGTCCTGTATAGATATATGAAACTTGCTCTCACAAAGTCCAGCAAATACAATTTTCTTTCCTTATCTTTTGGTTGTGGACAAAAGGATGGTTAATGGGGAACATAGACACTACCTTGGGTAGACATTCTGTACTTGCTTGAAGCACCACCTTATCCATGTAGACATTAAGGAAAGGCCCCTTTCACCACAGTGCCTGCAACTTGCCAATTTTGCGAGCGGATATAATTGCAATCCGTAAAATCATCTTTAGTGTCATCCATTTCAATGAAACCCTTTGCAGAGGTTTAAAAGATTGAGACTTCAGTCTATTTAGCACTTAATAAAGATCCTATTGGGCCCGATGGAGGGGCACAAATCTTGTTCACTGTTTGGAAGTACCCAATAATCAAGTTAATTTTCAATAATCAAATTTTGTGAGACTAGCTTGTTTAAGAATATGCTCAATGAGGATACTTGTACCTTGAGTGTAGCAGCAAGACTTTTGCTGAAACTATCCTGGAGGAAGTCAAGGATCTGAGGAATGGTATCTGCTTTTGGATTGAACCTTAAGGTGCTCAATGCATTACATTTTTTTGAAATCCTGTAATGTATATCTAAAGAATTCTTCTTTGCCTGTAGCAGCATTTTAATTTTCTGCTATAAGACTCCTTACCTCTTGAGGCATTTATGCTCAATCTCCATGCCATAAAAGTCAGTTTTTCTGGATTTGAATAAAGAACGGATGGAAATGCCAAAATGGAATAACTGATGAGTGAAAATTGAGGAAAATTATACGCTAGGAGAGATGTCCGTGGAACAGTCAGGGCATCTATTCCTTTTAGTTCTGGATCCCTGTGGTGAGAGAAGAACCTGGGAATCTTTACATTTTTCCTGGTTGCCATGATGTCTACTTAAGAGAGGCTGAATCCCTCTATCAATATCTGTAATACTTCCTTATGAAGGGACTACTCTCCTGGGTGAATCTGTTCCCAGCTGAAGTAATCTGCTAATATATTTTGTTTTTCTGCTTGTAACACGGAGGGGAACTTCAGGTTTCTCTCCGCCCAGAACGTGATCTTTGCTACTGCCACCATCAAGGTATGGCTTCTGTTACCTCCTTGCCGATTTAGGAGGGCTACTACTGTCCTGCTGTTTGAGCACATTCTGAGATGCTTAGCTCTTAGATGAAGATAAGTGTTGAACTGCTTTCCAAACTGCAGCCATTTCAGAGACATTTATGCAAAGACTTTTTTAGCTTTGCGACTCTGTGCCTCTTGTCTCTGAAGGTGAGCTTCCCAGCCAGTGGTACTGGCATCTGTTGAGTATCCTCTATTCTGGCTCCAAAAGTGACACTCCTTTTGTCTTTATATTTGGGCTTAGCCGTGACCTGAGAGACTGTGTGGTGGCCTCTTACTGGTTGATAGCATGATTAAGAGAAGTCTTTCTGTGATTTCAGTTTCTTAGAAGTGCTAAATGGAGATTTGCATGTCCCACCAAGGGATGAAAATATTCACAACAACCAAAGCCTTTCTTATTGATGCTTGACAATGATTCTGTAGTTGACATGCTAGTGATTGGATCTTGGTACACCTTTCCTCTTCATGGTGTTTGTCTGGACCACAGGAACTATATCTGCTGTGATGAGATGACTTTTAACCTAGGGAGATTAAGATGCTGGTTGAGGAAAATCATAAGCTTGTCTGAAGAGGTGGGTGTTCAGAGAATGCTTGAAATTTTGAAGACTAGAGGAAAGTCTTACTGTGTGAGAGAGGGAATTCCACAAAGTGGGTGCAGCCCGAAAAAAGTCCTGTAACCGGGAATGGATGGATGTGATGAGTGGAAGAGAGATGTAGATCTTGTGCAGAACGGAGGTGTCGAGTCGGGAGATATTTTGAGACAAGTGAGAAGATGTCTGTAGATTAAATTTTGTTGACGGCCTTGTATGTTAGTAGAAGAATTTTATATTGAATTTGTTGAAAAACAGGCAACCAATGTAGAGACTGACAAGTGGCTCAGCAGAGGAAGAGCGGTTTGCAAGGAAAATCAATCTAGCCGCTCCATGCAAAATAGATTGTAGGGGTTCAAGTGTGATTTTGGGAAGACCAGTAAGGTGTGAATTGCAATAGTCGATGCAGGAGAGGATGAGTGCATGAATTAAAGTTTTTGCAGTGTGAGATGTGAGTATTCTGGAAAAGTTCTTTAGATGTATGTAACATGATTTAGATATAGAGTCGATCTGGGGAACAAAGGATAGTTGTGAGTCAAGGATTACACCTAGGCAACGAGCTTGCAGGGTGGTATTTATGTTCATGTTATCAACAAATAGAAATGTCAGGCAGGAAGCTTCTGTTTTTGGGTGGGAATATTATTAATTCAGTTTTTGAAAGATTGAGTTTGAGTTGGTGAGAAGACATCCAAGATGAAATCGCAGAAAGACAGTCAGTAACACGAGACAACACAGATGGTGAAAGATCAGGATAGATAGATTTGTGTATCATCCGCATAAAGATGATACTGAATTACAAAGGAGCTTATTAGTTTTTCTAGAGAAGTGGTGTAGATAGAGCATAGCAGAGGACCTAGGACTGAGCCTTGTGGTACTCCAACTCCATTTTTTTAATTAAAAGGATCCATACAGTCCAACCTGTTTTAAGTTAGGGTGACACTTATCCACTTGTGCCCATTCCTTAAAAATGTGTTCCTTTACCACCTGATGTAGAGGGAAAACTCTACCTTTTGTTTTATTATGGCCTTCAAAGAAGAATCTTTGTATTTTTGTGGAAGCCTGCTCCTGATCTAATCCCATGGATTTGTAAATATGTTTAAACAAGCTTTCCACATTGTCCAGATTAAACATCCTAGGTGACTCTTTAACCTCCCCAGGTTCACTACAGTAGGAATCATCCACTTTTGAAATCATATTCTGATTGCACACATATGTCCTCCATATATCTGTTTGTCTGGGACATTTAACCCTTGTATGGCACATACATCTTCTTTAGTTACAAATGCCTCATTCATCCAAGTGTGTACAGCAATGAGTATGGAGAAAATAAAGAAAGCCAGAGAATTGTTTAAGGAGGTCAGACAAAAGATTAATATAAATCACTCTCAAGACACCCTGACGTTCATGTTTCCACTGTATGTAATAGCCCATGGCACTGTAGACAACCTCCATGAACATGGCCGCAAGAGAAAACTTGATCAAAGATTGCAGCGCAGGATTGTTAGAATGGTGGAGAAAGCAGCTCTATCAAATGCCAAACAGATTCAAGCTGGGCTTCAGACACAAGGTATGATGGTTTCAACTCGCATCTGTCGCCAACTCTGAAAGGGGGATAGATATATGATAGGGGACCCAGGAGGCCCCACTGCTAAGAGAGAGACATAAGATAACCTGACTGCAGTTAACCAAAACATATCTGAACTAGCCAAATTGGCTACTGTGAAAATGGACTCTAGCGTGTGTGTGTTTCTGGTAGGGTGTTTATACCGTACTGGAGAAATTGTAGCCTGTTAGCTTGGTTGTGCGCACACATACAGTGTGATAGTGTTGCTCTTCTTTATAAATATGCCCAATAATGATCCAATGGTCATTAGGGAGTTTTGCCTATTGTAGGGCCATAGAGACTACAAAATCGGACCAATTGCCATTAGATCTGCTTTTGCAGTATGTGTGATAAATCAGTGCGGAGTTCTTCTGGTACTAATAAAGCAAAGCTCTCCTTATATTATTAAAATGGCAATGTGTCTTGCCCGGCATCATCAGTGACACTGTGCTCTGTTCAGTTGCATACATGATATTCATCAGTTTTGTTTCCATTTACTTTTTTGTTTTTTTTGCCCACATCTAAACCTCTCTGCCCCACTTCAGCTATAAAATTTCTAAAAGCAGAGAAAACAGAGTTTGGTAGAAAAATTGTTAACAGGATTTTGAAAGTAAACTGCTAGAAAAATCACAATACCTCCACCATATGATAATCCTTTTGGAAAAGCATTCTTACGTATACTCTTTAACCTATTAACAATTATTTTTAAGATTTTTTTTTTCCGTATCCACATGTGAATATTGTCTATATTGCAAACTGCTCCAGCATCTTATGATATTGATGAAATTCAATATCATAGCGGAGGGTAAATTATCAGTGTGGTTTGGTAAGACATGACTGTCTTTTAATAAAACTGAAAGGGTCTTAATCCCCCACTTTGGATTATGAACATGTGCAGACTAGATTAGCCTAATCAAAGCCCCACGCCTGACCAGATGCATTGTCGGGACAATCACAAACCTGATTAATACTTGTCAAGGGCTTAATCACTTCACTGTCTGTCCACAGAGCTTTAATACAAGACAACGTTTGCATTATTGCTCTGTCAGCCGCCATCACTCTACTGCAGGAATGAAGTCTGTGTAAACTGTTAAATAAACAACAGTCTTGTTTCCCTTTTAAAACATTTTAAATTACAACACAAGTCTTATTTTGAATGTACATTTATCTTTACAGTTTTGTCTATTGAATAGACCTATAGATGTGATGCACTTATTCGTTTGAATCTACAATGAAACGTTAAGTCACTGTATCTTATGGAAATATTACATGGTCCAGTTTTGTACAGTTAAACAAAAGTAATACTTTCCAAGCAACACAAAAATCGTTCAATTAAAAGATTTCATGTTGTCACTGGTACCCATTTGAAGTCATTATTTTTCCCTATAGCACATTAAAATATTTTGCACATCTTTCTTACAATGGAGAGGAAAATTTTATATCTATGCGTTAATATATTCTCCACAGTTTTCTGGGAATGTGGAGTGTGCACTAATAGTTTTATTAAAGTGGCTGTAGTAAATTGGACCACTCATGCCCTATATCTTTCTTTTGAAGTTAAAAAGCTATGAAGCTGTGTGAAATTCTGAACTTATGCTTCTATTTTCAGAAAGTCGCCTAGGTACTACACACATACTTTTTGTGACTTTCCTTTTTTTGTAGCCAAGGGGCATGTTACCCTGAGCAAAAGCTGTCCTTATCTGAAGTTTTATAACTTCACCGACTCTTTGTTTTATAAACAATGAAGGCATTATATTTCCCAACATACTATGTATGAAATCAGTTGGTAAATTGGAAAGTGATCATTTGTTATACATATAACCATGATAGATAGACCAGGGTGTTGTCACTATCAAATTGCTAACCAGGATGAGGAGCTACTAACAGAGGCTTTACTATGCACAGGCCTTGCCACACTTGTATCAGGTAAATCTACTAGCTGTGTCATGATTTAAAGAACACCTGTTACCTTAAACAATGGAGGCAGCTATTTTGTCGGCTTAACTAATCTTCATGAGAATCCATTCTATCAATTTACAATAAATAAGGGACATCTCTGAGGCACCTCTTGACCGATATTCAAGAGGTACTGGTACCTAGTAAATGGATAGGCAGCATAGTCATGAAAATTGGTTCATCCCACAAAATAGCTGTCTCTGTCTTTGAGCTCACTGTTGTAATTTAAGTATTTATTTAATTTATTTTATGATATTAAATTGTTACTAACATTTTTCTTTTTCTTTACAGGTATAGTTCAGATCCCTGTCAGTATGTACCAGACAGTGGTAACCAGCCTGACGCAGGGTAACGGACCTGTACAAGTTGCCATGGCACCGGTCACAGCAAGAATATCTGACTCTACAGTCACAGTGGATGGGCAGGCAGTGGAGGTGGTTACTTTGGAGCAATGACTATGTCGCCAAAGAGTTGTGATGTAATTACCTGTCTTGCTCGTATTCCCAGTGTTTGCAGCAGGAGTGTTTATGGGCATCTGCAAATCTTGTCATTGCTTGGATTCCTGTGCTGTTGAAGAGGTCTCCAATACACAAGACAAACTTTTTCTACCCCACCCCCTTTACCCACTTCCCAAAAAACATATGGTTTTGCCTATGAACAAGTCTCATTATTTTTCCTTAAGCATTTAATTTATTTCAGTAGAATAAACATCAAGTGCATTGTGTTTTATCATCTTCAAGTTTCAATTGGGCATTCAGAGCTCCGTGGAAAATATCCTGGATGACTTTTCATTTGGTTCTTAATTGACAGCGTTTTAACATCAAAACTAACTGGCAACGACAAGCTACTTTGTAAGCAAAAACTTTACCAGTTTTAATGTGCCCATTTGTGGGACTAAAGGTTAATAATGAGGTTTAAAATTAAAGTGGACTGTTTTGCACTCGCCACGCTCTCTGCAACTAAGGCACAACTGGTTTTGTTACTGTGTTAGGCAATGCAAGCAACAACTGTCTCATGTAAGATATTGGTATGTGTAAAGCAGCAATGTGATGTTTTCCAGTTGCTGAAGGTAAAATACAACCATACACTGCAACCTGTTGTAGTTCAACAACAGTTGGACAGCTTCTGTTTTCCTAATCCAAGAGTGAAACATATATGGATAATAGAATATTGTGATGCTACAATGCTTGCTCATGTAAATGTGAACTAACAGGACTTGCACAGAGTATCTCGATTACACACTCTGTAGTAAATAGTTGACAAGTATGGACATTGTTCAGAGAAAGATAAGGAATTGACAAAGCAATGCCTTGCCGTTGTGGTTATCAGTTATATAAGCCTTAGATATAGACTTGATTGGTGGGATGGGGATAAGTAATGTCTGCAGCTGCAATTTTTTCTGCACTAACTTGTTTGACTGTTCTGTATGTTGAATCCACATATAGTATAACATGTACCCCAGTCTAAACATTGTTCTTTAGAAGCAACTTGAAGTGCATTCATTGCGAATGCCTCTGATTATTATTGTGTTGCCATTACTGCTGCTGGTGTTCTATCAATGGCTACTCTCCCTTTCTATCTTATTATTTCCAACTGTTTATTTTATATAAATTAAATGACATTGACCATCTGTGGTCCATATCAACATGGTTTCAAAATTGAGCCATTTAAATCTGGCCTATTATGAGAAGATGGGAAAATATTTATCTAGTTGAAAAGATAGCCTGGTTTGAACAATGATTTATTACACCCATGTATAGGACAGAATACACTTAAAACATGATCTGTTGGTGCTATACAATATTGCGCTAGTGCTTTCATTAGGAGAGATCATTTAGCTTTCCTACATTTTCTTGACCCTCTGGCTGTAATTAAATACTTACAAATTTCATCATTATATGTACATATACTTTTTTGAAGGGTAATTGCTTTTCATATCTCCTGCACTGCCAAAGAGATGCTTTGTTAATAATTGAACAGTACCTTTCTCTGTTCTTATAAGTATGCAGTGATTTACAGATTACAAGGCTGTGTATGCCCAGCTCTCTCCCAGGCCATGACAGCATGCTTAGATCATGTATGACCAGAGCTAATGGTAATGTGATCTATCTGGAATTTAAACACCGGCACATGGAAGGAATATACTTCTCTTTAACTGTCAGGTCTTTGTTACCCTTCCAAAACACTTAATTTTTTCTCACGATTTTAGATATAAACTTCACTACCGGTTTACAGTGTTCAATGTGTGTTTTTATCTTGGTATGTTGTTTCTTTTAAATGTTGAATCATGAAATAAGACATACATGTTGATAGCAATCATTGTATGATTGAAATAAATGCAAGTTAGTCCTTCAAGACTTCCCATTCACCAGCACAAACTTGCTGCAGTATGATTTAAGATGCAATGAGAGGTAGACAGGGTCAAATATCTCCATATAAGGGTCCAGCTTAAACTGTCAGTGCTGCATAGTTCACTGATTTAAGTCTCACAATATTTCACGCTGTGTTTCAAATGTAAATATATACAGACATTTAACATTGTATTTATAACAGATTATATCATGGTCCTACCAAATGGTGATACTATCCAATAACTGTGGTAACTTTACAGGATGTTATTTGAGAGAAATCCCATCCACGCTTTGCTTACAAAAACAGCCCAGATAAGTTCCATCATGCTTAAGCAAATGTTGTACATTACGGGTTTGTGTCCTTTTTTTTGTTTTTCGGAAGATTTCTTCATGCTGTTGTCACTCCCTTGTTGCTTCCCATTGGTCTGTGCCCCTGATAATCCTCCCCACTCCAGAGGATATATACAGTCTTGAGTGTTACTGCCAGGGGTTCAAGAATGTTTCAGTACCTCTGGTATTTTGTACATAAATGTAACCTGTATAGCAAATGTTTTTCTTTGTTTCATAAAATGTATGTTCTCTAGAGAAACATTTATATATAGGCCAATAGCTTGTACAACATTTTATGTTTTATCTGTGTTAAAGAATTCCAATGTTTTTTTTCACTGCAACATCGTTGTTTTACTCATAAAAAAAAAAAAAAATTGCAATGATATAAGAGTACCTTGACAGTGATTTGAAGTTTCCCACTCTCAGTGTGCGCTGCATTGAGCAAATAAATTGTTGAACATGTTTGTGTTTGCTTTAATATCAGGATAAGCCTTAAATTTTGGAGACTGTAAAATGTGTAAGGAAATATTATATTCATCTGTAAGTAGTTTTATATGTAGAGGGTCTGTTTTACTTCCTGATATTACTCTACAAACACAACAAGGCTGGGTGCATTCATTTATAAAATTGCAAATGCACAGATGTAATATTTTATTGACGTGTGTGAGAGAGAGGGATCAAAGTAGGCTGGTATACAGCACTTCGACAAATTACATGGATTGGGCAGTAGCATGTGGAGCAGGTGCCAGTGGCTGGTGCTGGCACCCATGCCTTCTTTGAGAGTGCGGAAACCTGTTTCCAATTGCAACACTGTACTCGAGAAGCGCATACATGTGCCATAGACCAGGATGAGCAGTAAGCCCAGGATTTATAAGATTGGAGGAATTATGGTAAATGGAATATGCAGACCTCTGCTAAGCAATCCTTTTATATAGCAAGTTTTTCATTACAAAATTGAAAGCTTTGAAACATATAGCTTTAAAACCAGTGTACATAGCCTAATATTTGGGGGGTTTCTTTACACCCATGTCAGCATTTATTATAACAAATTTCATTGAATTTTTTCTAAAATTGCATTCGGGTCATTCCCCATCAAATAAACACAAAGATTTTACTCCAAACTCTTCCTGGTTAGAAAGGCATAGTGGCCCTTTTTTAGCATTATTGGATTTGAAAAGGCTCAACCAGTTTATCTTTACCAGGAATTTTCTTTTGAAGTCTGTAAATTTCATCCTCGTGGCCATAGGTGAACAGGACTTCCTCGCATCCAAAGATCTTCAGGATGCCTATTTTCATGTCCATGTGGCTGTTTATCACTGGAAGTTTCTCAGATTTAGTGTATCGGCACGCACTTTTAGTTCACTTGCTTGCCCTTTGGGCTGGCAAAATGTCCAAGGACATTTATCAAAGTGCTAGTTACTTATATTGGTACTGAGGGAAAACAACGGTGAAGATATGGCCTTATGTAGATGACATTCTCATGGCGGAGAATTCATAAATATATGTCAGTTGCAAGACTGCTCATGCAATTTGGTTCCTGAATCAATGGCTGGATTGCGAACGTGAAAAGTCATCTTATTCTGTCACAAAAAATTTTGTTTCTGGCAGTCAAGGTAGACACCATACAAAGTATAATTATCACAGGAAATTAGTGTCCGATTCAGTCCCTATCATGTCAGCTGTCATTTGTTGGGATGTTCTCATACACCATTGTTATAACAGTGGCGAACATGGCATACCCGAGATCTCCAGTTGGAGCTCACATGGAAATGAAACCACAGTAGGGTTTCACTAAACCAGGCTATTGCCATTTCAAAAACCACCAGTCACTCAGTTGGAAACTAAACCCAAATTTAAGAGTAACAATGATGTCACTGCTGGAGCCAGATTGAATGGTTTTATCAATACTTGCCTACAGTTTGGAGAGCTTACCTTCACATGTGGTGTTCATGTAAATATCTTGTAAATTGGAGCAGTATGTAAAGTGGCTCAACACTTTCATTCTCATCTGAAAGAAAAGGATCTCTAATTTTGCTCAGAAAACAGAACAGTGGTAGCCTATAGAAATCTTCAAGGTGGCACTAAAGTCAAGTTTTGAATAAGGAAATGACAAAGATAATTTCATAGGCAGAAAAGAATCTGATGGCACCTCTAGCAAATATTTCACATATAGCGGGAAAAGAGAACCTAGTAGTAGACTACCTCAGCTGAAAGCAGATTCTCCCAGGGGTCTCTCCACCAAGAGGTGTTTCAGCTAATAGTGGAGTGGTATGACCTTCCTCAAGTGGACATCATGGCAAGAGCAAACAATGCAAAGGTCCACGGGTTTTACATTAAAAGCCAAAGATCCAAAAGCAGAAGGGACAGATGCTTTGTCTATTCCAAAAACATTGCATATGGATTATGTCTTCTCTTGGTTTCTATTAATTTCTTACGTGTGAAGAAAGATCCGAAAGTAAAAGGCAGAAATTATACCAATTCTTCCATTTTGGCCTCAACACCCGTGGTTTCCAGTATCCTGGGAAAAGCTCAGAGTACAGCTGTGGGCTCTGCTTCTTCAGCCAGACTACTGTTCAGGGTCAAATTCTGCCTACAGATTCAACAAAACCTAGCTTTTTATGGTGTGGAGATTGAACGATCTGGCTCAGAACAAAAGGGGTGTCCGAACAGGTAATCAATACATTAATACAGATAAGAGAGAAAATATTTTAAGATATGTATGGAGGGCGTTTATCTCTTAGTATAGCTCCATATTGAATCCAGTAGCAGCCATTATTCTGCAGATCCTGAACTCCCACCAGGATGTGCTCAGCAAAGGCGTTGCAGAATCCACTCTTAAGATACCTATGTCCATGTTAAGTGAATTCTTGAACAACTTAGCCTCTCAAGATTAGATTATCTAATTCCAGGCAGTAAAGAGGATTCATCCATCCATAAGGCCTTTTGAGGCCACATGGGACCTTCATTTAGTTCTAAATGCTCTGTCTGATCTTTTTGAAAGTCTGCATAAAGGCTCCTTGAGATGGAGGACATTGAAAGTTGTTTTCTTGATGGCAATCACATCAACTTGCAGAGTAGGAGAGTTACAATCACTGGCTCTAGAAACTCTCTCAATATCTAGTTGGATAAAGTGGTACATAGGGCTAACCCAGAATTTCTGCTGAAGGTGGTATATAGATTCCACATTAATCAGGAAGTAGTGCTACTTTCCTTTTATTCGCAGCCAAAAGATGAAATTGAGAGAAAACTGCACTTACTGATCTAGTAAGCACAATTTACATACATCTGTCTATAACAGGATGACTCGGGAAGACTGAGCAGCTCCTTGTGATGACAACTGAGCCCAGAAAAGGGGCATGCTCCCTCTAAGCCAGGGGTGTCCAACCTTTTAGCTTCCCTGGGCCACATTGGAAGATGACGAGTTGGTTTGGGCCGCACATAAGATACACTAACAAAAATGATAGTTGATCATCCAAGAAAACATAGTTAACATATATATATCACTTTTTTTTTTCAAATCCCCGTATACTTACCTTTCAATCGCCCTGTTCAAAAAAATCCTCTCTAGTTATTATACTATAATCACTTTTTGTAGTGTTTCGATGCAATATCAATAAAGTGCATTTAAGCCAGGCATTGTATATCAGGGTGCCCTGACCAGGCCTGCGGCACCTGACGTATACACCACTGTGACCCCAAATTGTGACCTGTTTTGCTAATTACACCACTATGTTGGTTAAGGGATAACAACTTATAATTGGCCAAAGAGAATAATATATAATGCCCCATTAGTATTACAAGTAGAAGTATGTAGCAGGGAGATAAGGTCCATGAAGCTCCAGGACCAGGTGACTTTTATTCACTGGTCAGCGTCCCTTGAAATAATAAAAAACCTTTTAATCGGCTTGTTCTCCTGTCCTCTTCTCTTCTTTAATTCTGTGCTGCTGATTGTTCTTCTTGCGCGGGTAACTCCTCTGTGCTGCGCTCTGCAATGGATGTTGGGCGTGATGACATCACGCCCGACATTCACTGCGAGCACCGCACGGAGGAGACAAGGGAGGGAGCCGGAGTACCAGCTGACGTGACCGTAAGGTAAGTATATTCTTCTTTTTTTTTTTTGCAGGATTTTTTTTTTTCCATTAACAGTGCTGCCCCCTTGCCACAACCAAAACTCCTTCTGGGCCACATTTACAGGTGTGCTGGGCCGCATGTGGCCTGCGGGCCGCAGGTTGGACAAAGCTGCTCTAAGCAAACTATTTCCAATTGCATCAGAGAAGTTATTAAACAAGGCTACAAGAGTAATGACTGCAAGGTGCCAGAGATCCTCATGGCCCATTCAACTTGTGGCAACATCTTTATTCAGAGTATGTGTTGTTTATAGTTTATCCAACCATGAACTGGAGTGCTCCAAAGGGTGACAGTGGGTGGAAGTGCATCTGTTGGGGCAGGATATCCAGGACCGGTGCAGTACATAAACTCATCACACCAGACCTTTTCAGATCAATGGTTCAAAGAGCACAGGCAATAATCTACCAAATACAGTCCTAAGTGCCTGTTTAAAATACTGTAGGGATCTGTAATGATGTGGGGTGCATTTTCCTGGCATGGTTTGAGTGCAGCCATTCCCTTGGAAGGCAAGGTCAATGCTAATTGCTTATCAATGGTATGGAGTGATCTTAACCCCCTGTTGCAGTATTTTGGAGTCTTACAGGATGACAATGGTCCCATCCATGATGCATGTAGGATCGACCAATGATGTTATCTAAAGGTCATGGTCTTATCAGTCACCATATCTGAACCCAATCTAGCAATTGTATTCTGAAACTATGCCTGAGACTGCTTTATCCACCATCAAAAAGGCATTGGTTGAGTGACTTTTTTGGTATTGCATACCTCCTATGCAATTCCAGACATAGGAATTTGACGCAATTTGTTCCCCGAACATAAAAATAGTAGGCTTCCTTCTATTTCATAACGGCGGTATTTCTATGTCCAATATACATATACGTGTACTCATACAATAGTGTACACATGGGGTTTGATAGTGATATAAATGCTAAAGTTACATTACCTTATTTGTGTTACGAGCCGCGGCGGTGCCCAGCCGCCGCCGCGACTCTCCTACCTCTGTCCCGGCCGTCGCTATGACGACCGAGACGTCACTTGCAGGGCCAGCACGACCGTTGCTAAGGCAACGGTCGGCCGCTAATCACTCCATCGCCGTGGGGCAGCCGGGCGCGTGCGCAGTATATTTACCAGCCTGTGGGCTGATAATTAATTACAAAAAGGATGGTAGTCTACGCCCGTGCATCGACTTTCGTGGTCTGAACAAGATCACCATCAAAAACACATATCCGCTCCCGCTCTTCTCTGTCCTGTTTGACCAGCTGAGGGATGCTACCATATACACCAAGATTGATCTCCGTGGCGCCTATAATCTCATACGCATCAGGGAGGGCGATGAGTGGAAGACGGCCTTCAGCACTCAATCTGGCCATTATGAGTATTTGGTCATGCCCTTCGGCCTGTGTAATGCGCCTGCAGTCTTCCAGGGTCTCATTAACGAGGTTCTCCGTGAGTTCCTGGGTCATTTTGAGGTTGTATATCTGGATGACATCCTGATATATTCTCAGTCTCTCTCTCAACATCGTAATCATGTCAAACAGGTTCTGCTTAAACTCAGAGAGCATCATCTCTTCGCCAAGCTTGAAAAGTGCGAATTCGATGTCAAGAAAGTATCATTCCTAGGATACGTAATTTCTCCCGATGGATTTTCTATGGATCCTAGTAAAGTCCAAGCCATCCTGGAGTGGGTACGTCCCACGAATCTGAAAGCGATCCAAAGATTCCTGAGCTTCGCAAACTATCGGAGATTCATTTGGGCTTTTTCTGATCTAGTGGCTCCCATCAATGCTCTTACCAGCGACGGGGCGGATCCCTGTAATTGGTCACCGGAGGCCATTGCATCATTCGAAGCTCTTAAGAATGCGTGTATTACTGCTCTGGTCCTCAAGCATCCTAATCCGCAGTTGCCATTTATTCTGGAAGTGGATGTCTCGGAAGTAGGCGCTGGTACTCTTATCCCAGAGGGACCCCGGTGATCATAAAGTGCATCCATGTGCCTTCTTTTCACGCAAGTTTTCGGATGCCAAAGTCAACTACGATGTGGGCAATCGGGAACTCCTGGCAATCAAGTGGGTGTTCGAAGAGTGGCGTCACTGGCTTGAGGGAGCAGTTCATACAATTTCAGTCTTCACTGATCATAAAAACCTGTTGTACATTGAGTTTGCCAAACGGTTAAACTCCAGAGAAGCTTGATGGGCCTTATTCTTTACCCGTTTCAATTTTGTCCTAACCTATAGACCTGGTTCTAAGAATACTAAGGCGGATGCTTTGCACCTCATCAATTACCCACTGTTGAACCACCACCTATCATTCCGGCTTCTATCATTCAAGCCGGGTTGACTTAGAAAACACCATACGTCAATTTCAGAAAATAGCCCTTTCTGAAACACCTGCGGGACGTCTTTTTGTGCCGGTGCATCTACGTAGAGCTGTTTTCTCTGAGGCCCATGAGAACAAATCGTCTGGGCACCCGGGTATCTCTAGAACCCTTGAAATTCTTGCACGTTCTGTATGGTGGCCTTCACTGTCCTTGGATGTTGAGAGCTTTGTCCGCACTTGTGAAGCTTGCGCAAGAAACAAAACCTCCAGAATATCTCCTTCAGGTCCACTTATGCCTTTGTCTATGCCTATGAAACCCTGGACACATCTGTCAATGGATTTTTATTGTGGATCTGCCATACTCTTCAGGAAACAACACTATTTGGGTAATGGTGGACCGTTTCAGTAAAATGTCCCGTTTTGTTCCTCTGACCAAGCTCCCTAGCGCTCAGGATCTGGCTGTGTTATTTGTACAGCATGTGTTTCGGCTTCATGGTTTACCCATTGACATCGTTTCGGACCGGGGCTCCCAATTTGTTGCTCAGTTTTGGAGGTTCTTCTGTAGCATCCGTGAGATTAACATCAGTCTCTCTTCAGCCTATCACCCTCAATCCAATGGACAGACTGAAAGAATGAACCAATCGTTGGAACAGTTTCTACACCGTTTCAAAACAATTGGTCATCATTGCTTCCGTGGGCTGAGTTGCATATAATAACACCTCTCATTCCTCCACTCAAACCTCTCCTTTTTTCTGTAATTTTGGCTTCCATCCGAGATCCAATTCTTTGTACTTGCTCAACTCTTCTGGCCTACCGGAGATCCGTTCCACGGCTTCATACCTCAAGTCTGTTTGGAAAAAAGTGCATGCTGCATTAGTACGGGCCTCTTTCCAGTCTAAAAAAATTTGCAGACCGTCATCGGAAGGACTGTTCATTTAAGGTGGGGCAAAAAGTCTGTTTATCCACCTGCAATATTAAGCTCAGACAGCCCTGCAAAAAACTAGGCCCTAGATTTATTGGCCCATTCCTGATCACCAAACAGGTCAATCCTGTCACCTTCAGACTTGAACTTCCTCGTTCACTTAGGAAGCCGAACACCTTTCATTGTTCTCTCCTGAAGAATGCTATCCCTGCATGCAAGTCTAGGCTCCGTTACTTACCGAAATCTCAGCCTGTCATCCCGGAAGGTCACAAGAAATTCCTGGTGGAGAAGATTCTGGACTCCAAAAAGGTCCAGGGGCAAATCCACTTCTTAGTTCAGTGGAAAGATTGTGGATTCCATGGAGACGCCTGCACTCCCGCAATCTCATTGAGGGATTCATCAAACAATTCCCTGGAAAACCTGGATGTCGGGGTTACTTGACCCCTCCTCAAGGGGGGGTTACTGTTACGAGTTGCGGCGGTGCCCAGCCACTGCAACTCTCCTACCTCTGCCCCGGCCGTCACTATGACGACTGGGAGGTCGCTTCCAGGGCCAGCCCGACCGTAGCGAAGGCAACGGTCGGACGCTAATCACTCCACCGCCGTGTCCCGGCACTGTGGGGCAGTCGGGCGCGTGCGCAGTATATTTACCAGCCTGTGGGCTGATTATTAATTCATTACTTATTAAGCATAGGCTGGGGCAATTTCAGAGCTAGGCTCTGATTGGTCACACTTAGTATTTAAGGCTTAGCCTCCCTGCCGATTTATAGCTTCCAGACCTCTGTGTTGCTGCCTGCTGCTGTGCTGTTAGTGTTAAACCTTTGGACCTCTGTTTGCCGTGTATGACCCCTGCCTGTGCCCTGGATTTGTCTTTTTGCCTGTGCTCTTCACCTTTTGGCTTGTATCTCTGATTCTGCTGATTTGCCCGTGACCCCGACCCCTGGCATGTTTACTGATGATTCTATCTAGCAAGTGACCCCTGACCTTGGCCTGTTCTCTGGATTCGCTGTCTGCCATAACCCTCTGCTCCTGAGTTCTCCACAGCTGGTACACATCACACGACCCTCTGTAGTCTGCGGCCAAGTCTGTCCCCACCACTAGGGCCTCCAGTGAACACCAGACTGTCAGAGCAAACTCCGGGGGGTGTTGTACTGACTGGAGGGGTTCCTGACAATTTGCATACAATATAATGTAGTAAATTGTCATACACAGAAGAGATAATGTCTTCACAGTGTTATTAATAAGTGTGTTATCTGCATTTTCCATGTAAAATGTAGTCAAATACAAGTGCTCCTACATTTGACATTTACTACATTATAAGTTAAATAGGAATCTTCCTTTCAGTGGTAGTCCAAATGGAAATGACACATAAGAATGTAGCAATATAAGCTGGAGTGCGGCTGGGGTACTCATCATCATCATGTAACATTACACCAGGCCTCTGTTACCCGCAAAAGGTATGCCTCATGAGCATATCTGGGGCTGTGTCCCAGTCATATTAGAGGGCTGCTACACTTATTTCTACAAGGCCTTACTTCATGTCTAAGATATGTTCAAATTTAATTAGACACATTTTAGTATGGCTGAATGCTAAATGGGACCCTCAATGTGGAATTTAGTCAAAATACACTCAACAGAAAAAAAAACAACTAAAGTATCAGGTGGCACAGTTCTGGCCTACTCCAAACTCTATGGGTTAATATGATGTAGATTAACCATACCAATGATCCTTTCCGCATTCTAAGACACAGGTTGCTAGGTCAGTCTACAGCATCTTAGAGGATTGTATAGAAACTGCTACTTATGCTGGAAACAAATGGTTTTTGGGGCATGCTTTAAAAGAGGACTAAGTCTGTCTATGTAGGATAGTGTGCCTGTAAGTTAAAGGTGTGCAATAACGGTTTAAGAATCAACATTTACTTTCTTTTTTTTTTGGAAGGTCTAATAACAAACAAAACCGATATGCAGTGTCAGCAAGAAAAAAAAAACCACACCACATAAAACATGATATAAAATCAACAGAATATCGTAAAAAATCAGTGCAAAGAGGTCAAATTACGTGTATAAAGAATGACCAGAATTTTTTTTTATTTTTTTTTTTTTTATTTTTTTTTTTAAAAGATGTAAGGGAGAGAGCGAAATGCCGCGAAATAGGAGGGCATAACGCAGGGAGAGAGGAGAAGAGAGACTAGAACAGAGCAGAAAAGGAAAGGAAGAAAGGGGTTCTCGAAAAGAGGACGGATATATGTAGGTGTAGAGTCAAGTGAAAGGGGAGTAAGCCTGAAAAAACGAGAGCCATGGGCTCCATACCTTAGTGAACGATCTTGATGTCCTATTGATGATGCTGGTCATGTATTCCAGGCGCTGAACCTGCCAAACTCTGTTAATAACGGCCTGAAGCAAAGGTCGAGATTGCTGCCTCCATTCTGCTGCAATTTGGCAGGTAGCTGCCGTCAGGATGTGCCTAGCTAACTTGTTCTGGTATCGAGTCGCCGCTGGCGCTCCCACGGGCAAGAGAAAAAATTTAGGCTCTAATGGTATTGCTATCTGGAGAATCGATTGGATCAGGTGTTTAATCTCGGCCCAAAAGTTTGATAATTTGGGACAAGTCCACCATATATGGATAAAGTTACCCTCATGGGAGCACCCGCGCCAACAGCGATCAGAAGAGTCTGGAAGAATTTTATGAATCCTGGAGGGAACGTAGTACCAACGGTACAATACCTTATAGACATTCTCTTTTATTTTAACGCAGATTGAGCTGGAGGCAGCATTCTCATATATCTCCGACCATTCCTCGCTCAAAATAACTTCACCAAGGTCACGTTCCCAGGCCAGTTCATGCGAAACTCTAAGGTCTGAGGAAGGTGGGGCAAGTTCATAGTATAATGTTGAAATAAGGCCTTTCGTGGAGACAAAGATGTTCAAATGTGGTAAGGGGACGGGAGGAGAGGCGAGTTTTGGTAGTATGGTGAAAATGGCGGAGCTGGAGGAATTGGTAGAATAATTAAGTGGGAATATTTATTTGCGATTGGATGTCAGAAAACGAGGGGAACATAGCCGTAGAGGTGAGATCGTTTAAGAAACGGACCCCTTGTGAGGTCCACGAGGAGAATACTTTAGGAGTAAGGCCTGGAGTGAAGTCTGAGGAGTTAAACAAAGGAATTAGGGGAGAGGGATGGGGGGAGAGGCCAAATTTCTGAGAGCATGAGTCCCAGACCGCCAGGGAATGTGTAATGACCGGATAAAGGGAGACACGTTTTGGTCGACGAACCCGTGGGAGCCATAGGAGAGTAGATAGGGAAAGCATACCCAGACTCTCAGCCTCGATCTCGACCCAGACCCTGGAGGGAGTTAAACTACACCACAAAACGCATTGAGCAAGCTGAGCGGAGAGGTAATAGCGTCGAAAATCAGGAATTCCCAGTCCCCCTCCCCGTGGGGCTCTCTGTAAAAGCTTGAAACGGACTCGGGGGCGCTTACCCGCCCAGATGAATTTAGGTACATGGAAATGGAGAAACTTGAAAACGTAGGGGGGGACCCGGATGGGGAGGGTTTGAAAAAGGTAGAGGAGTCTAGGGAGTATGTTCATCTTGACCGCATTAATACGACCTATCCAGGAGATGTATAATTGCGACCACGAAACAAGATCCGACTTAATTTGAGCAAGGAAACATTTACTTTCTTAAGGGAGATAAATGAGAGTTCACTCCCAGAAGATCACAGTAATAAAGAACTGATATGCGTATTCTGCTGCATCTTGCAAATGTTATAATGTGCTGCATATTGACCTAGGGATATTGATTGTTGTTGATAATGTCCACAATTTCAGAGATGTCTGTGTCTAGTGTAACAGTGTTTCGCCTGAATGCTAGTCTGAAAGTACCAGCAGGCATAGTTTGTTTCTGGACAAAACTCAGAAGGTCCTTGGGGAATCGTAAGGCTACTATTCACCTCTACTTAGTGACAGAGCATGAAGTCTGGTAAGATTTGGATGTTATGTTCCTCAAATGTGACTATATTTTATCCTTGATAAAGTACTGAAAAAATCAGCATACTACATTATTTCAATACAGAAATCTGATACTGCTGTTGTCAGTGAGTGCTGTAAAGTCCACATGTGACAAGTGTTTCAGGTGTTATTGAAGTTTCATTTTGGCCGCTAGTTGTTTGAGTTTCTTTCACCACTATTTCTGTTGTTACATCCCATTTTGTCAAACCCTGAAGTCACAATCTTGGAACAAACATATAAAGTGTGTTTGCCTCCAAATTGCTTGAAAAATTTGTGGAGACCCACACCTGATGGTGCCAGAGTGTACTGTGTAGTTTAACCTTTCTGCATTATTGTAAATAAGCTTAAAGCTGTTGGTTGAGGTGGTTCTGTGACTAAAAAAGAGTACTGGGACTCTCTCTGGTCAGTAGGAATGCCATCTGGCATTACTTTATGTATTTTTTTTTAGATAAAACAGCAGTCAACCGAACCTGCTACTACCACCTCGCCCTACATTGAGCTCTCTTAGCTTGAGGTAAATTGGGTCTGACAACTACAACTCCATGTATCTGGAATGTGTGCCTTGATTTGTTCAGACCAGAAGGGTCCGGCAGCTCAGTTCCCCAAATTTTCCACAAGCACAGTCAGGGGTTAAACTGGTGTTATCTTTTATCCAAGTGATTATGCCCCTTGGTGTGTAATACTGTGCCTATTGTACCAGTATATTATACAGACACGTTCAGAGTCAGTCACAGGAGGGGGTTGTGTGTAACGGAACTCTCCCCTGGTCCAGCTCAGGAAATGGCTAATTCCATCCCAGTACCCTGCAACCTATTACCATAGGAACCAAATGGATGATAGCAACTAGGTGTTATAGCTCCCGTAGGTGTGATCAGGAGCTACCTCATGGAGATTGTAGACTCTCCCACGCCAGAAACTTTGTCCTGCATTGTGTTGACACGTGCCTGCAAGAAGCAGTAAGACATTGGGCACGGTCACTGCCTTTCTGGCAGATGGAGCATAGTGGAGATTGGACCTCTATCCTGAGAAGGCATCCCCAGGGAGAGGTTAATGTTAAGTATACTGTGCTGTAGTGCTTTCATGGTTTGTGTAGTATTATGTTTTTGCAATGTAATTGTAATACTTAGCACTAGAATGCTATAGCCGCTTGCTGAATCGGATAATAAACCTTGTTATGTTTTCAAATATACTTTCCTAGGTGATGGACTGTACCCAATAGTAACACTAACTGGTTAGGTTTAAAGTTGTCAGAGCATTTGTTTCCAGGAGTCGCTCTTGGTTAACGCGAGGGCACTCTTCACTGGTTTGCACAAGAAATGGGGAATCGGTGAACCCAGTACTGTGACAGGTCCCCAAAAATTCTTTATTTTACACCCCACCCAATTTTTCCTTTAAAAATGCCTTTCCTATGGTATTCACCTACACCGTTCCACCTTACCATGCTATCATCATCATTTATTTATATAGCGCCACTAATTCCGCTGCGCTGTACAGAGAACTCACTCACATTAGTCCCTGCCCCATTGGGGTTTACAGTCTAAATTCCCTACCACACACATAGACTATGGTCAGTTAGTTAAAAGCCAATTTACCTATCAGTATGTTTTTTGAAGTGTGGGAGGAAACCCACGCAAACACGGGGAGAACATACAAACTCCAACCTTGTTGGTATTCACATTCCCAAAAATAAACCCTTCTCCTCCCATCACCAATAACAGACTCCAGATGCTGTGGTTGTGCTCCCCCCCTTAGTTTTAGTGAACATGTTAATTATTAATACTGTACTCACCCTGGCAACTCTCTCCTGAGTCCTGTAGTGCTGGGGCAGTTTGCATGACAGCTTGTAATTTGGATTTGGTCAGTATTGAATAATAAGGACATTTTCATGGACTAATCATTAAAGAAAAATAGGAAATATGGATTGACCTTTAACATATGATCTCCATCTTCCCTATCATTTGAGTACCTGGCATCAGGACAGGGGGCATGATTGTGTCACAGATGGCTGCCTAGCACTGTGAAGCACTAGTCTGCCCATCAGAAAAACTCCCTTCCCCTCCAAACACGCCTCAATAGCAGATGCATGCAACTATTCATCTGCTATACAGAGCTGCTGAAAACAGAAGTCCCTGGGCAGGACAGGAGGACAGAGCTCTAAAATCAGGACTGTCTTGCTGAAATGGGGACAGTTGGGAGGTATGGTCAATCTGATTACTTAACTCATGCTCTGCTCAGAAGGTATTTTCCAGTTATTTTCTCATAATCCTAGTGATTCCAGCCTAATGCAAATTGGTTCTGGATATGAACACTGACACTAAAATAAGTGTAGCCCTTAATTTAGTTGCAAAACTTGTGTTTGTACCAATTTTGTGAAACTTACATGGCAGTGACCATTTTAAGCCATGCTCCATGTTTGGTGCAAGGCAACCAGGCTCATTTCTTTGTCACAAAACATTTAATCCTTTTAAGACAACAGATGCTTAGACAAACTGATTTCTACACACACACACAAACACACGTACACACACATGTACTGGGCAGTCTGTTGAATTTTAGAATTTCTATAGCAGTGTTACCATGCATTTTATGCTTACCAGTTCCTCCCTGGTTGAGTTCTACTTTGCTGGACCAGTTACCTTAGCTAGGGGGCAGTCCAGCCCTGCTCATTACCATTAGTTTAAACCATCAGGTGTCTTGCAACTGAAAACATATTTTGTGTAATTTTCTTTGTGGCCTGTACTAGGGAAGCATGACTTATGTATTCTATGTATATTTCAAAAAGGTGATGTTATTTGGCAAAAGATAAAGACAGAATTGTGCCAGTGAATATTGTGTTTTTCCACTCCACTATATAATCTACATTTGTCCTTGAAATAGTTTGTTGCATAACAATCATTACTAAAACATGTATTTTTGCTCAATATACAAACCTGTTCATTACATCACAAATTAATATTTAAATCAACACTTAGCCACATCTCAATTAGAGATGCTCAGGCTCGGTTTTATGAGAACCGAATACACCCTAACTTAGCAGATCCGAGTACCAAGCCGAGCTGGCTCGGTACTTTCCCGCGCCCTCGAGATTGAAAACAAGGCAAAAGGTCATTGTTACGTTGTCGGATCTCGCGAGTTTTGGATTCTATAAGTACCCGCCTTCCACTGCGATCCAGTGCCATTTCACAGAGGGACACAGAAGGGGTAGCACAGCTCTTGGCAGTCTCTAGTGCAGTTGGACAGTGTGATAGGTAGAAAAGAAAGAGGAGGGGTAGCAGTGTTCTTCAAAGTCTCCAGTGACATTCAGGAGATCTTCATTGCTCCATTGCTAATTGTCATTGCTAAAATATAAATAATAGGTCTGGTAGGATTGGTCTTCTATTTCTGCAGTCACATTGTACAGTGTTATATAGGTAACATACAAAGAGGAGTGCTCCACTGCTAATTGTCATTGCTGAAATAGAAATAATAGGGCTGGCAGTGTTGTTCTTAATCTGCAGTCACATTGGAGTGTGTTATCAAAATGGATTCACAGCAGTATACAGGAGACCAGGAGCACCCAAACAGCTGCTGGCACCAGTCATGATGATAGTAATCCCTCTACGTCATCTGCTAAATCCTATGTTAAAGTGCAAAAATGTAAAAAAAAACACCTTTTACCTTGGTCAAGAAAAAAAGACCTGTAAGCCAGGCAAAGTTATCTGCAGAAAAAAATAAAATTTCCAACATGCCATTCTACACACGCAGTGGCAAGGAAAGAATGAGGCCTTCGCCTTTCTCTATGAGTGCTAGTTCTGCAACTGTCACTGAGGCATCTTCTTCTAAGGTCAGTCATGACCAAGCAAGAACTTGTCATTAGGACTTCAAAAGTGGTGTTCAAATACTTTTACGTGTAAAAGCTAAGCTGGAAGAAAACAGTAAGGCATTAGAGGAAAATGTATGTTCAGATTCAGAAATGACACACATCCCTAAGGAGAGAGTATCCACAAGTGTTATGTAATAACAATAATAATCCTGGCCTGTACCCATAAAGAAGGCCCCTTTTTTAGCATTTCTGTAGATATGTGCATGAACAGCCCAAGTGTAGCCGGTGATACACAAATTGAGGATGCCACTTTGGAATTGAAACAGGATGAGGGGGATATGTGTGTAGCCGATGAGGGCGCTAATGAGGATGTTGATGAGGATGATGTTGTTTGTGTAAGTTCTGCCCCAGTGGAAGCAGTTCTTGCACTTGATAAGAAGAAGGCCATTGTCATGCCTGGGCATAAGACCAAAAAATCCACCTCTTATGTGTGGAGTTATTTTTACTCAAATCCTGACAACCGTTGTCTAACCATTTGTAGCGTTTGTAAAGCCACAGTAATGTAAGCATGGATGTCTAATTCGACATGTATATGTATTACCTTCCACTTTGCTGCTGTTTTATCAGTAGTGTACAAAGTGTTTGTAATCTGCATGTTACGTCAAAGGTACCTAACTATATTATAATATTTTGGGAATTGGTGCTGATTTGAAGCTCAGTGATTAATTTGCTTTTTGCTGTGAATTACAATGGCTCTTTTTAGTGCATTGTCTGGCACCCTGGATTGGTCTGGGTCTGATAAAAGCATGCATCTCGGGGGGTCAACGCTCATCGCCATGTATTAGCTGTAGAATTACCACAGTTATCCAAGGAACAGGTGGAGAGATCAAATGAACCATAACTGATTTCATGATCCAAGGTCTATTCCATCTTGCACCACTTCTCTTTTCTGCCACTGCTGTGTGCCAATGTTTCCTAGATGTGCTATGAACTGCCGTGTGTTTGAGTCATTGCTCTGTCGCTTAGCATCCAGCCAGGTCGCTGCAGTCTTTGTTTGAAAGTGTATGGAAATAATATTGTGACCTGTGAGATGGTCAAAATTGACTGAAAATTACTTGAAATTAGTGTTATTGAGGTTAATAAAAATGTAGGGGGGGGAAGCAAAATTATGTGATTTTTAGGCAAAAAAATAGGGATTTTAGAAAAAAAATAGGGATCCAAAACCAAAACATGAAGTTAACCCAGATCCAAAACCAGAGCACAAGGGTCAGTGAACATCTCTAATCCCAATACGTCAAATATTTAAGCATAACATTACCCTATGATAAGATGTCCGTATCTTTTTTTATTTTTGTACTTACATTACATACTCTGTTTATTTAACAGGAAGTGTTTTTTTTCCCAGTCAAAATAATGTGGAAACATATATGTAAATCATACTCAGCCACTCTCCCGGTATGTCCGGAAGACTATCCCCCTACCTTCCCCCCCCCCCCCCCACACACACACACACTCTGTACTCATCCCTCATCTCCCCTCCAGGTTCTCCCGGAGTGAAACAGAAAACGGTTGTCAAATATGATATAAATGCCGCTTAACCCCATTTCATTGTGTATACAATGTACTACCATTGAGATGAAAGTTTACAACTGCATTGACGTGCATCACGGGCGCTGGAATGGAGCAATCGGCATACAAAACACACTCCAGCAAAAATAATTTAGCTGCATATAAAAACTTAAATATACAGTTATTATTTAATACAACTTGCATTATTAAGTACTGGCCTAATGACACCTTTTTAAAATGTGCTGTTTGAAGCCATATTTCATAAAATAAAGATTTAAGTAAAAGCAACTTAATGTTTTCCCAGCTGCCTGTCCATGTAAGTATGTAAAACAAAGGTTTTCCAGCTCCTGGCAGGTGATATGGAGAGAGGAAGTATTCACCTGCTCTAGAAAGCCAATGAACACAAATGTTCAATGTTGACAGACCTATCTGTATAGGTAAGCGTGACACAAACAGCCCTCTGTGCCTTTACATAAGAACCTCATTGAACTATTATTGAAAAGTAAGTAGACAGCTGCAGGGGGTATGGCCTCTGGAAATGCTATGGGGACATAAAAGATGGGCAGAGTTTGAAATGTTTAATAAAATTAAACATTTGTTAGATGCAAAGTTATTTAACCTGGTTAGGGTTGTTTTTAGAATTGACATTGCCAGAGAATAGACCCTAAATTCATTATTCTACTCTTCACATGACCATACCGCTATGTAAACACTATTCCATACATAATTTTTTGTTGGAGAAATATAAGAGTTTGGTAAAAAAAAACAAAAAAAAACAAGTAACAAGAAAGGAAATTAAAAAATATTTATACCATCTCTGTACCACTTATCTGTAAAGGGATCATATGTGCTGTACTCTATTTATATAAGATATATTTACCTCTAAGCTATTTGTTTGCTTAAGAATTTTATTACTATCTTTGTAGTGTGAGACTAGTGGGGTTAACTCCAGAAAGTGATCACATGAATATAGAGGCTTTGTTAGGCTGGGAACACACTATACAAAATTTCTCCTGATGCACGATTTACCTTCAGATCTGTGCTCTTCATATGTCATCAGGGCTGCCAAGAAGAATTCAGGGCCCGGGTACAACAAATTCATGGGGCCCCCCTCATAGTGAAGTAAGCCCCAAAATTTTTTTGCGCCGCCTTACGGCGGCGCAAAAAAGATTAGGTATATGGTCATATATTCAGGGGCGTGGCTAGCCAAACGGCAGTGCAAAAATTTTGGGAGGTGCGGTCATGCATTTGGGGGCGTGGCAAACGTGCCATTGGGGCGTGGCTAACATAAAAACCACTAGGCTCTCAATTCGCCGGAGCGTCACATATGTTTAAGCACTCCTGACTTTCAGGACATCTACCACCACAGGGTAGTATAAAAACAATGCAGTGTGTACACAAACAGTTCAGTCTTGGCCTACACCTTACATTGGACACAACATTCACCAAAAATTGGTATTGTCCCTACTAGAATCACAACATTTCACACACTGTGCTGCTCTCTCCTACCTGTTCTTCTCACTTTCTCCACCTGTGGCTGCTGCTTTCTTTAGTTGTGGCTTGTCCGGATCCAGAAATGTTGAAGGACCTATTTTGAAAAAAAAATGGCTACATTTAGAAAATTACAGCCAGCCCCAGCGTTAAATCAATAGCACCCACGATTAATAATTAGGCCTTCCTCCAGCTCCAATATTACAATAATGTGCCCCTTCATCATCGCCATGCCTTATGATCACACTGTGCCCTCCATGCTGTTTTTGCCCCCTTCATCTGGCTCCCCTTCATCAGACTATACTATGCTGCTCCCCCCCTTTTTCAATCCCACTGTGCCATGCCTCCCCCCCCCCCTTTGTAACCCCACTGTGTCATGCTGCCCACCATTTTTTAACCCCACTGTGCCGTGCTGACCCCTGTTTATTAACCCCACTGTGCCATACTGCCCCGTTTTTTAACCCATCTGTGCCCCTCTCATTTTTTCACCCCCTCTGTCATGCTGCTTTCCCATTTTTTAACCCCTCTGTGCTCCCCCCTCAATTTTTAACCCCTCTGACATGCTGCTTTCCCATTTTTTAACCCATCTGTGCCCCTCTCATTTTTTAACCCCTCTGACATGCTGCTTTCCCGTTTTTTAACCCCTCTGTGCTCCCCCCTCAATTTTTAACCCCTCTGACATGCTGCTTTCCCATTTTTTAACCCCTCTGTGCCCCCACTCATTTTTTAACCCCTCTGACATGCTGCTTTCCCATTTTTTAACCCCTCTGTGCTCCCCCTCATTTTTTAACCCCTCTGACATGCTGCTTCCCCGTTTTTAACCCCTTTGACATGCTGCTTTCCCGTTTTTTAACCCCTCTGTGCTCCCCCTAATTTTTTAACCCCTCTGACATGCTGCTTCCCCGTTTTTAACTCCTCTGACATGCTGCTTCCCCGTTTTTTAACCCCTCTGTGCCCCCCCTTATTTTTTAACCCCTCTGTCATGCTGCCCCCCCGTTTTTTAACCCCTTTGTGCCCCCTCATTTTTTAACCCCTCTGTCATGCTGCCCCCCCGTTTTTTAACCCCTTTGTGCTCCCCCTCATTTTTTAACCCCTCTGTCATGCTGCCCCCCCCCCCCGTTTTTTAACCCCTCTGTGCCCCCCTCGTTTTCCTCCCTTCACTTACCTTTTCTCCTCTCTTGGTCTTCTCTGCTGCTCTGTGCTCCATTGCTCCAGACTGACTGAATGCTGGGCATGACATGATGACATCACACCCAGCATTCAGACAGTCTGAATAGAGCACAGAGCAGCAGAGAGGAGGGATGCCGGCTCCGCGATCAGGTGAGTATGTTTTTTTTTTTTTTTAAACTAGCCTGCTCCCCCCACCAACGACCGAGCCCCCCCCCACCCCCCCCGCCAAAAAAAAAAAAAAAAAAAAGGAAAGGAAAAAAAACGTTTTGAAAAAAAAAATTAAAAAATTAAAAAAAATCAGCAGCGCAAGGGCCCGGGCCGGGCCCCCTGACATGCCGGGCCCGGGTAATTAGTACCCGCTCCCCCCCCCCTCTCGGCGGCCCTGCATGTCATAACCATCTGCTGAAAAGATTGTGACTCTACATATTCCATAAAGATCTATTGCCACTGCCGGTCATGAGTGCATACACATTGCAGGATTGGAACAACATTGTTCCATCGTTCAACAAAATTTTTAGTCTGGTTTAAAAATCAAATGAAACGATATCATGTGCTTTGGAATGATAATCATTCATGATTGAAGCGTACAGACTAATGCAATCTCGAGTCGAACGGTCGTTTATCATGTGATTGGCCCGATACTTGGCTGAAAACCCTGCAGTGTGTACCCAGCCTTAGTTGGTGTGAGGTTATTTAACCAGTGTGCAGGGGCTGGCCATCCTAGGGGACAGTGGAGCATCTGCATCTGGGCTGGTCCTGCAGTTGGCTTCCTGCATTTTTTTTTCTTTGAAATGTTCATCATAGGCTACTGAGCATATGTATATTTCTATAGCATAATAAGAGTTACACAAGAGTTGAAGAAGAGGTAAAATGGAGGGGAACATTCTACCTAGAAACGCTTACATGAGGACAACATCCTCCTCCTTATGCTCCTGCGTTTTGCACAGCCTAGACACTCCTTGCAGGGGCAGACACCATGCCACGTGACCAGCATGCATGGGGGCGTGGCTGCTCTCCAACTCCTCCTATTCCCATAATATACATGGGCAATGCTGTGTGCACTACAGTTAGGTGCACGCAGCTCTCCCTTTTCAAGCAGAGCTGTGTGAAGCGGGGGCAGGGTCCAGCCACCTCAATTATACTGTGCCCCAGGCTTGGAGGGGGGTTTTCAGGCACTAGGAAATTAAACCTTCCCCCCCACCCCCTTGGTGTACCTATGCCTTGCTGAACTAAACCATGCTTCTTACAACTGCTTTTTTACTATGACCTGGATGTTTTTATGTTTGTTGCTGTTTGTGCTCCCACCTTTTAACAACACTTGTTGCTCCATTTACTTTGGTTCTCTAACTGGCTTTCCAGCTCCCCTTAGTGCAGTAATCATTCACAGTCTCCTTACTGCACCTTCCAGCATGGCTAAACTGATATAGGCCCTCATCACTCCAGGCAAATGTCACTGTCAAAACTTACTGTGTTTTTCTCACCTGTCCTTCATCACTACTGTCTTAACTACCTTTTCCTTGCTGATCCTACTACCTCTTTTCCATCACTCTTTTCTCCTGCTACCTCTCTACACTCTAACCTCCACTCGCTTTATCCTTTATCACCATCACCTCACTTATTACTAATAACTGCGCTTCTTTCTGTCTTACTTTCAATACTTTATCTCAGGGTTATCTCTAGCATTATCATAATTTGCTCTTCTCTCTCTTCTGTCCTCTTCCTCTATCCTTTCAAATCCCTTGTCCAACCTTCCTTCCTATCTTTTCCACACGCACTGCACCCCAGGCATATGGAGTACTGCTACAGAGCCAAGGCCAGCAGAGTGCTGCAGAGGCATCCTAGAGTGGAAATGAACTAAGGAGGGCCTGTCCAGTGCAGAACTGGATGCTCCTCCCTCAAGCCTGTCTATCCTCCAGCGTTGTCTGTGATGTTTGGAGGTTAAGGAATGTTTATGACAGGGCACTCCTTCCCATTGGGCAGCTCCTCATCCCACCCACCATCTTCTCCAGCCCACCAACAGCATGATGTGGAGTGCTCAGCAGAGGGTGCTTCACCAACTGGACAGCCCACCAGCTTCTCCTTCCAGTCATTCTACAATACCCTTTGTATGTGAGTTTCTCCCTACCTTCTCCGATGCAGCCTGTAAGAGTTTCCCACTCCCCTCTGTCTCCCTCTCAGCCTTTGAGTCTCTCCCTGTTTCTCACTCCCTTCTGTCTCCCCCTCATTGTGAGTGTGAGTTTCTCCCTTTGCTTTCTCCTCCCTTCCCTTGCTGTGTGACAGTATACCCACGTTACCCCCACCTCTGTCCCCTCAACATGTGACTGCTTTCACCTCCATCTTAGGAAGTCATCCTAACATGACATCATCCCATGTGTGTAGATAGCAATGGAGCCAGAAGAGTCTACAATATACAGCTCAGGAGTCTGCCTGGGGGAAAGAAAGCGTGGGGGGGGGGGGGGGTCTGTTAATTTAGTGAGGCTTGTGTTGTGTTATGAGCGTTTTGTCGCTATCCAATAACGATTGTCGAATCTCGATTTGTGTTTCCAACGCAGAAAGATTTATTCTCAAAAAGTAGCAGAATATATTCAAGCGAAATAATACTAAGTACAGCCGTTAGTTATCGCAGGCGCTCTGGATCCAGTGTACAGTCATTCAGGTCTGAAGTCTGTGGTCAAGGTGACTGAACACTAGATGAGGAGCTGCTGCTTATATGCACACAGAGATACAGTAAACAATGCAGATGGTATAGCTTGCTTCTATTGGTCTAGGTTTCAGGAAGGCCTGGGAGGTTGTCGATCATTGGCTAGTTCAACCTAAAGAATCCAAAGGTGGGGGTCATCTCTCCAGGGGATATTGCTCCGATCTTCCCGCCAAGATTCATAGTCTTAATAGTCCATAATTCCCTAACATTAATAACTTGCGTATGCACTCTGCGATCCCTTGTGATCCGGACAGTCGCAAATGTAAAGGGGATTAATATGATACCACACATCATCATCATCATCATCACCATTTATTTATATAGCGCCACTGATTCCACAGCGCTGTACAGAGAACTCATTCACATCAGTCGACATGATTCCTTCAACCTGTACCATATGTTCTACTGATATGCATATAACTTATAATATTACACATAAACACTACTATATTTTGACATAAATAACAATGTGTTGCAACTACCATTAATGTGTACTATTTTACAAATGTGTGTGTTGGTGTGAATGTTTGTAAAAGCGTAAATACTGTTGTTGCCACGTGTTGCGGCTGCGTATGCCCTTCCACGCCGTAGCGTGCCATACGCATCTTTTCAGACAAAGACAACCAAGTTTGCTCAATTTTTATTGAAATGACTTTATCCAATTTGCTGACTTCTACAGTTGGGAGGTGGGGTGAATAGTGCGTGGGCTATTAAGTTAATTATGTGAAGGTGGGGGCTAATCGTTTAATAGTGGGGTGATTGTGGTGGTGGGGACTATTTAATGGGGACATTGTGGTGCCATTTAATTTAAGGTGTGGTGCTGGGATTATAGATTTAATACTAGGGAGGTTTGGGTGCTTTTAATTATTATTATTATTATAATAATAATTTATATAGCACCACCAATCACATAGTGCTGTACAGAGCATCTGTCATTAACATCAATCCATACCCCTATTGGAGCTTACAGTCTGAACTCCCTACCACACACAGACAGGCTGGTAGGGACAAAATAGGCCTATCTATTAAGTGTGAATAATTAATTTAATTTTGGAAAGGAGGCCTAATTATTAAAAATAGGCGGAATAGATTTAATGTCAGGCTGGTTGTATTAGAGACACCTACGGGTAAATGTATCAAGGTACGATTTTGAAAAACCAGTGATTTTTTCGGGAGAGTTGAAACTCGCTGATGTATGAAGCTGAGATTTCTTGTAAAATCACCAGAGATGTGTTTCTGTCAAAATCGCTATTTCCAAAATCGATAGAGATCAAAGTCCAGACTGTTTGCCACTGCAGCTATACAAGTTTCAAATGTATGAAGCTGCGATTAAGCAAACTCTACTGAGTTTGCTTTAAAAATCGCCAGCTACAACACGCTGCATCCTAGCTGCGTGATTAGTAAACACATCACTGTTACACTGCCTGTCTATAGAGCTGGAGGTCCGTCAGCTGTCAAAAGTTTAAAAATAGATAAAAGTTTTTTTAAAAAATTTGTGGAGTTCTCCAGTCCGAGCACTATTATCCCTAGTGCTGCCAGCCTACTGCTGGTTACATTAAAATCATGGGAAAAATTTGCGTGGGGTCCCCCGATTTTCACATATCCAGCACTAGGCAAACCAGCCTGGGGTGGGTGGCACTATAGCAGAGGGACACGCGGCAGGGGTCCCCCTGCCATAATGACAACCAACCTCAGACTGTTCAGTGCTGGTCTGGATTCCCTAGGGAGTGGGGTCCGCCGAAAAAAGCAAGCAGACCCCCTCTAGGGACACCCAGCCCAGTGCTGAAAGCACTAGGGCTCTTCCTACACCCCTGGGTGGTGGGTGTTAGGATAATAATGGCGATAGAATGTAAAAAAAAAATGGATGCCATTTTGTTTTGTGGAACTACAAGTCCCAGCCAGCCTGGGCTGCCATAAACAGTGTGGGCATGCTGATGCTTGTATAACTACAAGCACCCACATACCCATGGCAGCCAGGGCATGCTGGCACTTGGAGAACCACAAGTGCCAACATGCCCCGACACCCATGGCTAGCTGAGACCTGTAGTTCGACAAAACAAAATGTTTACAAAACCACAACATCCTCTTTAAAACCACATGCATTTAATAAAAATAATAAAACCCCAATAAATACAATATACACCCTCATTCATACCACATAAATTTATTAAAAATAAGAACCCCAAAATACTCATCAATCTGAATTCTGCTTTCGTCAGCAGCTTTTAATTTATAAATGCTTGAAAACCATGTCCAAATAAATTTGTAATTCCAAATTCCAGGTTTAACACATATCCCCATTATTTTGTAATTCCAAAGTCCAGCTTGAAATGTTCCAAATAAATTGTAATTACCTACGTCTCCTCCAACAGTGCTCAGAGCACTAAAATATCTAGTTAGGGTCCTGGCGAAAGTTATTCCCTCTTATTACTCCCTCTCTCCTTTCTCTCCCTCTCCCATGTATACCCTACTAGATCAGCGCCATCTTCACTTCTCTCCCAAATTTACCCCTGCCCACTGTGGGGCCCCCTCCTAGTTCTGTTTCTCATCCCATTACAACTCTCTCTCCTTGTCATACCCCTCGCTAAAAATACTGCCCACCTTTACAATCCAGCAACCCCAAAAACTTCATCCACATCTCGCCTCTTCCCTCTGTCTCTCTATTCTGTACTCTCTGAAATGTCAGGTCAGTATGTAACAAATGGGCTCTACCTCCTTCAACCTACACGCTATCACTGAAACCTGGATATCCAATGATGACACCATTTGTCCCGCTGCTCCCTTTCAGGGGTCTGTCCTTCTCCCACACACCTAGTGGCAAGGTGGTAACATTGGAATCCTTCTTTCCCCTCTCTGCTCTCTCCAGGTTATTCCCCCTCTCTTCCTACTCCTTAGAGGTACACTCCATTCACCTCTTTCCTTGATTACTTTGCCACCTGGATCCCTCGCTTTCTCTCCTCTGACCTTCCCTCCCTCATCTTTGGGAACTTTAGTATCCCTATAGAATATTTATGACCCTGCTGCTTTTAAACTTCTCTACCTCTTCTCCTCCCTCGGTCTCTGTCAATGGACCTCCTCTCCCCTTACACCACAGTGGACACTCCTTTGATCTGGTCATTTCTCAAGTCTGTACTGTCTCAGACTTTGACAATTTACGTTTCCCTCTCTCTGACCACCATATCCTCCCCACCCATCTCACTTTCCCCATCCCCTAAAGTTACTGTCACCAGGCATATCCTGGACACCATTGATCCTACCAAGCTGTCCTACTCTCTGGTCTCACTTGTCTCCCCCATCATCACCCTTTCTTGCCCTCATCAAGCTGTCTCGTAATAATCACACCCTTACCAATACACTTGACTCTGTATCCCCCGGCTGTCACTATCAACATTTTGTTGGTCCCCTCCTCAAAGTTGATGCTCAAACTTACCCGTTATCTTCAAAAATGCTCCTGTAGCATGGAATGGCTCTGGAGGAAGACATGCACTCATGCTGAGTATATGCACTTTAAGTTAATTCTTTCCTCTTACAGTTCTGCTCTATCACTCTCTAAACAGTCCTACTTCAAGGCTCTCATTTTCTTCCAATCGTCCAAACCTTGTTGCCTATGCCACCTTTAACTCCCCCCTTTCTCTCTTCTCTAGACATTTCTAGACACCACACTTCACTCCCAAAATTGAGTCCATGCTTCATGACATCTTCTGCCATCAGTCCTCTCATGCCCCACCTTGTCCCCCCTCCCACCCACTGATGTGAATCCTATGGGAACCCCCCTTCTCTTTCTTCACATTGGTATCTGCAGTATTTCCCTCTCTTAAGATCTGCTTCCACCTTGACACCACCTGAACTTATCACCGTCCTCTGGTACCTTCTCCTTCAAACTGTTGTCTCCCTATGCTTAAAAAAATGTTCTTGACCCTTCCTCTATCTCAGTATCACCCCATCTCCCTTGTTAAATCTAAGGGACACTTCTCCCTTCTTATTCATCTCGACCTCTCTGCTGCTTTCAAATACCATTAACCACTCCCTGCTTTGAAAACTCTCCAATCTATAGGCTTCTTTAATACTGTCCTCTCCTGGTTTTCCTCTTACCTCATGAACTGCTCCATACACCAGACTCCACCTCCCCCCCCCCCACTTTTCTTACCTGTCAGAGTTCCCCAAGAATCCTTTCTTGGCCTCCTGCTTTTCTCCCTTTGCACCTCCTTCCTTGGTGACCTCATCAGCTCATTTGGCTTCCAGTACCACCTGTATGTTGATGACACCCAAATCTATTTTTCCTCCCCTTACCGGTCCCCTTCCCTTATGTCTAATGTCACTTACTGACTCTCAGTTATCTCATCTTGGATGTCCCCCCAGCCATTTCTTAAACTAAATATTTCCAAGACTAAAACTATCGTCTTCCTCCCCCTCTAGGACTCCCTCACCGCCCCTCTCTTTCTGTTGATAAAACTACCCTTCTTTCTGTCTCTGAAGTGCGCAGACTAGGGGTCATTCTCGACTCCTCTCTCTTCGTCAAACCTCACATTCAGCCCCTCTTCAATTCCTGCTGCTTCCACCTTTTTCACCATGGAAGCCACCAACTTTTATTCACTCACTTGTAATCTCTTGCCTTGGTTCTCTCTGGTCTACACAACTCCCGCCTTGTCCCACTTATGTTTATCCTCAATGCTGCTGTCCGCTTTATTTTTCTGTCTGACCACTCTATCTCTGCTGTCCCTCTCCGCTAGTCGCTATATTGGCTCCCCGCGGACTACAGAATGAAATTTTTAAATCTTCAGTCTCGTCTACAGAGCTCTTGACCAATCTCACCCCCTTTCCCCCCCACCTGTCCAACCTAATTCTTTACCCACACTCCTTCCTGCCCCTCTGCTCTCCCAATGTTGGCCAGCTCACTACTACACTGATTACCTCTTTCCACTCCTGCCTCTAGGACTTCACCCAGACTGCTCCCCACCTGTGTAATGGTCTCCCATGCCCTACCAATTTAGTCTCTACTCTCCAAGGCTTCAAACAAGCCCATAAAACTCATTTCTTTATCTGCTCTCCTTCTAACTCCTTTACCTTAGCTATCACCTCCCCACTCTGTACAACCCTATTTGTGTTTCCCCTTCCCTTTAGGATGTAAACTCTAATGAGCAGGGCCCTCTTTCCTTGTATTCTCCTTCAAATATTCCATCACCCTCTAGGCCTGCATCACTAGTCCTGTTTTCTTGAGCCCAGGTCAACTTCACGTTGGACATTACCATCCATCTCACTCACTATCCTGTAAATAACTTGATCTGCATTACCAAGTTATCTGTGTTTGTATTTGGTTAATTGGTAGATGTATGGTCTTTGCATTATTTTGTTTTTCATGTAATATGTTAAGGATTCTTGCTGTCTGTGTATTGTAAAGGTACGGCAATGCATACATTTTGTGTCTCCTTATAAATTAAAGATAATAATAATTAATAACAATAAAAAGCTAATGACATTAACATAACCATTTCCATGCTACCCAAGACATTTGCCTAGGTTGCCTATATGATTACTAGAGCCCTGATTTCTGTGAACGATACCTACAGCATATGTTACATGTTATATAAGATGAGAAATAAAACATTGCAAAAGGCAACACTTCTAGAGTTTGGTCTGTCAATTGCCATTTATCTTATTTAAAAATTAAATATCAGCTGAATAGAAATAAACTAGAAAGAACCTTCTGTATACAGCTAGTTTCTTGTCTTACCAGCATATTGGGAATGACCTTTAGCTATCTGTAGTAGCCATTTCTTCATCCTACAGTTATGTTTTGTTTTATTTTGCATGATGATTAGAAGGATTTGATGATAAGTAAAGCATCATCAATGATTTGTATCAGGATGTTACTACTTCATCTATACTTTGTAATGTTCATTTTGTCGCTACCAATAAACATTGTCCAATGCGATTATTGTGGTTCCAACGCACAAAGAGATTTAATAGCAAAAGATAGCAGGATTTACAGCAAGCCATGATGAATCATAAAAGGTATAACAATAAACAGTAAAGTATAAAACTGAATACATTGCATTGCGCAAGCTCATCCTGGGCCCAGGTCCTTAGTCAGGAAGAGAGATATAACACTGGCCCAGGACTTGCTTATATGCAGTTTCAGTTAACAAAAAAACAGTGATGATATCACAATGTCCACAAAGATAAACTAAAGTCTTTCTTTGTTGGTCCAGGGATAAGGTCAGTCCAGTACAATGCAAATCATAGGTCAGTTCAAAGGATCCCTCTGATAAGGTGGGGGCCAACTCACCCCAACAGCTGAGCACATGTGCCTTAGGGAACCTAATCCAGTTTATAGTGCCACTAATTCCGCAGTGCTTTACAGAGAACTCGCTCACATCAGTCTTTGCCCCATTGGGGCTTACAGTCTAAATTACCTAACACACACACACAGACTAGGGTCAATTTGTTAGCATCCAATTAACATACCAGTATGTTTTTTGAGTGTGGGAGGAAACCGGAGCACCTGGAGGAAGCCCACGCAAACACGGGGAGAACATACAAACTCCTCACAGATAAGGCCATGGTTAGGAATTGAACTCATGACCCCAATGCTGTAAGGCAGAAGTTCTAACCACTTAGCGACCGTGCCAAACATAATATCATTTTGAGCATTAATCCTTTATCTTCCATAACCAGCAATAGCAGGAAGCGATCGATTCACAGATAGTAGTAGATTCCTGATGGTAATGTGCAGATTAAAATGACAGTAAACATGATACATTTCCTATATTCTGAGCCTTTAATGTAGTATTATCTATGTATAAATAATCTCTAATACATTTTACTAATAAATAAATGGGGATTGGAACCTTAGTAAGTGTGCACTGTTTAAAAGTGTATGTTATTAATCCGTGCAATTGCGTTATTACGCGTGGCGTTCTAATCACATTTACAGGTTAAAACAATTTTAATCAATTTAGCTTACTTCATCCAATTATTTGACTTCCACAACTTTTAATCTTCAACTATGCATTATAGCCTTTATGTTTATAAGTTGCTAATAACACATGATTCTATATCCTGCTAATTTACTAATTTTTGAAACCAGAGCTAGGAAGTTTGGGGGAGCGGAATGGCCTGGATTGTCCTCCATGCAGCCATTTTCATATAGTCTCCCAGACACAGCAATGGTTTTACTGTCATAGTTACATACTCTCTAAGAATCAGGGCTGTTTTTCCCATTGGGGATGCTGGGCAACTGCTCGGGGGCCCCATAGGCAGGGCTCTGAAGTAAAAAAGAAAATAAAAAAGAAAAACTTACCTTTTTGCGGTCACGGGGTGGCGATCCGGCTCCCTCCCTGTTCCCCTCCTCCGTGCTGCGCTCGCACTGAATGTCGGGTGTAACGTCATCAAGCCTCACATTTTCAGTGAGGAGCACAGCACAGAGTAGCCACAATGCAACGGACAAGCAAGCGAGGAAGAAAGAAAACAGAAAATAAAAGTAAAGGAGAGAAATAAGCAATAGAAAGGTAAGTAAAGGGGGACAAATAGAAGAATAATGGGGGGCACAGGCACATTATCTAATACAGGAACAGGGGGGGATAGACCAGAAGGTGTATGATGAAGGAGGACAAACAGGAGCATAATGAAGGGCAGTGTCTGATACAGGAACAGACCAGAAGCATGATGAAGTGGGACAAAGAGGAGTATAATGGAGGGCACAGTGTGTTGAACTCTTTGATAATAAAGTATTCATAGATTATAAAAAATTTGTTTGTGTTGTACACTTTAATAATAAATTATTCATAGTTTATAATAATTTTGTTTGTGTTGAACACTTGGTTAATAATAAATAATTCATAGTTTATAATAATTTTGTTTGTGTTGAAAACTTGGGTAATAATAAATAATTCATAGTTTATAATTATTTTGTTTATAATAAAAAAATGCGGATTAATCTCTGTAGTACAGCATGTTTTTTTAATGTTTAAACCTTTACTTTTTTTGCAAGTAACAATAAATATAAACTTAATTATATCGATAATTTACATTATTCTTGTGAATGGTTGTGTAGGTAGGGGCCCTAGTGCACTGCTTTGCCTGGGGGCCCATAATGTTGTTAGGATGGCCCTGCTCAGAATGTCCAGGAGAGGAATACTGGGAGAGCTCACGGAAACCTGGGATCCCCACTGTGCCATCCGAACTGTCAGCTTGTACATGCATGTGATGACCCACCATTGTCCAAGCGTGTCTGGGCTGAAGAATGAGGATCTTTGGGAGTCAAGTGAGTCTGCAAATTACTTATTACAAATAAGTAATTTTCATTGTTCCTTGATTTGAAATGTTTTTATTTACTTATTTTTAATTTATTCAAAATGTATTTGCTTGATAGAGATATTTTTGATAGTTAAAGCATGTAGGGTCTATTTATGAAGCTTTATCTACGCGATAAAACATTTGTGCTTTGCTATGTTTATTTACCAGTTATCACAAGCGATTGAGTGCACATGCTTCTGCATGGGAGACCTTATTATTTGTCTAGCACTGTCACAGTAATTACACTGCTGCTCTGCTAAATTATCGCTGCCGTTGTCATAACTTTTACAGTAAAAGTAATCTTGGCTTCGGATCTGCCACACTACACAGACGTCTTGTGGCATGGCACTAGTTATGCCATCAATATCTTGCTGGAATGACACCTGCCCCTTAGACATACTTGCCAACTCTCCCGGAATGTCGCATTTTGCGAGAGTCTCCCGGACTCCCGGGCGAGTGTGGCAATCTCCCGAATTCTGCCCACTTCACTAGGAAGTGCCCCACTTCCTAGTGAAGTGGGCAGAATTAGATCCCAAACGCCGCGATTCCCGGTGAATCGCGGCGTTTAGCCCCGCTGTCAAATGACGCGATTTGCGTCATTACGTCGTGGGGGCGGGGCCAAAATTAAGCAATTTTGGCGCCCCGCCCCACACACGCCCACCTGCTACAGAGAGTCTCCCGGACACCAACTTAAAAAAGTTGGTAAGTATGCCTTAGAGAGACCAGCACATGCCCACTTCGGGGCCTAGCTGTTGCTTGTACAATCTCCTGTAAATTATTTGTCAACGTAAAAGTTTAAAATATAGCAGTTTTAGCAGCTTTAAATATATCATTGCTGTCTGTATTTCTCCTTTGTGTCACATGAAAAAAAGAACAGTGAAAGTCAATTTGCTACACCAAGATGAGAATCCTAATGATTATATTTCAGAATATCCTCCATAATTATCCATCCTTCTGCAGGTCTTCCCTATGAATAAATTGGTATGGTCTGACTCTGTGAAACATGCAAACAACAGTGTGACTTTCATTTTTTATGTATCACTTATTGCACTTATTTTTCCAAGGCTGTTATGATACAATATGTGCTTCAACATGCCAGTTTGAGGGGGAGGAAGGGGGCAGGGAGTTTTCTTGTCAACAGATGAATGGTGACTTTAATCTTCACTAATCGCTATTAAATGAGAGGGTCAGGCCCACCTGCTGGCTTCCACCTTCTGCTCATTGTAGAACTCTGTTTAATCCAGAGTCGGGTTTAAATAGCCGAGGAACAAAGCTAAGTAATGTGCACCACAAGCGTGGCAGGGAGGGAGCATGATCTGAGAGTGACACCCTGATACCAATGAATGTTTAATGGCTTCATCACAAAACCTGTCTAAAGGAGGGGCCGCGCTCTGACACTGAGGCATGGTACCATACAAGACACGGATCATTTTATCTGTTCGTGTTTGTGCTATCAATTTACATTCATGCAGGGAACAAATAAAGTATTTTGAAGTGTATTGTGCTGTGTGTGCAATTGTATTACTTGTAAGATGGTAAGATGGAATCTGTTGTGGGTCTGGAAAGTTTATGTGCAGTATTGAATTTTATTTATGAAAATAAATAATGATGAAGTGTATTTTTTAGTTTATCTAATCTAATTGTATTTCATGTTTGTGGATGTTACCTGCAGGGGGTGCATCTGTCACTGTAACAGCAACAGTCAGTCGTTCTGCGGCAACAGGTCGGGGAGGAAATTTGTCTCCTCGTTAAAGTCTAAAGTTTTAATAAATCAATAAAATTGTTCCCCCAGGAGACAGGTTGATAATCCAAGTTGTTCTCAAGCAGAACACATTCACATGGGGATATTACTTACATGTGATCCAAGTTGTGTTTTGATTTGTTAATTGCACTGTTGCTATTTTGTGCAGTTTGCTGTGTAACATTTTATTTTATTTTGTCTAAACCAGATGTGTCAAACTCGCGGCCCAAACGCATATTGTTTGCGGCCCCGCATTATTATCGGAAAACAAGTGGAATGCAGCCCGAATTTTATTTTCTTCAGTTAAATGACTTAACAAATCACTGAATACAACAGAACAGTTTGCATGTGAGCTCAGTCAACCCTCCCGGTCAGTGTCACGTGACACGCACGAGCACTGATTCCGCTTGTCTCCCTTCACCCATGCTGTATGTTGTCGCACGCATTCAGAACAGAACGCTTTTGTAGTTCAAGCAAACTGCTTGGTACTTGGTAATCTGTGACTGTTTGTGCTCAAAACATTATCATTATTTGTTTGGTAAGTTGGTGTCCAAGTAAATTTATATGCAGTTTGTCAATTGTTTATCAAATGTATTACACATTTGTACTGATGATGGTCATTTATTTCTTTTTAGTTTTCTTGCGGCCCACACAGTCTTAGACTTTCATTATTTGGCCAAATGGGGTTTTGAGTTTGACATGCCTGGTCTAAACCATGGGTGCTCAAACTATTTTTGATCTGAGGGCCACATTTTAAAAATGTACTACTTTTGGAAGGGCCTCAATTAAACTTAACTTGCTTAAAAAAAGATTTAAAAAAATCAGATTTACTACATGAAACGAGGAACAGTTATGTCGTACCAATAAACATTTTTAGAACGTCCTGGTGGAGACAGTAGTATGTGCATTGCCGTAGGGACCGCACCTAGCAGGTTAGGAAGTTATCCCCCAATCCCCTTGTCACGGTTCCAACGAGGGACAACTGGATCCTGTAGGTTCACTGGAATTGACGTGACTTCAGCTAGGGGCGCGGAGTCTAGTGTTCACCAGTGATTCCCGCAAGGGAATATGGACTTCGCGGCTTCCACTTGCAGGTCGCGGACCCCCAGGAAGTTCCCAGCGAACCACGAGAGAGAGGGAGCGTAGACAGATGTAGGTAGTATGCGTTGCTACTGGCAACTGGCGAGAAGATGAGCCGAGGGATGTTGCTAGGAGCAGATCTACCGGATAGCCTGTCGCGATACCACTGGAGGTGGAAGTGATGATGAAGCGATGTAGGCACCAGGAGGAAACAGCGGAATATACTGTGGCATAGGAGCCCGGAGCTGCGGGAACTCGGAAAGGCAGAGGAGGAATCCCCGGGAACTAGAAACGATGCAGGAGCTGTATTCAATACGGTTGTCAGAGACTGACTGAAAGAACCAGCACAGATTTCAGGTCAGAAGGTATTATATAGTGTAGTTCCAATTAGGCAGCCAATAGAGGGCAGTAGAAACACAGAAAAGGGTTAGGACGTTCTGCGCATGCGCAGAACAGTAATCGCCGAACAAGGAAGCAGAGAGATAGCGCTGGAGGAGAGCTGCAGCATGGACCCAGGTAAGTGAAACAAAACAGAGAGATCAGGCGGGGGAGCAGCGGGAGGCCACGGTTACACACGCCAGCTCCCGCGGACATCGGGAGAGCGGCGTGTGACACCCCTCCTGGAAAAAACTTCACCTCTGTAGTTACACATTTCTTCCCCAACACCTCCATTGTACACCTTCAAATTCCCCCCTCCTTCACTAACACATTGGCCCAGCATGTTACTTACCTGTCCTGTGCTCAGATGGCTCCCATGAAGTGAAATTTAGTCACATTCGTGAGACTAAGCTCTGCAGTACAGCGACAGTCTGGCAGATCCGAATTGATGTCACTGATTAACAACCAGGGGGTAAATGTATCAAAGTGCGAGTTTGCCAGTGTGTTTAAATCGCGGCAAATCGCGGGTGTTTACCCGCGAGTTTTGAAAAAAAAACCTGAAATGTATCAAGTTGCGATTTTGACACTGAAGTTCAAAATCGCTGGTCATCTCTGGCGATTTTGTGTGATGTAAACACTCCCGAATTTAGCTAACTCTCCTGTGTTTGGCAAACTCTCCTGTGTTGTAACAGTGAGTTGTAAACACATCACTGTTACACTGACCTGTCATACAGCTGCTGGAGCTCCGGCAGCTTTAAAAACTGTAAAGAATAGATCAAAGTGAAAAAAAAAATTGTGAGGTCCCCCCTCTTTTCATGCTTAACCCTAGTGCTGCCTGACTAGTGCTGGTCCCGTGAAAATCGGGGAAAAATTTTGCGTGGGGTCCCCTCTCGATATTCACTTTACCAGCACTAGGCAAACCAGCCAGGGTTGGCGGCACTATGGCAGTGGGACACACGGCAGGGGTCCCTCTGCCATAATGACTAACCAACCCTAGACTGTTCAGCGCTGGGCTGGATTCCCTAGGGAGTGGGGTCTGCCGAAAAAAACGAGCGGGCCCCCCCCCCCCCCTAGAAAGAACCAGCCCAGTAATACTGTAAATATAGCTTACGCAAGTAGCACAGCGCATGCGCAATGAGCTACGTTACTTGCGTAAGCTCTATTTACTGTATTAGGTGATTCCCCCACTAGCGTGGGAAAATCACATAATACAGTAGTAACGTAAGTTCATTGCGTACCGGACCTCCTACCTAGTAGTAGGTGTTAGCGGCGGCTCCAGCGGTTTTTTATTTTTCTTCAATCAAGATTACAGTGTCGTGGGATGTACAAATATGGGGCCCTCCTGCAGGCCCGGTGCTCCCATTAGGCAAGGTTAGGCAGTTGCCTAGGGCGCCGGGCTCTGCAGGGCGCCTCAGAATTAAAAAGCAATTACTATTGTAGTTTAAAACTGTGCGGCGACCGCTGAGCATACCTTAAACGGCCGCCGCACAGCTTGAGATCGATCCACGGGGAGGCGGAGGGGCTATGGATCACCACCGTGCCCTCCCCTCCAACAGCTGATGGGGCGCTCTGTCTCCTCCCTCCACTCACTGATTGTCGGGCGTGACATCATCATCACGGCCCGACAGTGTCAGTGAGGGACGGAACCCGGCAGAGAGGACCAGCTTTACGGAGCCATGGTAAGGAAAGACGGGGGGGGGAAGAGTTTTACATTGTGCTGGGGGGGGTTTTTACATTGTGCCTAGGGCGCCGAGGACCCTAGCACCGGCCCTGCCCTCCTGGCCGAAGCAAAGAAGACTTCAATCAACAAGGGGCCCCTTCTGGGCGAGGCGAAGTGATAAAGATATTATTCAAGCCATTTTGGAAGTATAATTTTGCTGGGACTGGGGCAAGCCAAAACTTATGGAAGTATAATTATTAAGGGACTGGGGCAAGCACGGACCTTTGGAAGAAGAAAGAAGACATCTTTGGTGAGTATTTGGGGTGTTTTTATTTTTAATAAATAGATGTGGTTTAAATGAGGGTGGTTAGTGTATTTAATGTGGGTTTTTTATTTTTAATAAATAGATGTGGTGTTTACTAGGGTGCTGTTGTTTATTTAGCATTTTTTTGTGTGGAACTACAGGTACCAGCAAGCCAGGGATGTCAGGGCATGTTGGCACTTGTGGTTCTCCAAGTGCCAACATGCCCTGGCTGCCGTGGGTATGCTGGTGCTTGTAGTTATACAAGCAGCAGCATGGCCACACTGTTTTTGGCAACCTGGCTGGCTGGGACTTGTAGTTCCACAACCAAAATGGCGTCTGTTTATTTTTTACAATCTTAATCGCCGTATTATCTTACTACCCACAGCCCAGGGGTAGTAGGAAGAGCCCTGGTGCTATCAGCACTGGGCTGTTTCTTTCTAGGGGGGGGGGGCCCGCTCGTTTTTTTCGGCGGACCCCACTCCCTAGGGAATCCAGCCCAGGGCTGAACAGTCTAGGGTTGGTTAGTCATTATGGCAGAGGGACCCCTGCCGTGTGTCCCACTGCTATAATGCCGCCAACCCTGGCTGGTTTGCCTAGTGCTGGTAAAGTGAAAATCGGGGGGACCCCACGCAAAATTTCCCCCGATTTTCACAGGACCAGCACTAGTCAGGCAGCACTAGGGTTAAGCATGAATAGCGGGGGGACCTCACGCTTTTTTTTTTTCAACTTTTATCTATTCTTTACAGTTTTAACACTGCCAGGGCAGTGTAACAGTGATGTGTTTGTACAACACGCTGCTATCAAGCAGCGTGTTGTATCTGGCGTGTTTTGAAGCAAACTCTCCTGAGTTTGCTAACTTGCAGCTTCATACATTTGAGAGCTGTATAGCTGCAGTGGCAAACAGTCGGGAGTTTGATCACTGGCGATTTTGCAAACAGCGATTTTGACAGAAGCACTACTCTGGCGATTTTGCATGAAATCTCAGCTTCATACATTGGCGAGTTTCAACTCTCCCGAGAAAATCGCTGGGGTTGCAAAATCGCACTTTGATACATTTACCCCCAGGTCTCCCTGTGGATGTCCTGCAGCTAAAGTAAGACCTGGTGCAATGCAAATCAGAACAGATACAAAGGTACCTGGGACGTCCTTGTTCCAACGCTTCATGCAGGATTCAGACTATGGGTTGTGAACCAATGTTCTAATAAACTATTTGTAAAGGACCTTAATGGCTTGTTTTTCAGCCCAGTCTCCTTGAGGACTTTACTTCAGTATTTTTGAATAGCATTTCCTCTTCAGATGAGCAAAGATGTTCAAAACATGTACAAATATTTATGGCTCATAGACTGATTGATTAATTCTGAAGCCTGAAACTAGTTCAATACAAAGGTTGAATTTGAATTGATAAAAAGCAAAGCTGAGAATCATATGTTTGCCAATATTGCTGGAAATAACAGTGCCACATGCCACCACGTTTTGCACAGTCAGCAAAAGGTGTTCTTGTTTAAACTTTAAGCAAAACAGAACACTATTAAAGTTTCTCCTACAAATCTGCCATGTTTTGAAAGCTGCTTTTATGAATTCCTATTACTACCGCTATTAAAACTATTGTTCACGATTCACTTACTATTAGTCTATCTGCTGTGGTACAATGTGATACAAATCATAGGAGGAAGGGGAAGTTCTGTATTTTCTTAAAACCATTATTAGTTGTCAGTTTGTAATTTATTTTCCTAAAGCTCTTTTCGTTGTACAACAATTAAAAGATACCCTTTTGGCTTGTTGCCATAAACAGTAGATTTTAGTTTGAAATGTTAAATTTTCCTTCTTTTACTTCAATAAAGCCTTTAATTTATTTATTTACATTACATTACATATAGGGACAACAATATATAGCTGTAGATCAATATATGGCTAAAAAAAATAGCCATTGCAATGATTGATATCACTGAGTAAGGAGAAGTGATGAAGAAGCTCAAGCAATTGGATAAAGTAATTAAACATAATCTCCATTACACAAAGTAGGCTGCATAAGCATTAGACAAGGATTGGTACATAAGGAAAGTGGGGTGCCATGGTAGCTCAGTCATCGGATTTGCCTATTTGATAGAGAATAAAAAGTGCATAAGGGTGTATTGGCCATCCTTTTTGATGGAGTAGACGCCAGAGATCTAATGCTGGCCACAAACACAGCAATCCTTCCACTTGGGGGAGATTTGGCTGTTTGGAGCTTGGACTGAACATTTGGATCACTTCTGGCATCAGTGGAGCCTGTTAGTGTGATTGGAAGATGATTGTGCGCACACGTCCATAGTAGTCATCTTACAACAGAAACTACCATCATGCCCAATAATTATGTGATTGATTTGGTTTGCTTATTATTGGGCATAATAGACTGTGATATCACGTGTGTGGCCAGCTTAGGTATCATAGCCAATAATAATATTGGGGGTTGAATCATAAAAGCGGTGAAAGAACATTAGAACCCTTGCACTAAAATTCAGATCCAATAATAGAGCACCATCAGATGTTAAGCATTTTACACTCTTCAGAAGATCCCTGGAATAGACAGAAGGAGCAGCCTGGGGGCACGGGGGATTGTCATCAGTCCAGCTGGAGTAAAGCACTAATGCTACCATATTTATATACACTTTACTTAGATGTTTGTAAATGGAGATCCTGACAAACCTTCTGACAAGGTTTGTATAAGAGAAGTCTGACGATCTCACACCCTTTGAATTATATATAAGGCTGTATGAAGTTAGTATTGCATATTTCCAAGGACAGAAGTGTAGGATATGCAAAGGATGTAGGACAAGATAGCTAGAATAAAGTGTGAAAGTTGGATACAAGTATTGTCGATGAGACATAAGATGCCTTAATTCTAACTTTAATGTTGATTCATTTCTATAGTGTGGGCTTATCTAAAGGTTTGGTGGGTTTTCGGTGGTAATGTTTTAGATGGGCAAGGAATCAGTACAACAGTAGAGTAGAAGAAATCATCAATCACCTGCATCATAATCTGGTCAGTGAGTAGATATCATAGTGTACTGAATAGTAGCTAAATAGTATAAGTAAATATTAGAGACCCACAGATGACCACGAATTTTAGATTTGATCATAGGAAACATTTTAACCGTGGGCTGATTAACTACATCATACAAACCCTTACTTCTCTATCACCTACTAAACGTCTACCTTGCTGTCCATTGCTCTTTGAAACGTGCTTTACTGTGGAACACCTGCTGAAAATAATGTCCCCTGCATTTGTTCAGTGGGTCCATGTGAATGCTCAGGATTCAGTTTGGGTGAGAATGACTGTGAGCTACAATATCTTAGGTCTGTAGACCAAAACTGTCTATATGTGGGGATAGTGTACGCTTGTGATGCAACTTGTATCAATCTCAGCAAATAAAGATACTATTATATTATAGCTTAAATTGTATGTAGTGTTTGTGGTGGTGTTTTTTCATTGTGCGTTGCACAGATTTGTTAATCTTAAAGTATATTGGAAGTAATATGTTAGGAGGGCAAAGGAAAATTGCCTTTCTGGGTGGCCTAAATCGTACAGCCCACAATAAAGTATTCTAGTATGCGCATTCAGAAGGATTTTACATCTATCCATAATGTATTGCGTAGCAGCATTTCATGAACGTTTCTTTAGACATTTATTAAACGAGTTATTCATTTGATAAATGCCTTTAGAATACAATTTTTATCAACCAAAACTACAAGAAAGGTATATTTCTAATCTGTCCAGTTTAAGCTAAAACTACTGTGATTATAGAAAAAATGCCTTATCCCGTGGTTCCAAATGTTCTCTAATATAGAAGTAGTGTTTTATCTGTTTGATTCCATCAAATAACACATTACGATGTCACTAATTATTTCTAAACATGATTTTGTGGCTAGAGAAATAGTTAAAAGTACCATAATGAAGATGAAAGTATTGCTGCCTTAGTTATTACAAAGAATCCTTAGAATGAGCCAATTATACCTTCAACGCCTTCACCTTAATACCTGTGAGTCACTCAGCGGAAGACAGAGCTTAATAAGAACCGATGAGCAGTGTGTGGGTTGCAGTTTACATTGAAGCTTCCTATTTTATGTTGTTTATTTTGAGACCTAAGAAAAGGCTAAATGATTTATGTTTCAAAGAAAGGGTGTTGTAAAAACAGATTGATAACACAGTTTGAAGGGAAATGTAAGTTATTTTAGGACTCCTTAAAAGTTCATTTATAACAAAAGTAATCCAGTATTCCAGTCACCATTGTGATATAATATATTTTAAATGGGAAAATTATTTGAATTATTATTTACTAGGATACATTTTGTACTATTTAAATAAGTTGTAGTCAGGGCCGTATTAACCATAGGGCTAACTGGGCTACAGCCCAGGGGCCTATGGCATCCAGGGGGCCCTTGAAAGTGCTCAGCAGCAGTATTGATCAGTCGGGGGTGGGGGCGCCCCCAGCGCGATTAGCGCTGCTGAGCACTTTCACTGCAGTCCTTCTCCGGCCCGCTGTAGTCTCCTTACTGAGGAGATCTCGTGAGTCTCACTCTCACGAAATCTCCTCAGTAAAGAGAGTACAGCGCGCCGGAGAAGGAGGTAAGTGCCGGGGGAGGGGGGGGGGGGGGCGCGGGCATCTCTGATCACGGGCGGGGGGGCGCGGGCAGCTCCGATCACAGGGGAATGGAGGCCCCCTTTGCCCAGGGGCTTCCATTCCCTTAATCCGGCCCTGGTTGTAGTCCTGTCTGGCGTACAGGCCTTATACTGCCATCCCTCCGCCAAAGTTATAGTTAATGGCTCTCCCTCTGATCCCAATTAGTAATGGTACCCGCCACGGCTGCCCTTTCTTCCCTTTAATCCTCACCCTAGTCATCGAGCCTTTAGCGGCCACTATCCGAGCCTCCCCAGATATAAAGGGAGTGGAGAGGGGGACCCTAGAGAATAAGCTCTCTCTCTTTGCTGACGGCATACTCCTCACCCTCCAGCGACCGAGAACATCTCTGCCAACCTGTTCGACCTTCCCACAAGATATGTCAATCTATCCAGTTCTAAAATTAATATAACAAAATCCGAAGCCCTGTTCCTCAATCCCCCGCCCCGCCCCCACCCAGGATTGCTTTTATCTCACCTCCCACTTCCACTTCAGATGGTAAAAGAAAAAATTAAAGTATCTTGGAGTCTACATTACCACCTCTTATGAGTCCCTATACCAGGAGAACTATCCGGATCTTTACCTCAAACTTAAATCAGGCATAACTGATTTTCACTTATCGGCACCACTACTGAATGGCTACTATGACTTATTTAACTCAATGAATAAAGGGGGGGAGGGGGGGGGTAAACTATGGAAATTGAAGGGGTGAAGATCAGGAGAGGAGGGAAGGGTATGGTCATCGGGTAAAGGGAGCTAAAATGAGCGCGGACTCCTATGGGAGGGGATGTCGACAGGGCTGTATTATGGGACTTGGAGAGGCAATAGGCCCGGGGTCATATGGGGGAGGGCTATTTAGAGGGTGATAAAGTGGGGAGCCCTAGAAGTAGAGCCAGGGAGTGGTAGAGGATTATTTATTTTCATGCTGCATATACTTTTTTTTTCTTTCCCAAATGGTAAAGAAATAGTAGGAAATCCAGATAAAATGTAATGCTAAAGCTTGTACTCACTCCCAATACCTTTTCTCAAGACTAGCAAAGAACCCAGTTTGTCTAGTCACCTCCTATCTGACAAGCTTGTACGTCACTGTATTAAAAAAATCTCCAGGGTATCATGCCTGTCAAAGCGTGTATTTGTTGTGCTGGCAGGTGTATCTTGCACACCACTGCATTCCCAGTCATGGTACCAATATGGTTCTACTAATTTGGAAGGTGGTGGTGGAGGGGGTGGTTTCCAGGGTTAAAGATTAGATCTTACCTAAACCAACTACCGCTTTGAAACACCTATATGTAGTGGCAGTGACAGATTATATTAGGGTCAAATTGGCTGACCACAAGAGGCCCAGAACCAGTAGAGAGGGCAAGGGGGGTGCAGCCATGGATCCTGCCCCACCTGCTGATGAGGCCCCAGCAAATTACTTGGCTTCTGAGGACGAACAGCAGTGAGCTTGGGGCTTGTTGCTGGTCTGTCACAGTCCAGCACCCCCCCCCTCCCCCTCCTCCTCCAGGGGATCACACAACAACAGTTTTGGGGAGGAGGGAGTGGGATCCTTCTTGGAAAGCGGTGGAGGAGCCCAACATTTTGTACTGTAACATTGGGCTGTGGCCGCGGTGTGTAGAAGCACACTGCTCTCACTGCCTGTACATTACACCAAATATGTTTTTTTCTGGTGGGTGTCTGACATTGACTGTCATTCATTTCTGAGAGTTACATTCTTGCATGATACAAATGTCATCATAAGCGACAACAGTGATAATATATACCAGGTTGAGGTAACCGCTGGCTTTCTAGTGATGGAATAAGTCCCAGCATGCTCATGCAATCTTAGACTGTAGTTCCACAACAGCTGGTGACCCATATGTTACCACTGCAGGGGAGTGGTATTTGTTTTTGCCAAAAAGATGAGAAATATCTGTGGCAGTGTGACTGCAAGGTCATTTTATGTTGCAAAAAGAGGAAATCCCACATTGGATGCTAGTGGGGCCACTCCAACTAAAATAACATCAAAAGACAACAAGAGAATTATTTCATGTTCCCATAGAATAGAGTAGTTGAGTGATAGGTGTCAGGGGATGCTGGGCAAAACAGCCCATGGCTCAAGTTACTCTTAATCCGCCACTGAAAGTGCATCAACTCTATCATCACATAACTGTTGTGTAACTATCCTTAGATACAGGGAAAATCAGACACTGGAAATTAAACCCAACATACAGAACAGAATATGTGATGCAGATTACTGATCCATAAACACAGAATAAGAGCCGTTTTGGAAAATCACATCCATGACAATGTGCAGGAGAAGTAGTACTGTCAAGTTGTCCATACATACAGAATCAGAACCTAAACTGAGAATTACAGTAAGCATATGCCTGTGGAACTGATTTGTGCCCTCTCTCGAAAACAAGTTTTTTTTTCTGGAGATTGGGCTTCTCCCTATCTAGCAAACCCTCCCTGAAGATAACGTTTGTTTGGTATCATTGCTGGTTGGTGCCTAAAATCCAACTCTATTTAATATTAAAATTAATCTCCCTCTTCAAAGACATACCCTCACACACACCATGCATGCGACCACTCAACTAAAAAGCGAGGAGTCGCAATTTTATTTGCCCGCCATCTTACTTTCGAACTCATTGATTCCCTAGCTGATAGAGAGGGTAGATACCTTATTTTAGTAGACAAAATTAATAATAAACTCTGCACCCTGGACAATGTTTACACTCCCAACCAGCACCAGAACCAAAATTAGATGTCTTAGTGTCTTGACTGCGTCAGGGAGATCTTATCGTAGCGGGAGACTTTAATAGTGTCTTGAACCAGTCCTTGGACCGTTCCACCCCCGTGGCTGCATCCCCAACCGTTTCAGACCCAATATCCTCTAAGTCGCTCCTCAGTCTCATGAAATCCCAGCTCCTTTACGACTCCTGGAGAGTGAGGGAACCGACCACAGGTGACTATACATACTACTCTCCACCCCATCATTCTTATTCACGCATAGACATGATCCTGCTCAGCCATAATTTGGCATTAAACCTCCAAGTGGCTCAAATTCACCCGATGATATGGTCTGATCACGCCCCCATCTCTATAGACTTCTGTGGCCTGTCAGACAGCCCGCGCCCCATGACGTGGCGCCTCAATGACTCTTTACTTCATAACGCATATATACTCTCCCAGCTCAGGGCTCGCTTTGAAGAATATTTCGAACTCAACGACAACCCAGATATCTCTAGAACTACTCTTTGGACAGCACATAAGACAGTCCTGAGGGGACATTTACTCAGCATCGCCTCTAAAAAGAAAAAAGAAACCCTCACCTTAACTAATGAACTATCCCTTAAACTACAATCCCTGGAAGCCCAACACAAGGTTACTGCAGATCCTGCCACTTTGCTAGCCCTCCGCGAGACTAAAGCCCAACTTGACCTCCTTCTTTCCAAACAGGTAGCCAAGTGCCTTAAATGGCTTTGACAATCCTTTTATGAAAAGGGGGATAAGGCGGACAAAATTCTAGCGACACGGCTTCGATCAGCCAGGACCCACAAAAATATTATATCAATCTAGGATTCCAACAACCAACTCCTCCATGACCCCGCTGCCATCAGAGAAGCTTTCCAACAATAATATTCCGCCCTTTACAACCTTCCAGCTCCCCTTGTCTCTCCCTCATAGCAATCCAATACCGCACTGATTTCAGATTTCCTTGCTACATCTAAACTCCCTAAACTATCCCCTCAAGCCCTTCAACACCTTAGCAAAGAAATCTCATTAGATGAAATCCAACTTGCTATTAAATCACAAAAAAGTGGCAAATCTCCAGGCCCCGACGGCTTTACGGCAGCCTACTATAAAAAATTTTGAAACCTGCTTGCTCCCCACCTGCACTCCCTGTACAATGGTGCCCTTCGGGGGACCCCCTTCCCACCGGAAATGCTTGAAGCCAAAATTGTAGTGATCCCAATAGAGGAAAAGGACCCACTTCATTGCTCCAGCTACAGGCCCATCTCCCTCCTTAACCTAGACCTAAAGATATACGCTAAAATCCTGGCAAATCGCCTGAATGAATTCCTCCCATCATTGATCCACTATGACCAGGTGGGATTTATCCCGGGGCGCCAGGCAAGGGATAACACCAGGAGAGCCATTGATGTCATCCATATTGCAAACACCAGGAGAGCATTTGATAGGATCTCCTGGGATTTTATGAAAGCAACTCTTGAGGCCTTTGACTTCACTGGTGACTTTCTCACTGGCGTCCTGGCACTCTACTCCTCACCATCGGCTAAAGTCCTGATCAATGGTACACCTTCAAACTCGGTACCCATTTAAAATGGTACAAGGCAAGGTTGCCCTCTCTCTCCCCTCATTTTCGCTCTGGTGAATGAACCATTGGCCTCTCAAATTCGATCTAACCCCAACATTTGGGGCGTGCAGATGGGGGACATCAACTCCAAAGTTTCACTTTTTGCGGACGATGTCCTGCTTTCGCTTGCTCAGCCAGCCATCTCCCTCCCCAACGTCTATAAGGTGCTCCAGACCTACAGTGTGATATCTAGCTTTAAAATAAATTACACAAAATCGGAGGCCAAGCTGTTACGGTCCTCATTTAAATTCAAATGGCAGACCAGGAAAATAAAAAATTTGGGAGTCTATCTTACAACTCGTTATGACCTCCTTTATCAGGAAAACTTCCCACCCTTATTTTCCAAAACACAATCTGATCTGGCTTCCTGGAACCGTCTTATTATATCATGGCTGGGCAGGATCATAGCAGTCAAAATGAACATCATACCCAAATGGCTATATCTCTTTCAAACCCTACCAGTTGCTGTCCCCACTACCCTCCTATCGAACATCCAGAAAGCTCTGACTCGTTTTATTTGGAATCACAGGCCTCCAAGGGTCTCGCTCAATGTTCTGAAAAAGCCCATCTCTGGATGGCGGAGGACTACCCGATATCAAGCTTTATTATCTGGCCTCCTATTTCTCCCAAAATTGTTGCATCATATGCTCCCTCGGGTTCCACCTCCTGGCTTGACCTAGAGGCGGCATACATGGCCCTTCCTGATCCCACCCCACTATGGGGCCTACCCCCTATACATGGCCTCCCCCCTTCCAAATGACTTACTACCACTAAATTTGACACTAAAGTTTAGGATTCTTACTCCTTTAAACTAAAACTCACGTTTGCCCTTTCCCCCCTGACTCCCATTTAGTTTAACCCTGTATTTCCTCCTGGCCTCTCTAAGGTGAGATGCCACCATTGGACTCAAGCTGGCCTCAAATTCCCATCAGACTTCTCGAAACAAGGCCAATGGCTCCCACTAGCAGACCTCCAGCCTCGCCCCCCAACTCGAATGCTTAACCCTTTTGAGTTCTTTCAAATCACCCACTTTTTACGATCCCTACAACCCAAACATCTACTACGTCCCCTCACCCCGTTCGAGAACCTTTGCAAACACCACCCCATGGATAAGGGTATGATATCACAGCTTTATAGTATCTTCCTTGATTCCACTACCCACTCACAACTCTCACATGAAGCTGACTGGGAGAGGGATCTTGGTCCCCCCCCCGGATGAGGAGGCCTGGGAGGACATGAGACTGGGGATAGCCAAAAGCTCCATTTCGACCAGACTAAAAGAAACATCCTACAAAATTTATTATCGCTGGTATTATACCCCCATCCGACTTCATACAATGTTCCCCTCCTTGTCGCCTGATTGTTGGCGGGGCTGTGGCCACAGGGGATCAATGCTACACATCTGGTGGACTTGCCCATTTATTACTCCCTTCTGGGACGTGATCCATGGCTTTATCAACACTCTATTTGAGGCTCCCGTGGCGAAGGACCCTTGGATTTTTCTCCTTTGTTACCCTCCCCCAGACCTTGATAAATTCTCTAGAAAACTGACCGCACACATCCTTACAGCCGCCAAGTCCCTTATAGCTCTTAATTGGAAACGCAGCTCTTCTCCATCTCTCTCTGCTCTTAAAAAGCAAATTTGGCATGTAGCAGCCATGGAAGAGATTACTTATTACTTACATGATAGAGGTTACGCTTTCAACCAAGTGTGGGCTCCATGACAGTTCGCAGAACGCTCTTTTCCCTCTGGCCCTTAACGACTTCCTCATGACCCATGTGCGGCGATCAGGACTCTGCTCTTGTTCCGCCACCCTCTGATCCTTTAACACCTACATTTTACCTTCTTTCCAATCACAATCCTGCATTAACCTTTATGGTCTTCCCTTCCCTTTCCCTTCTAATTCTCTTTCTCCCCTCCCCCCCCCCCATTCTACTTTTTGTATTACTGCCTCTTATATTTAGACAAAAGCAAAAGGAAAAAATTAAAATATGGTCAACTCATGTCTCATGTCTCAAGTTGTCGAAGCCATTCTCTGGACTCCGCTACAATGTTATTGTTCTTTTATGTATACACTGTAAACTTTTTATTTCATATTGTATACGCCTTTTATTGACTGACCATTCAAAATAAAGAATTTAAAAAAAATAAAAATTAATCTCCTCACTACCTTAAAACAAACTATTTGTTCTATTGCAATAACTATTCTTATCTCTTCCCTTTCAGTGGTGGTCTGTGAGGTCTCCAAACGTCCTGGGATGTGTAATATCCACTGAACTGTGAGTTTTTCTGTGGTTACAGGGAGCTACATGTCCCAGGCTGTGGTGAGAGACAATAAGGTGGAAGCCTCTAGGTTACAGTCAAACCTCCTAAAATGTTCCCAGTTTAATGGGTCTATTCAAGTCATTTTTCTGCATAGCTGCAGATGAATAAAAAAAGTCTCAATTTATATATTTTGGACTTTAAATTAAGCACTGACACACTAAGGGTCAATTACAAACCACAAAAATGCATCTTGCTTGGCAAGTGTACAAGTGCACCTTATTGTCGACCATGCACATTTTAAGAATTAATTGAAGCCCTTTGCATGGAGGAAAAGACTTTGGCAGGGAATGTACCATCTCCATCACCACCAGCTCATCTAAACAAACCTGTATCACAAAATGAAAGCATGTTTTACAACTTAAGTGCAAAATTGGGCTCTTGTGCCCAATTGGCATCTAGGAACGCCCCATGACCCACTGAATTCCCTCCATTAGCAAGTGCAAATGTTTGCATCGCTGCAAATGCAGTCATCTTGACCTGCAAATCCATGTGCGTAAAGGTAGGTGCGTGCCATCACATATCAGCCTTAGCACTGCACTTTTACACATACTTGCCAACTCTCCCTGAATGTCAGGGAGACTCCCTGAAATAGGGGTGATCTCCCTCATTCCCTGAAGAGTCTGGCATTCTCCCTGATGCTGAGCCAGTACAAGACGTGGTTGGCTTCGCCATCTGTGGCATGATGACACAGTTCAGAAATTGTGTCCTATGCAGGGCCGGATTAACCATAGGGCTAACTGGGCTACAGCCCAGGGGCCTATGCAGGCCCAGCGCTCCCATTAGGCAACCTTAGACAGTTGCCTAGGGCGCCGGGACCTGCAGGGCGCCGCTGACTAGATTTTCTAATCTAGTCAGCAGTTCAGCGGCTCGGGAACGTAGTGCAGCGGCGGCGGGGTGCCGCCGCTGTTTTTCAATGTCTGCGGCGCATCTCACACATGATCACTGACGTCAGTCAGTGATCATGTGATAGTCTGTCCGGCGGCGCCTCTGAAGTTGTTCCCGACGTCCCCCTCACGGGGGAATGGAGGCCCCCTTAGCCCAGGGGCCTCCATTCCCTTAATCCGGCACTGGTCCTATGTCCATGTATTGATGCCTATGGAGGTGGCCATTTTCATGGAGACCAATATTTAATCAAAGACTGACAGGTAAGACAACATGACTTCAGTAATGGAGACAGAAATGTAAAAGACACTTCAGCCTCTAAAGATTCATTAGCTGCTTTTCTTTAACGCATTGTTGCCTACTCTCCCGGAATATCCGGGAGACTCCCGCATTTCTGGGAGACCTCCCGGACTCCCTGGAGAGCAGGGCAACCTCCCGGTTCTCGCCCCCGCAATAGATAAGTGGCGGGGGTGGGGCTTAATGACGCAAATATTGTGTCATCTTAGCCCCCTGCTGTAATTGGCCAAAATTGTGACAATCGTTTGGGGGCGAGGTCAAAATGATGCGATTCATCAAGCCCCGCCCCTGCACACCCACCTCCCCCGGGATCTCCCTGAAGCCAACGAGGAAAAGTTGGCAAGTATGCATTTACAGCCCTTATCTGTAATAAACTGCAGAGGAGAAAATTTTGATTATATATCTTTATATCTTGCAGAATGAAATTATATATAACCCCTGCTGCCAAGTAAACAAAGGCCCTACAGTTCCTTTATGGATTGTATGAGACAGAAACAAAGGATAAAGTGGAAATGATGGCAGAATAACAGACAGGTGGCTAGTGTTATGAATCACTATATCACAATAACTCTGCTCCCCTTACCGCTGCAGCCTATTGAACCTAATACAACATTTTTTTTCTTTTTACTCAGCTGTAAATGGTACTACATTAAAAACAGTAAGCAACAGTATAATATTTCCTTGTCACCAGTGTACACTGAAATGGTTAGTGATACCTAGAAAAGGGGAGCTATGAAAATCTGAGAAAACACCATGGATCCCTTCAATTGTACTATTTTCAGATTTTTTACCACCAAAATCATTAACAGGTACAGATCAGTTAACCCACTTATTCATCTGCAACAGACCACCACAGATACAGTTTTCTTAACTATTTTTCGCTATCATGATCTTTTTCTTATTTGTTGTTGATTTTTGACACATATATCTTAATTATTTATCTAATTATTTGTGTCATTAATTGCTATTCTTTGCTTATATTTGCATTTACATTCTACCTATCTCCCTCTACTATACGCACCCTGTTACCCAACCCTTGCTTTCTTAGATATAAATTAATATATAAAAGTAAGGTAATTTTAAATGGAAAAATATATATCATCCTTCAAATGCTTACATGTATTGTGAGCTCTATTCCTTAGTTCCTGCCCCATTACTCTACTTTCCATTATTTCTATTAATTCCACTCCTATCTATCTATCTATCTATCTATCTATCCAATGCCCGTAAACCCACCATCCTTCCACCCCAATGCCCACCGTTATATCCTGCATTGATCTCATCCAACTTCCCTCCATCTCTCACCTTTCTGATTACCACACATATATATGTGTACAACAATCTCCAACGTACTTGCACTAGAGAAATCCCTACTTTTGTTTACGATCCCTCCCCATCCAATTCACTCTCCCTACACTTCCTTTCCCTTTCATCTTTTTTCTCTTATTTCTTCCACGCTTCCTTTTTTTCTGTACAGCCACCACCTACTTCCCTTTACTATATCCCAGAAACACACCAATTTTTAATCAATTGTATTTTTCTCATATCTCATAACAGTTGACACCATCCACCTTCAAATCCTATTCCTTTCACTTGGGTTATGCGCCACATCACTCTGGATATCCAGGTCCAGAATGTCTATGCAATGCTCCATGGCTCCGCATAGCTATATATAATTTTTTTTACCCAAATAAGTTAGGCATTTGCTACTCTTTTGTAGGCCTTAAAACACTGAAGAAAGGCAAAAGCCAGAGTACAGAAGCTTGTATATCTATCACAATAATGAAACCGACGCTTCTACACCTTGTCCTGGCCGGAGGCTAATTTACAAATTTTGGACATAACTGCAAATATAGTTGGTCTCCAGACATTTTAAGTTATAATTTTATGAATTAATCTTTTTAAAATATTTTGTTGTTAATACTACCCCATTTTATGGTAACAAATATAGTTTAACATAATATAGTATTGTTGTTGTCAAAGAAAAGAGAAATAAATAATGACTGACAGTGCTTTTTGGGATTTAAAAATGTACAAAATGTTATGTAATACTTACCGTAACACATATTAACCAATTTTCTGCTTAGTACATTTGTAGGCGGTACATCAATTTACTGCAGATACTTATAGTGTACCTATACATTGTAGATGCAGATATTCTGTGTGCTGAGCCAATATTCAGTCATTCATTAATGATGTATAAAGATCTGTGGACACTCTTTGGACACAGTAATTGTCACTATCTCCTTTGGGGCATGGAATGTTCTCACCAGAATATCCCACCAAACGATTATTTGGACTCTACTGCAGGAGGACAACAGGTCACTGCTGTGGTGAAATAGGGGTACCAGGCCATGTAATAAAGGTCAAGTCAACCAGGCTCTTTTCTTTACCACTGGATACCAATTCACAACTGTTTTGTTTTACCTTAATCACCCAAATGTGTAGTGGTTGAAGTGGATATTTAGAAGTGTCGGTATGGAAAATGTAAGTGAATGGAATTTGATAGTTTTACAATGAAGGCAGTAGGGTAAGTGGTGGTATGGTATACCATCGTATACACCCCCAATTCCACCACCCTATGCCCCCCCTTCATCCTAGCAGCAAACAAAATTCATAAGTTACCCTATTATTCCATTACACCATTACCCTGACATTGAGGGCTAGGACCAAGTGACAGTTATCTCCCAGTCCTCCAGCCCAATAGGGACCCAGGTCATATGGACAAAAGAAGAGGAAATCAACTGGAGATGTGAGAAGTGAAGAGGGTCAAATAGTCTCATCACAGCCATGATTGCTTAAAACACACCACATGGTACAAATTACACAACTTGAGCTGTAACACATACTTTCAGTCGGCATTCTGTCCTCCATATTTCTTAATATCTCTGTGTCCACTAGATTAAGACTCTTATGACCGCAAATGAAAACTTATACTAAATACAAGAACTCTCCTTAGTTCTACTCTAGTTGTTTAAGTATTTTAAATTTCAATAAAAATAAAATAAAGAAAATCACTGGAGAATTAGGTCTTGTGGTGTGGGTCTTCTTTGTCAGACTGGACTATTTGAGGCTCGATTGAGGACATATAACTTACTAGACAATAAGCTCTATGTGTATGTGGCTAGGGAGTCTGTCTCCAGAAAAAGATGCAGCCACACTTAAGATATCAGTGGTACGTTCCCCCTGCCTGCCGTCTCCGTTTCACGCTAACTTCACACTGGATGTTGCAGCCCTGGATTGATTCCAAATCGGATCTTAGGGCAGTATCACAACTTTGGGACTGTTTTTTTTTTTTAAATGAGTTTTCAATGAATTTGTCCAAGGCAATAGCAAATTAAAGAGCCAGTGTGGCCACAAAAATAAAGGATGAATGATCATAGATCCAGTATATTGGTAGAAGGAATTAGCCAGATAGCACGTAGTACTATGTTTCCTTTCAGGGATGACCCCCTTTTTTACTTACATATACAGCAATTCCTGTCCAATATGGTTTAAAACAACCAGGTAAGACCCAAAAATTGCTGCATTTGTGGCCTACTTAATTCCTATAGTTTGTTCTCACTTGCTGATTCTTACACAACCAGGAACGGATCCTTAGACCTAGAAATTGAGGTATATCTTGCTGATGTCAGCAGAAATTGCAAATATTAAAGGAATATTAATCTTATTGCAGAAGTCTATCCATTTTTTATCTATAGGACAGTTCAGTGGGATATATAGAAGCTCTGCAAAAGTATATTATTTATTGATGTTATATTACCCGCATCAGCGTACAAGCCTGCTTGTTTTTCATGTCAGATTTCATTTGAGATAATAGAAGAAGTTGCTGAGATGGTGAAATATTAACTGACGTTATTGAGTCCAGCCACTGGTAGATTATATTCTGGTGATAACCCATTAACTGCCAGTTATTCCAGCATAAGTTTTCCTAGAAAATGTTCACTTCCATTAAGCAGACAGGCTACATGATCTAAAAATCAACAATAATTAAAAATACATAACAAAATCCCCACTCTGCAATTATCTCAAACAAGAAAAGGCAGCTGTCTCAGATACCAAGTTTTTGGGGGAAAAGGAAAATTAAAGGGTTCGAAATTAATAAAAATATATGAATTTGATAAATTCAATTTTCTTGCTGCAAAAGCCTACATTTGTAGTATTTACCTTGGTGGATGTATTATAACAACGATTGATTTTATATAATATTTGTCTTGTGATTCGCACATATACTCATGTTTATTACAGTATAATGGATGAGAGGGGTGCAATTACAGTTAGCAAAATAACTAGGGGCACCCTGTCTTGAACTTTTTATTTATTTAAAAAATGTCATTACAAAAAACACCAACCAACAACCTTAAAACACAATGCCTCTAAAACAGAGACGTACGTAGTGTCTGACATAGACATTTGGACACTTGTCGCCAACTCTCATGTAGAGTTGGCTGCAAGTTTATTTGAGTAGGGTAAAATATGTATTTCCCTATTACGCATGCGTACAAAAAATAGTTCTGCTTGCCTCTATCTGCAGAGTCAGTTGTATCTTGCGTATATGACTCCTTATGCTTATAGAGGAACGTATGGGGAGGCAAGCGTAGGCCAAGTAGAGTAAGGCTGGGTACACACTACAGAATTTTCCACCAACTTTTTATGCCGATCGATTTTACATCCGATCGATGGTCCGATCACTCGGTCCATGGACTGCATACACACTAGCTTTGAGACGATAAATGTAAGGGTGGCCGTCCTAGTAGCGACTTTTTACAGCCATGCTGTCGTAAGCAATTGTTTTAATTTCGTACACACTGAAGCAACATTTGCGGGGCATGTAACGATATACCAAAGACATTAACATAGAGGGGCAGAGCTTTCACTATAGTAGGGCCCAAAACCGCATTAAAAAGAGAAGACAAAATTGTCTCTTCATCCACTCCTATAAAATAGAAGTTTATTACCATACATAAAATTTAGAAAAAAACATTTAACTTGTAAAGAACATTGCAATAATTATTCCCTAATAATAAAATCCCTTTGTATGTAATGGTCCTGTATGGGTTAAAGTAATAGCCAAAAATCTCCATACACAAGGTTATTATACACGAATAGGCATCACCCACAATACTATATTCTTTGCGAGCATCATCGCTGATTGGTCCACAGCAGAAACGAATGCCCATGTCTTAGTGTATAAAATGAGGAAAACGTTCCTCGGTGCCAGCTTGTCTGGCACCAAGGAACGTGAGAAGATGGCGGGTGAGAAAAAGGTGTGAGTGGGGGTTGCAGCTATGGAGACAGAGACGGAGACAGAGTCAGAGATGGTGCTGGAAGGGCCCAAAAAAAAAACTTAAGGTGGGAGATGGAGATGCTCAAGAAGAGCAAAGAGCAAAGTCAATGAGCCCAAGAGAGGTGGATATGATGGTAAAAGTACTGGACCAGTACGACTACGACATTAAAAAAAGTAAGTAGCACATGTAGTGTACCTGTTTGAAGTAGAGATGCTCAGGCTAGGTACCAAAACCGAACACACCCAAGTCGGCTCGGTACTTTCGCACTTTTTCGGATTCCAAAATGAGGCAAAGAGTCATTGTGACGTCGTCGGATCTTGCGAGATTTGGAATCTATAAATACCGCCCTCCACGACAATCTAGCGCCATGGAGTGACATTGTATTGTGCCATAGCTCATACAGAAATAGGAGGGGTGACATTGTTGTTGTCACTCTCCAGTCTCAGTCATGATGATACTAATCCCTCTACCTCATGTGCTAAAGCCTATGTTCAAGTGCATAGTGGTTTTAAGTGATGGAAACAAAAATGTAAATAAGAAGCTTGTACCTTTTTAAAGAAAAAAAAAACCTCTCTAAAAAAGGTGAAAGTTTACTGTAGAAAAACATAAAATTGCCAAGATACCATTCTACCCAAAATATTACCAGGCACACCAGCATCAGGTACTTCCCTTCTCTTAGCTAGATTTCAGCACCTGTAATCTACACTGTCATCAAATTCACCCTCATCATTGTGTACATCTTCCTCAACCAATACTAATTCGTGCCCACTGGAATCCACCATCACAGAAGTCTGTGTACTTTGATGTAATTGCCGATAATGGCCTTTCTCATGGAATTTGTAGTTCATTTTATGGCAGAGCTGTGACTATTTTTGGGCAATTCTTTTAGAGCAGAGCAAATGTCAAAATGTTTTGCTGACTCATCTGCACCACCACTGGCTGTCTTGGGAAAGCTAAGTTTTTTCCGAGAAGCAGTTGCCAGAGAAACTGTAGGAGGAGACGTCATTACAAAATGTTGATAGCTCTTGGATCCTAGCGAAGCGAATTAAGTCCTAGATCTACAATTACAATATAGTTAGGAGATTTGCTTAGTTTCATTTCATCCTTCAATTTCTCTAGCTGCTTGTCAAAAAGTATAATTAAGGCAATCACTTGATTCAAGCTAACCGTGTCTGCACTCTATTTACAGGTGACTACGTCGCTGGACTAAAGTACATTCCCCCTCAAATTCTAGTCTTCTTGCAGCTGCTGCATTCTCCTACATGCTGTTGCTGAATCCCGAAAATAACCCTACATTTTTCGGGACACAGACAGCATCTCCTGTATGTCATTGTCATTTTTTAAAAAGTTCTGTAACACCAAGTTCATTGATTGAGCAATACAGGAAATGTGATGGAATTCCCCCCCGCTGTAATGCTCTAACAATATTGCTGGCGTTATCAGGAGAGTCCAAGCAGGATTAGCCATGTTGCAATGACATCCCTTACTTTTTGTAACAGATTGTCAGCTGTATGCCTCTTAGTGAAGCCGCTGATACACAGAGTAGCCTACTTCTGAAAAATGTGATGTACTTGGGTACATGCTGCTGCTGTCCCTGCTGGTGAAGGCGAATCACCAACCCAGTGGGCTGTCACAGTCATATAATCTTTAGTTTGCCCAGTTCCGCTTGTCCCCATATCTGTGGTTAAGTGTACAGTGGGTAGAATGAAATTTTGTAGCCTAATAATTACATTTTTACGAACTTTCTGGTAGAAGTGTGAAATAGCTTTTCTAGTAAAATGGTGTCTTGATGTAATTTGGTAATAGGGACAGAAGACCTCAAGTAACTGTCTAAAACCAGCTGCATTAATAGTGGATATTGGACGCAGATCTAATACTGGCATAGTCCCCATATCGTCTGTGATCCGCTTTGCGACTGGGTGACAGCTTTCTTACTTCCTCTAGCAAAGGATTGTTTAACAGTCAATTGTTGTAAACTACTAGTAGTATTCTTCTGGGTTGAAGATTGACCCCCAGCAGCAGCAGCAGTGGGACTAACGTTCAATAATTCTTCAGAGGAATCATGACTAGCGGAGGAGTCATTTAGCCTTAGCAACTTGGATGCGGACTAATTCCCATCACTTGTGAGGATATTGATGATGAAGGTGTTGGGGGTATAGATTGCAGGTGCTGGGATCTAGATGAGAGAAGGGAGGTAGCTGATGCTGGACTGCTTGTTGTTATTTTTTTAACATAAGTTTCTGATTTTCCCAACAGCTTTCCATGAACTCGCTTCAAATGCCGTAACATGGATGAGGATCCTAGATGGTTAAGGTCCCTACCTCTACTGAGTGTGGCTTTACAAACGCTACAAATGGCTAGACAACGGTTGTCAGGATTTGTGTAAAAATAATTGCACACATAAGAGGTGGATTTTTGGTCTTAGGCCCAGGCATGACAATGGCCTGTTTCTTATCACTGGCAAGAACTGCTGCAATCTTTGTTTGAAAGTGTATGAAAATAATATTGTGACATGTGAAGTGGTCAAACTTGACTGCAAATTACTTTAAATTAGTGTTAGTGAGGTTAATAATAATGTAGGATCAAAAAAAAGCAAAATTATGTGATTTTAGCATATTTTTGCAATTTGTCTAAAAAAATACAGATCCAAAACAAAAACCAAAACACACAAGGGTGGTTTTGCCAAAACCAAAACCAAAACACGAAGCTAATCTAGATCCAAAACCAAAACCACTTCACGGGGGCCAGTGAGCATCTCTAGTTTGAAGGACTTTATTTCATTCACGTTTCATACAAAGCAATGCAAATGCCTGATTTGTAACATAGATTTTTTTTTTTGTTAGAACGAAGGTATAACAGTGAGAAGGCCTGCTAGATACCACTGATACCACTAATGTAACACCTGTTAGCAAACAAGAAAAAGTTGATGTTGAATACCAAGATATGAAAGACGTTATACACAAAGGAATTTCAGTGAACATGTGTAGACAACTAAATGCTTTGGGCACATACTAGTACCGTTATAATAACCAAAATGGAGCCTGTTTTCCAGAATAAATGGAGGTTAAGCCCGCTATTATTGCGATTGTGCCAGAGGGACCACAACGTAAACTGATCTCGAGCAGTGTGGCAGTGTGCAAGGTGAGCAAATTAGAGTATTTCTGGTGTTGGAGATAGATTACAGATATAGAAGTTTAATGGTAACATTTTTTATTTCCTTGTTTCTTAGGTAAAGAAATCAAAGGGAATATAAACCCAAGCGGCATGAAGAAAAAAATTAAAAACCTTGAGAAAAATGTTGTTGAAATGTGAATGCTGTTTGGAACTGTTCTGCCACAAACCACTAGCACCTTTAAAGTGTAATACTATTTTTTTTCACTTGTCATATTCTGCAATAAAAATTTTTGTACCTTTTCCTGCAATAAAACTGTTGCATGAACACTGTGTGGTTTATTCTGGGTGTTTTACAAATATTAGTTAATAAAGGTTAATATGACTTTATATGTTTAATAGTTTATAAAGGTATAAGTTTATGAAGGGTAAATATGACTAGGTTCCCAATATAGATGCAAAGGGTAATAACACACGTGCTTTACACAAGTATAAAGGTCTGCAGACAGGTGCAATGCACATGTATACAAAACACAAGTCGGTGATGTGCGGATACCGCACCACGTGGGACTGGTACAGGCATCACAAATTTACATACACACGTCCCCCAGGTCGAGGAAGTATCTGAGGATTGTCGTGGATCGGTCGGAAATTTATACACACTACACAACGGAAAGGTGATTGAAACGAAAATATTGAACAGTACGACCAACCAAATGAGGCGACAATCGTCCATTTGGGCAGACCTACGACCATCGTGTCACTACACATACTGACCCGACTTTCGAACGAGCTGTCATATGTCAGCTGGTTAATCTGATTATTGGACAAAAACCCTGTAGTGTGTAACCAGCTTAAGGGCATGTTCAAGCAGATGACGAGATGTGTATGACTCAACATACTACGTAGAATGTCTTTTCTTCAGATGCAATTTATGCCTGCTTTTTAGATGGAAATTGAGCCCAACTTCACCAAAGGTAATTAGTAGGATAAAAATAAGAGTTTAACTGTTTTGGTTGCAGAGTTATTCCATCTTTTACCTTGCCTACCCAGTATACAAGTAGAAGAGCCACACTATCTTTCAGGGCTTCAGGGCAAATGTAGAGTCCAAGGTAATAAATTTGTGTTCTGTAGTATACATTATTGCAAAACAAACGTGTGTGTTGATTTGCTTAAAGGAAGAGAGCAATTCTACTTCAGTTTATAAGTAAACAAATAAACGACTGTACGACTGTATAACACATTTCTATGTTTAACTTTTATTCCCTGAAAGAACGAAATTCCAATAACATCCAGCCAAATGGCCTATACAATCATTCTTTTTTTTTATCGTCAATCAATATATCTATATACAATCATTCTTGAGGATGTCTGCAAATTCCAGGCAGCAAATATCTTTATCTCTAGTATTACTAGCTTTCTCTGATCGTTGATAAACACTTAAGCATGATGGATAATTTCCTTGCCCTAAGTTACAAACAGCTAGATAGACCAATCCCACAGATCTTAGAGAACTACCACAAAACTACAAACCAATGCATGTCTGTTAGTTACTTTCAAGCTTCCTGAGATATCTTTGCTTATATGGGGTAATATAGATTTTGTTGAACCAAAATAAAAACCAATTTCTTCCTGTATTTTCACATGTTCTTATTGTTACACTAATGCACTTAACTCAAATGCACAAATGCAATTTGTTGAATGAAATAGTCCAATGAACTTCAATGGCTGGAAACTGTACATATTTGTGGGCTTCCATGAATTAGTGAATCTGCAGACCAGTTTCCAACTTGGGCAAAATGACTTTTACACTAGCTGGGGGGCAGTGGTAATCAGCTGTGGGCCGCTGATTACAATGGGATGCCTTTTCCCCATGTAGATGTATTTCAATGGATAAGCACAAGTTGTGAAGTAATGGTAGTCTCACCCTCAGTAGTGTTCGTTCATGCTTCTATTGTATACAGTTAAATTATTTTAATGAAAGCAAAATGAGGGATTAAGATTGTCAGGATCCTTTCAAAAAGCAAAGTAGAGCGGAGTTTTCACAAGAACATAAACATTGATTGGGGGGGTTCTTGTGAAGGATACTGAATTGTAAATGAAGGACAAGTTTTTTACAGACTGCATATTAGCCTGGTGTGGAAGGCGAAGGGGTGCTACGAGCGTTTTAGTCTACAGCAGCCTGAACCCTTAATCAGGCCCTGGTCTAGGCAGAATGGTGATATGCCTCTATATATTTGCATAGTGGACACATATGCACAATTGAGCAAAAAGGGCCTCATTTAGTGTGGGATGCAATTTCTGTTTAAAATGCAGGTATAAATTACATCCTGCTCAATATGCTGAACTGGACGCACCTCAGCTGATCATCATCATCAGTTCTTAACTTAGACCAGGGGAAGAGCACCTGGAACAGGTACGTTTCCTGACAGATGTATCTGTGCCTGTACATTAGTCGCATTTACTCAAACACATCCTTATTGTACTTTACCTATGCTTGCTTCCCCCTTGCCTCCCCTGATCCACTGCTATAAGTAAGGAGTCATAGACGCAAGATGTGACTGACTGCATACGGATGCAAGAGGAAGTGTTTTTTGTGGGTGGGCATAGGTAGTAGTGAAATCCGTATTCAACTCTATGCAAATGTACTTGTGTCCAACTCTAAATGAGGCTCAAAGGCATGACCTGCATCTCTGCATTGTTTCCAGCTAAAAAAATCACCACCAATGTGTAAGGCACAATGCAAAAACTATTTGTTAACACTAACATTTTATAAATGACTGAAGTTCCATTCAGTCTGCGATTCATATGTACACACAATACATGATTTACCTTCAGATCTGTGCTCTTCATCTGGTCCAAGAACAGAGTATCGGTCATTCCTGTCACTGATTATAACACACAAAATAAACTTTGACTTTTACACAATGTCATTATAAATTGCGTTAGCTTCTGTGACTCTGAAACAAAATATTCAGTCTCAGAATGAAAGACAAATTATTCCACCTACATCACTCTCTAGATTTGACATCACAGACACAGAGAAAGTTCCTAATCTCTCTCTGGACAGACAGTTGTCTGAGTGCGTACACACTGCAGGATCGGAAAGCCGTTGGAACGAGATTTATAAACAGGACGAGCAATTAAATGAAACAACATTTGGTACTTTAGAACGACTGGCATTCATCATGCAAGTATACATACCAATGCTATATCAGGCCAAATGGTTGTTTATCGGGTGTTGGATAAAGGATCTAGGATCCGTGCCACTCTAAATACTGTGTAAATTATGGGATGTAATTTACACACTATTTTACAATTTCAGTGTAAATTGCGTCCGGCTCTAAATGAGGCCCTCAGTCTATATATGGCCAGGCCATTTGCATCCAACTCTACATGAGCCACTTAAAACGTAATTGGGATGAGAAGAAGACATATATTGCACTTTGCCCATGACTTACACTTATTCCTGGCTGTTAAGTTAGTATCTGTTCAGTTTTCACCAGTTCATAATTTGGCACCTCAGTATTGTATTTCTGCACTTAGTGAAAGTATGAGTGGACTGGAAAGCTTTGTCCACAGCCCCCAAAACAGCTTTGTGAGAATAACAAATGTCAGCTAAGAGACAAGACAGACAACATACTGGAAAGATTTAGCTAAGTACATAGGAACACTTCAGTTAATTTCAGGTATATAATTTAGGATTTACTGATCCTAATGGATTCTGAAATCAATTGTCAGATTAAGCAAATCTTGTCTCTGCAAAGCATGATTTGAATGAGGTACGACCCACCCCTTCTGTCGATTGATCTCTTGTTAACACGAGTAAACAAGCATTAAGCTGCTGGCTGTAGGTGTGAATTAATTACGGTGTACAAAAATAGAATATCTGTTACATTCCTTACAACTTTATCCTTCTGTCCTCTGTGTTTAAAAACAAGCAAATATCACACACCTTACTAAATTAGCATTGGAAGTTTTTCATGTATCTGCTCACAGCTGTGGTGACCTGTAACTTCAGGTGTGCAGAGAAACACATGTGAATACTCCTGCTGCACAACCATCAGCCACTGAGATTTGCAAGATAGCAAGAACCTACATTAAAAAGGTCGTATTCTAATTCCTGGTGTGAACTGTTCATTGTTGGTATGGTCCAGATGTGGAGCAATACATTGTATCTATCCTGCCGAGAGCATTCCTCCCAGGCCATAGTTGGCAAGTCTAGAACCACCGGATCCACATAGCTCACCAGTGTGAGTTCTACCATTGCCAAACACTGCCGGAGAAGTCAGTCTTTCCTGTCCCGAGCCTGAGAAGAAAAGTTGGACAACATGAAAGCATACAAGACACATAATTAACTATATTCCATTCCTGGTAGTATAGTATGCATTTACATATTAACATTTTGCTCAGTGGTAAGATCAGTGTTAATGTAAATTTATTTAAAACTCGATATATTTAATAATTATGGTTCACTAAGGTAAATATAGTTTGATTGATTGCAAATGCATCATCAGAATTACAAACGTAACGTTTCTGTTTCTAACCTACATCATCACACATTAATTCTGACCAATATACAATACAAGCAGATTGCAAGAATTTGATAATTTTTTTAATTCATCAGTTTTTAGCTTATTTGGTAGTTTGCTCACAGACATCATCAGTAAATATATGATACTTTAAAATGCCAATTCTCATTCTGATATCACAGACTATTAGATAGGACAATTTGCAGCGCAGTGTGAATTGGCCGAAAACTAAGTAACTGTTGATAATGGTTTCCTCAAAATCGTCAGGATGAGCTGTGATTGGGCAGCTAAACTGTGTTTATAGAGAGAGGATTTCTACATGTTTCATTAGAGCAACTCTTCTATTACCAGATGAAGAAAATATTCAAGAGAAAGCTTAGACTAATTATTGAGTCACTAGATTTAATTAATTTGTTTTGTTTTTTACATGCGTTAAAGTGCTTTAGTGCGAGTTGCCACTGACAAGTGATAATATGTCATTGTTGCTATAGTATTCACCAATTCTGGCCAAATGTTTCCCCATCCATATAACACCCTATGCGATTATATTGGCCAATTACGTCAAAGTCCAGTATTGTCAGTACGCTGTTATGCATAACCTAGAGTTTGAGGAGTATTTTGACATTTTTATATTTTATATAAATAACTGAAATGTAACATTCTGAATAAAAGAACACAAGTTTATATTTGCAGAAACACTCTATATACACTTTTCCCCTCAAGCACATCATATCTCGCCTAAAATCAAGTATAATAATGGCTCCTGTGACCTCTCTTAGCCCATTTCCAGCCAGCAGACATCCATTAGCTTTCATTTCACTGATCTGTGGTTCCATTTCTTGTGGTGAGAAACCCTAATCTAATGAATATCTCAGCCCAGACTTCAGTGGAAGTAGTACAGACAGATATAAGATGTCCTCATCGCCTCGGTCGTATGGAAAATGACTAATGTTCAAATCTTGTTATTGATGAGAACACATTGCTTAACTCTAAAACTATTTTTAGAGTTTTAAATGACTTTTCTGGACCTTTTTAGTGGAGGTTATACATTCAGCATTACTGATAACCAATTATTGGCCAAGAGGGTTATATTGACCCAGTCCTGTCAAATGCATTAACTGTAATAAGCAGGAAGGATGGGGTGATAGGGGTGTCTCTGTGATAGCTATTTGCTAGTATTTTAGGAACTATATATCTTGAAACATTATTAGTAAAGGTGTTTACAACCATTATTACCGCTTTGTCTAGGTGCAATATATGTTTGGGCTGGGAGGAAACGAAGGCACTTTTTCTGAGTCAGAGATCGGAGTCCAATTATATTTCATAGATTCATGAAACAGAATATAAAAATACTTATTAATAGCATAAGTTTTCTCTTTAATTGATGTAATAATTATAGTTTAAACAAGGGGAAAGGTGAATTTTGTTGGAATTGCAGGACATATTTTAACAGTGGCCCCTGCCAGGGCACCAACCCATATTTCACCTTTACTAAGCAGCCTGTGCAGGAATCCATTAAACGCAGTATAGTTGCAAGATGCCCACGGACCAGGTATGTTAAAGGAGACAAGACAAATTTGACCTGCCCTAGAGCCCTGTCATACCTGCCACTGTATGCACTGATGAGATCTGCATAACATCATGCAGCTGATGGGTAAGCGAATTACTGTAACAATGAAAAGTAATTCGTACAGAAAAATATTCTGACTTCATGTAGAATCATTGCATTACTGGCGATTTACGCTGAAATCATATGTGACTTTTTATCGTTTGAACAGGCACACACTTTAATATCGTGAAAATATTACCATTATAATTGGATAGGAGCTAGTATACATTATACTTTTACGTTTTGCAGAAAGTGTTTAGTGGTTTTATTCTTCAGTAATCCTGAATAGTAGGACTGTGTTGCTATATCTTTCTCACTTCTCAATCTAGGGTGGAGGAATCAAAGACACACTCAGTGAGATATAAGAATATCTCCTTGTAATACTGCCCATGCTTAGATCTGTTCATGTAGCCTGATTGATGAATGTCTGAATCATTGGCCTGTTTGGAGTAAACAC